>OZ004708.1:121076348-121533848 GCA_963924515.1 Vespertilio murinus
CTTGTGTACTAGCAAGTACCAGAGTTCTAAGGCAAGATACTGGTGTGAATTTCCTGTGCCTCCATGGCTTCACCCAAGGGCCCACTGCCAGATGTTCTCATCTTGCAATCTTACCCACTTGAGTTTTCCATTTATTTATTTATTTATTTATTTATTTTAAATATATTTTATTGATTTTTCACAGAGAGGAAGAGAGAGGGATAGAGAGTTAGAAACATCGATGAGAGAGAATCATTGATCAGCTGCCTGTACATGCCCTTGATCTGAATCAAACCTGGGACCTTTTAGTCCACAGACCTATGCTCTATCCACTGAGCAAAACCAGTTTTGGCAAATTTTCCATTTTAAATGATTAACCTTGAATTCTTCTTCCCAGTCCAAATCCTCTATCTCAAAACATCCCCTTCAAATGGGAAGATGATGGCATTACTTCAAGGAATTTCTAAACCATATCTTCATTACTGAAGTTTCTGAGGGTCGTTAAACCTTTCACACCAGCTCATTTAACTGTTCCTTTTTTGTTCTGAAGAACTGAACGTGTTTAACTTACATGACCTTGTGGAAAGGGCTTGCACATATATTCATGATCTCAAGGCTTCATGGATTTTTCTTCCTTAACAAGCTTATAATGGGAGACTGAGATGCCACTTAACTCCCAGTGTCAGTTTCTTTATGAGTAAATCACATGGTCTGATCACTAAAGATTCCTGTCAGCCCTAATGAACTCTACCTTCTCTCTTCCCAAGGACTCACTTCATGCATCTCACAGCCACTAGGCAGCCATGAGAAATAGCTAACAGAGTTTCTTTTTTTAAATGAAAAAAACAACAGCAAATAAACAAACAAACAAACACACACACACACACACACACACACACACACACACACACAAAAAAAAAAAAAAAAACTCCAAATCATTAGCTTCATGGACTCAGCAAAAAAAAGAGAACTTTCATACTTCTTGCAGTGCTTCTTGTTGCAGTTGAAATGCTGGCATCCTGCCTTTTCAGGGAATCATACTAAAGGTTGAAATAAAGGGCTTAAAAAATCTATGCATCAACAGGATACGTGTCTCTTTAGTCCCAAGTGAAGGGAGGGGGCTCTAATGTGGCTATCCAGATGTACAGTATACGCACTGTGATAAAACTAATGAAAATGTATTTCCCTTGGTCAGGGTATCCTTGGGAGATACCCTTTTGCCATTTTGGAGGAAGCTAAAAAAGAAAAGCCAAATCAAATAATTTATTTTGTACTTTTTCCCTGTGAGCTCATCAGAAGTCCGCAGTGACAAAAAATCAAGTTGCCCTTCAACAATCATGGCAAGGAGAGAGGTTCCCTGAGAAAGGACATGAATTTTGGTCTCACATTTCTAGATTCACATCCTGTCTGTGCCACTTGGTCTCTACAACCCTGGAAAAATTAAATCACTTCCTTATCCTCTGTTCCTTAATCTGACTCTTTCAAGGTTGCTACATGACCCAATTTAGATAGGTACACATGTTACCCTTGTCACACTTTACTTGCCCTTTTTTCTTTCAGGTTTCTAAATTCCAGGAAAGAGAGGATACTGTCTATCTTTTTATTATTGCATTTGAAGGGTCTTTTGCAGTGACTGGGGATACTATGTGCCTAATAAATATTTGTTGAATGACGAATATTTTTTCAGTGTTTTTAGCATATTCACCATGTTATATTTTCACATAGTTGTGCAACCATCACCAATATCAAATTCTATAATATTTTCATCAACCCCCCCAAAATAAACCCTTTACCCATTTGCTGTCACTTGCCATTCTCTTCTCCCCTGGCTACTGACAACCATAAATCTACTCTCTGTCTCTATGGATTTGCCTATAATTAACATTTTAGATTTTAACATAGTGTCTGGTTCTTAGAACATATTTTAAAAATCCGAGTTCTTTATTATTTCTTTTATCCTTCTCTGTTCACAAAAATCCAAATTACATCCAAACTGGATATATTTTCCTGTCTTAAGTCCAAACTCACATTTCTAGACTCTGCTTTGTGATGTTAGGGCTGGAACTCTGTAGACTACATTTCTTATATTTCAATGCCAAATGGCTTCTGATACATTCACTCAATAAGAGTGCCCTAGATGGAGATTAAAAGGCAAGACAAGAAAGAAGTGATCTTCTCCCTGATCTTCTCCCTGATTCTCTCCATGCCCTCCCAAAGGATGGGTATCTTTCTGAGCATGAATTATGCCCATAGTTTCTTCTTTGAGCATCTAAATTTCAGCAATTCCATGCTTCCAGTAAAAATATCCTTTGTCAAGTAGAGTCTTTCATAGTATAGGAATAACTTGATTTCGGATCTAAGGTGGCAAATTATACAACATGAGTAATGGATGATATTATGTTCTACTTTCCCAAGGAGTCTTTTAAAAAATAAGCGTTCACTTTTAAACATCTGAATATGATGAGCAATAAATTTAGTTTGTCCACACCAGTTGGTTAAGGATATAAGAAACAAGATTCTTTCTAATGCTGAAACAATTAAGACACATGAGCTCAGCTTTTGGCCAAGAATATATATACACTATTGCCCTGCATGGATGGAACTGGAGAGCATTATGCTAAATGAAATAAGCTAGTCAGAAAAAGGTAAATATCACATGATCTTACTCATTTGTGGAATATAATGAACAACATAAACTGATCAACAAAAATCGAACCAGAGACATACAAGCATCAAACAGACTGTCCAACCTACGAGGAAGGCAGAGATGAGGGAGTAAGAGATCAACCAAAGGACTTATATGCATGCATGCATGTGAGCATAACAAATGGACATACACAGGGAGTGGGGGTGCTGGGGAGTGGTAGTGGCCAGGGAGAGGTCAATAGGGAAAAAAGGAGGCTCATGTAATACTTTAAACAATAAAGAATTTAAATAAAAAATAGTGAAAGGAACTGGAGATATTTGCTTTAGAGGAAAATACTTGGTAATCTAACAACAATTTCAAAACATTTGAGTCTTTCTATGCCAAAAAGGGAGTGGATTTCTTTCCTGTTTTTTAGACTGCACAAAGCTAGTAAGGGGAAATAATTTGTGCCAAGTTGTCTTTTTAAAATATATTTTATTGATTTGTTTTACAGAAAGGAAGGGAGAGAGGTAAAGAGTTAGAAACATCAATGAGAGAGAAACATCGAGTAGCTGCCTCCTGCACATCTTCCACTAGAAATGTGCCCACAACCAAGGTACGTGCCCTTGACCAGAATCGAACCTGGGACACTTCAGTCCACAGGCCGACTCTCTATCCACTGAGCCAAACTGGTTTTGACCCAAGTTGTCTTTTAAAAGAGAAATTGCCCCACCACTGGAGACATTCAAGCAGCAGCTGGAGGACCATATCAGGGATGTGATCAGAGGGTTCTGGCTCAAATTATCTAACCCTAATTTTCTATGAGTCTAGGAAAATAATGCCTCAGAATGATGTAGAATGTTCAATGTCATTGATATTTTAGGAAGTGTACCCTGAGGCCCCAAATCACATGACCCAGATTCAGAATAAATAAAATTTTCAGATTCATATAGGAAGAAAGAAGGAGAAGGAGAAAGTGGAAGAGGAGGAGAAAGAAGAGGAGGGGAAGAAGGAGGGAGGGAAGGAGGAAGAGAGAGAAGAAGGAGGAAAAGGAGGAGGAAGGGGAGAAGGAGGAGGAGAAGAAGAGAGAAGCATCAATTTATTGTTCCACTTATTGAAGCATTAATTGGCTCTTGTATGTGCCCCGACTGGAGATTAAATCTGAAAACTTTCCATATGGGGAAAAAGCTCTAACTCACTGAGCTACTCATCTAGGGCTGATCAATATATATATATATATATATATATATATATATATATATATATATATATTTAAACATATCATTGATTTTTTACAGAGAAGAAGGGAGAAGGATAGAGAGTTAGAAATATTAATGAGAGAGAGACATCAATCAGCTACCTCCTGTACACTCCCCTGTAGGAAATGATTATAGGTTTAAGTCTTAGACTGACCTACTGGCAAAGTCACAAATAAGTCCCAGCTTAGAGGGCTCAGCTCTCTAAGTACAATTAAGCTTGATCTTGTGAGGCTCCCTAGATCTTACCTGGGTCGTTAATGGGCTGTGGGAGGGGCAACAAATGCTGCCAAAACAAGTGAAAGTTACAAAATTGTAAACTACCTTGTTTGTCCCTCACTATAAATAAAGCATCAGCTTTCTAGTCTGGATCTGTTCTATGGCCTCAGCCAGGCACAGAAGATCCACCTAGACCCAGCTTTTCTTCTTTGTCTATCATTTCTTCATCCTTCGTCACCCCCGCTCAGACTCGCTGAACCCTTGGCTGTGCTGGTTCAACCAAGATACATGCCCTTGACTGGAATAGAACCTGGGACCTTTCAGTCCACATGCCGATGTTCTATCCACTGAGCCAAACTGGTTAGGGCCTGATCAATGGTTTTAAGTTTGTTGTTTTTCTCTTTTATAAAGAACCAAATTTTTCACTCAGCAGGCATTATACAATGTTAAAATGCAAATATTCCTCAATAAAAAGCAAGGGCTATCTATTGACATTTAATGCATAAATATATAGTGGTTTTCATTAGGCAATTTGGATGGATTCCAACAGGTTACCTAATCCTTTTACTGTGTACCCAGTGTGTCCTCCTACAGATGTTGCTTTAAATCATCAATATCAGATTCATTCTGGAAGATAAGTTTTAGTTAGGATTTGGTGGGAAGGAACATAAGAAATCTAAAAATGTTTATAGAGTGGTTGGGTGAGATGAAGAGCTAGGAAAATATACAAAAGGCAAAGTAGGAATTTTCTCTCTTTCCCTATTTTGTTCTCACTATTGACCTCAGTTTAGAGTTTTAGACTATATTTCAGAAGACAGGAGCAACTTTAACTCCTTTAATCGACTAGGGTGTCATATAGTAAATTATGACCAAAACCACTATATGGGATACTATTTCATTACCTCCTTACATCAAAGGTGTCCGTTAAAATATACAGTTTAAATGGTGTAAACCATAGTTTGAACATCAGAGTTATATGCTATAAACATATTTAGAAAAAAAATCCCAACACCAATACAGTTATTCTATGAAAGAACGTTTTATACGCATAGAATCAAATTTATTATAATCACTCATTGTAAGTTCACATTGTCCTCAAACCAGTGCTTTGAACTTACCTTCTGAAATACCCACTGCCACTTCTAGCCTTCTCACTTCTTGTTTGAAGATCATTTATTGTGAGTCTTTCCTTCAGATATTTGTGAAATATTCTTAGTGCCATTTTAATTCCTGTAGTACACTATTTAATGATGAAAAAATCATGCATTGCTATTGTTTCATGAATCTTACTAGAATGACTATTACTTTTGGGGTCCTTCAATAATCCCCATGGTGTTCTATCCATGGATAAAATATGATTCATTATTAAAAATTGATCATAGCCCCATAAAACAACTTGCTTTATTTTACGGTCTTTCATTACATGACTCGTAATCTCAGACAATCAAAGTGTCTATGTGTTTGACTTCTTAAGAAAAAGAGACAATAAAACTCCCAATTGCCTTGAAAATACCTTGAAGTATTATATTATTATTTGAAAATACTTGAAATGATAATAAATAATCATTTTGAGTAACTGCTACATTATCAATTAATGAATATATTATTATTAAGTAATTAAAGTAAAATAATATTACTCTATTAATTGCAAACCAATATTTTATATTTAATCTGTTTTATGGTGATAATGTGATCATTGTATTCATTTCAAAGTAGTCTAGATTATGTATAGGCATTTTTAAGTGAATCAATCATCAATATTTGCAAATTCAAAGCATTTTGACATAATGTGGTTATGATTTATTTGGATCTTATTACACAGAAAATTTATTCTCTTATCTTTTCTCTGCTCAAGTGTTGGCTTTCTTACTTTACAGTGGCCCTAATAATGATTAGAAATTTATTGGACACTAATAATTAATAACTGCTCCAAACATTTTATCTCTAATTAGCTCTAAAAAACAGAAGTAAGTTATTCTAAATGATTAAGCCAGCATTAATATTGATCACCATGCTAATTAGTCCTAGAAGTAAATGTAGGTAATTTGATCAAGAGCAATTAGTTTTAGCTTCTTTCCTGCTGTAATCATTCAGACACATTTTAGAATAGTGTTAAAATCAATGTGTTTATTATGATTTAGATTATCATTTATGTTTTATCACATAAACTAATCCTGGCCTATGCATTTATAACAGTTAAAACACTGCTGACTGAGTCTTACAAACTACCCTTGGCTTAGGAATTGAGCAACTGAAGAGCAATAGTCTCATAACAATGTCACCCAGTTAAGTCCAAAAAGCTTTAGGAGTTTCCCCAGGTCTAAACCCCATTCAGCTAATTGGTTGTCACAGTACACAGCCATGGACATTTAAAACAATGTAATTCTGGGTCTAAATCATCTAAATTTAGTATACTATATCTATAAACTGTACAAGTTAAAACTCTTTTCTTTCTTTAGTATACAAGTGAACACACATCTATATACAGTTATTATATTGCTGTTTTATATCAAAACTTTCATACAAAATAGACATGTATCTACAGCATTATGCATTTTATCAGTGGAATGAGTCAGTTGTCAGTTTTCTCCTGCTTGGACTAATTACTTCTGCCTCGAAAGTTTTATCCCCACTCTCTCAGTCTGGAAAATATTTATTCATCCATCAGGAATCAGCTCACCCAGCAAATTTTCTGGGTCATGTTCTTGAAGTACCAACTTGGGACCAGGAAGTGCTGTAGGTAATACAAGGCACACAAAGATTTGGTGAAACTCCAGTTGTGCTCTCAAGATCATACCACACTGTTTGAGTTAGTGTGAGCAGGTTGCTTATATTTTCTATGTCTGTCTCAGTATCCTCAGTTTAAAATGTCAGTAGCTCTGGCTGGTGTGGCTCAGTTGGTAGAGCATCACCCAGTGCATCAAAGGATCATAGGTTTGATTCCCAGTTGGGACACATGACTGGCTTGTGGGCTTAATCCCCAGTAGGGGGAGTCCAGGAGGCAACAGTTCCCTGTTTCTCTCTCACATTAATGTTTCTCTTTCTCCCTCCCTCTTCTTCTCTGAAATCAATATAAGTAAATAAATAAAATAAAATGTTAATAAAATAGTTTTCATTTCAGAGGATTGTTTTGGAGGCTAATTAAGAATATATATATATATATATATATATATATATATATATATATATATAATTTAAAAGAAGGCCTACTAAATAATGAATGCTCAATAAATGTTAGATATTAATTTATTAAAATCACTGCATATATTTAAGAGAAATATTAAATGAACAAAAAGAAAAGTACAAAGGAATTGCAATGAAGATTCAAACATGACAAAATACTATAGTAATTAGTAATCAGTAATTAAAGTTTATATCTCTTTGTATGATAATCTGAGTTACTCATAATTAGAATTAGTTCATATTAAATGAATATATTTCCCTCTTAAATAAATTTCTCAAAATGTCTTCTTCAGTTCCTTTATTGAAGTTTGCTGGGATAGGCCAAATCAGTGTTAGGTGAGCAACATTTGTTATTCTATTTTTTTCTTTTTAAAAATTATTTATACTATTATAGATGTTCCTCATCTTCCCCCTCTCCCCCGCCCCCCCCTGTACCCTACCCCTCCTGCAGGCTAACCTCCACCCAGTTCCTGCACCCTTCTCCTCTGGCCCTTATTGTTGTCTGTATCCAAGGACTAGGCATGTATGTTTTTTGGCTAAACTCTTCACCTTTTTTATCCAGTCTTCCCCAACATCTTCCCTCTGACATCTGTCAGTCTGTTCCATGTATCCATGTCTCTGATTCTATCTAGTTTGTCAGTTTATTTTGTTCATTAGATTCTACATATAAGTGATGTTATTCTTGCTTTTTTTTAACATGTAAAGTAACTTATGTTCATTATTGCCATAAAGAACTTTGTCTATCCCAACAACATTCTTATTCCTCCTGGCAGTTTTGTTAGTCATTGATTTTTCTACATAGTAGTGGTCAAGTGTGGTCTTAAATGTTGCAAGTAACAAATAATTCCTCATCAAACACTGTCTACAGATGCGACCAAAGTCAGACATTTCTTGAAGTTGCTTTGTTTAAATGACTCACCAGGGTTTAAGGTTTACATCCATTTATTTTTAAGTGTTTCTCTAGGAAGAAAAGTCCTTGCATACTTTGAAATTCTACTGTAATACACATTTACTTTTTAAAAGCTAAATTGTTATCCATTTTCCCATATTTTCTGGTATTATTCAGAAATCATTTGGGGAAGGGAACCTTTAAAAATGGTAAAGCCAACATTAAATCCAAATTTCTTAGTAGCCCTGTACAATACATGCTTCAGTCCCTGAAAAGTTTCTGTTCTGTCCTTCTTACTGATCTGTGCCTTTATGTAAATCTTTTTTTTTCAGACTTTACTGAATTGGGTATTTAAACAAGACTGATATAAGTGCTAAATGATAAAGTACAACAAAGCTAGGGAGCCCAATCAAACGAGTTTGGAAAATAAATACAGATTGCAAATACTGTTGTTGTTTTTTTCCTGCAAGTACTTGAACCACACTATTCACTTTAAATTTTGTTTGATAACTGGTTCATTTGTAGATGTACATATGCTTTTGAAGGTAAATGTAATAAGTATGCTGTGTACTTCAGGTTCTCTGCTCATTTGTAAACTGTGTTACTTGGGGTTTTTTTTGTTTGTTTGTTTGCTTGTTTTTTGGTTGTTGATGTTGAATTGAATGAATTCCTTATATATTTCTCAAAAAATTAAGAATAGAGTTATCATGTCACCTAGCAATCCTTCTTATAGCTGTCTACCAAAAAAAAAAAAAACCACAAAAAACTGAAAACACTTATTTGTAAAACTATATGTGCCCCTGTGTCCATTGTAGCATTATTCACAATAGTTTAAATAAGCCATGTGACCTTTGCCAAGGATTGGACAAAGAATATATGGTACATATATACAATAGAATACTACTCAAGCATAATTTTAAAAAAATCAAATGTAATTTGCTACAGCTTGATTGGATATTAAGAGATCATGCTAAGTGAAATCAGTCAGATGGAAAAGGATAAGATCCATATGAATTCTCTAATATGTGGGGTATAAAACAAAAATCAACAAATAAGTAAACAAAACAAACTCAGATACAAACAACATAATGATATTATAAGAGGGGAAAGTGGTTGGGGAAGGGGTAAAATAGATGGTGATACAAGACTAGACTTTAGGCAGTGAGCACATAATGTAGTATACAGATATTGTATTATAAACTTGTACACCTAAAATTTATAAAATGTTACCCCAATTTATTTAGTTAAAAAATTAATGTACAACTACTCATTGCTAGCATAATGAAATACAATTGCTGGCAAAGGAAATACTTGTCCCTTATTATTTAGTAAACTAGAGGCTAGTTGCAGGAAGATTCCTGTAATAGGGCTTCCTACTGCCTTCACCACCTGCCTGCTTTCTTCCATTCTCCCCCATCCCTCTTGCTTGCTTCTCCACAGCTTTGCTCCCTTCTGCAGCACTTGGCTTCTTTCGACTCTGTGTTCAGTCTTCCCTATGGCCTGGGTATGCAAATTAACCACCATATTGGTTGTGTTAATTTGCATACTCACTCTGATTGGCTGGTGGGTGGGGCTTGTGGGCATAGCAAAGGTGTGGTCAATTTGTATGTTTCTCTTTTATTAGGTAGGATTATTTTTAAATTCTTGTATCTTTTTTGTAGATACTTTTCAAAAAATTTATGTTTTTAAAAATGTTTTATTGATTTTTTACAGAGAAGAAGAGAGAGAGATACAGAGTTAGAAACATCAATGAGAGAGAAACATTGATCAGCTGCCTCTTGCACAACCCTAACTGGGATGTGCCTGCAACCAAGGTACATACCCTTGACCGGAATCAAACTTGGGACCCTTCAGTCCACAGGCTGACGCTCTATCCACTGAACCAAACTGGTTTTGGCAAAAAATGTATTCTTTTTTATGTCTTCATTTTTTATTCCTGTCTTTTTTATTGGCTAGGATATTCCATACAAGGTTTAATAGAAACAGTGAGTATACTTGTATTTCTAATTGACTTAGGAGAATAGCATGAATTTTCATTATTAAGGATGACATTAGCTGTAGGTATCCTGTTAATGCATTTATCAGATTGAGGAAGTTCTCTACCATTGCTACTTTGAAGAAAGTGCTTCTCATGAATGGATATTGAATTTGTCAATTTTTTTCTGAATGTGTATTGAATATGTATTGATCATATGTTTTATTTTTCAGTTAATATAATAACTTGCATGATTTAATTTTTTAAAGTAGAGCCAATCTCTGATGATAGAGATAAAGTCTACTTGATTATGGTATGTTATTTATTTATATACTAGAAGCCTAGTGCACGAAATTTATGCACAAGGTGAAGGGGGTGTCCCTCAGCCTAGCCTGCACCCTCTACAATCTGGGACCCCTCCAGGGATGTTAAACTGTCCATTAAATGGGCAATCAGACATCCCTCTCACAATCCATAACTGCTGGCTCCCAACTGCTTGCCTGCCTGCCTTCCTGATTGCCCCTAACCGGTTATGCCTGCCAGGCTGATAACCCCTTGACCACACCCATGCCAGCCTGATTGATGTCTAACTGCTCCCCTGCCAGCCTGTTTGCCCCCAACTTCCCTCCTCTGCCAGCCTGGTCATCCCTAACTGCCCTCCCTTGATGACCATCTTGTGGCGGCCATCTTGTGTCCACATGGGGGCTGAATTTTTGACCACATGGGGGCAGCCAGTTTGTGTGTTGGAGTGATGGTCATCTGCATATTACACTTTTATTAGATAGGATAGAGGCCTGGTACATGGGTAAGGGCCAGCTGGTTTTCCCTGAAGGGTGTCTCAGATCAAGGTGGGGGTCCTTTAGGGTGTGGGATGGCCTGGGCGAGGGGCCTGTGGTGGTTTGCAGGCCAGCCACGCCCCCTGGTGACCCAAGCAGTGGCCCTGGTGTCTGGAATTTATTTACCTTCTACAATGGAAACTTTGTAGCCTGGAGTGGAGACCTAGGCAGGCCAGAGTGTGTGGAAAGCTTGGCTTCTTCTTTTGCCGGGGAAACCCAAGCCTCTCAACTGCTCTCTGTGGCTGCAGTCATCTTGGTTGGGGTTAATTTGCATACTTGCTCTGATTGGCTCGCAGGCATCGCTGGTGGGTGTGTCTTGAGCGGAGTGATGGTTAATTTGCATATTACTCTTTTATTAGGTAAATTGCTGTACTTACTTGGTTAATATTTTGTCAAAGAGTCTTACTACTATCTCATTATGATAAATAATGGCCTATAGTTTTGATAATTTTATCTGGTTTCAGAATAATGCTATATTAATAAAATGGGAATTTTTCCTTCCTTGTCTATTTGTGTGCAATTAGAATTATTTCTTACATCTTTGGAATAAATAATTAGTAAAATTGGAGAACCAATAATTAACTTTATGGAAAGACTTTTAACTATATATGTAATTTCTTCAATAGATTAAAAAAAGTTATTCAAGTTTTTAATTGTCTACACTAGGTATTGGGAGTTTATATATTTCAAGGAATTCTTTTTTACTTCAGCTAAATTTTACAATTTATGGCATAATGCTATTTCCATATTCCTCATTACATTTTAAAAAATCTATAATCTGATAATGACATGCCTGCTTTTATTTCTGATACTCAGAATATGTATCTGCCCTTTAATTTTCCTCAGTCTGTCTAGACGTCTATCAATTTTATCAACCTCCTTTAAAAACCACCTTTTAGCTTTATTGAGCCTTAACTCTTTTATGATATTACTTCATTGATTTATGCTTTTATTTTTGTTGTTTCTTGCATGTTGGTTATTTGATTTCAGTTTCATTTTCTATTTAAAATAGATGCTTAGGTCATTGATTTAAACTTTATTTATTTAATGTTAACATGTAAAGCTTTAAAGTTTCATGAAAGAGATACCTTATCATTATTCCACACATTTTGAAATGTTTTATTTAGTTAAAATATTTGTTATCACCTTTTTATTTTTTTATGTTACTTACAAATGTATAGCTTGATTTAAAAATTGTGTTAATTTTCTAGATAGTTTCATAGTTAAAAAAATTAATTTCTTTGTAGCCAGATAACATACTTTACATGATTTCAAACTTTTAAAATTTATTGAGAATTATTTGGGGGTCTCTCTCATTATTTAAGTTGACATATTATTCAATGTACACTTAAAAATATTTCATTGTTTTTTTAAAATATATTTTATTGATATTTTACAGAGAGGAAGGGAGAGAGACAGAGAGCCAGAAACGTCAATGAGAGAGAAACGTCGACCAGCCGCCTCCTGCACACCCCCAACAGGGGATGTGCCCGCAACCAGTGTACATGCCCTTGACCGGAATCGAACCCGGGACCTTTCAGTCCACAGACCAACGCTCTACCACTGAGCCAAACCAGCTTCGGCTATTTCATTGTTTTTAAGTGGAATCATCTGTAAAGGTAGAGTTGGCTGTGATTTTTGGGTTTTTTAAATAGTTATTTAATGTCTGCTTCTTCTTTCAATTCCTGAGTCGGAAGTATCTCAATCTCCAGTGGTCTAATTGTGGATCTGTCCATTTTTCCACAGGATTTTTATCGATGTTGGGTTATGTATTTTAAAGTTCTATTATGAAATTGGTACACATTTAGAATATTATGTCTTACTGATAAATCAACCCCTTTATCATTAAAACATATCCCTTTTTTTTAATCCTTGGTATATTCACTGTCCTAAAATCTACTTTGTCTGATATCAATATAATCATGGCAGCTTTCTTTTGATCAATGTTTGTATAGCATAATGTTTGTTTCCTTATGGATGAGCTTATAGTCAATATTTATCTCCATATGCAAGCAGGTTTCTAATAGTGAGCATATACTTGAACCAAGGTTTATTTTGGTGTTGTAAATTCTTTGAGTTTGGGAAAATGTGTAATGATATATATGGTCACTGTTATGTATCAGACAGAGTATTTTCACTGCCTTAAAAATTCCATGTTCTGCCTATTCATCTTTCTATCCTAGCCCTGGCAACCACCGACCTTTTCACTGTTTCCATTGTTATGCATTTTCTAGAATGTCACATACAGCAATGTGCTACATGATGACATTTCAGTCAGAGACAGATTATGTATAAAGCCGTGGTACATCATAGCCTAGTGTGTAATAGGCTGTAAAATCTAGGTTTTGATAACTACATTCTATGATATTCAAACATTGATGAAATCACCTAATGACATATTTCTCAGAACATATCCCTGTCATTAAGTGGTGCATGACTGTAATTGGAATTATACAGTATGTAGTCTCTTCAAATGAGCTTCTTTTTTCAGATTCCTCCATGTCTTTTCATGGCTTGATAGCTCACTTCTTGTTAACATTGAATACTATTCCTTTGGCTGGATATACCACAGTTTATTTTTCCATTGACCTATAAAAAACATCTTGGTTGCTTCCAGTGTGGCACTTGTTAATAAAATTGCTGTAAACACCTGTGTGCAGGTTTTTGTGTGGATATACATTTTCAAAATATTTGCATAAGCATCAAGGAGCACGTTCATATGGTAAAGGTATTTTGTTTTGTAAAAAACTTCCAGTGGCCCTCTGTACCATTTTGCATTTTTCCCAGCAATGAGTAACAAATTTTGTCATTACACACCCTTACCAGAATTTGCTGTTGTCAGTATTCTGGATTTTGACCATTCTAATGATGTGTAATGGCATGTCACTGGTGTTTTAATTTGCACTTACCTTATGATATATGGTGTGGAACATCTCATGTTTATGTACCATGTACAAGTTTTCTTTGATGAAATGTCTGTTAAGGTCTTTGGCCCATTTTTATTTTTTGTTAATTCTCACCCAAGGATTTTTTTCCTTTGATTTTTTAGAGAGAGTCGAAAGAAGGAGGTCAGAGGAGGAGGAGAAAGAAAGAGAGAGGGAAAGGAAGAGGGAGAGGGAGAGGGAGAGGGAGAGGGAGAGGGAGAGAGAGAGAGAGAGAGAGAGAGAGAGAGAGAGAGAGAGAGAGATTGGTTGGTTGCCTCTGGCACTTGCCTGACCTGGGTCAGGGATGAAACCTGCAACCCAGGTACGTGTCCTTGATGTTTCAGTCTGTTCAGCTTTTTAATTGTTTTAGGACAGAGTGGCCACTTTTAGGCTCCTTACATATGGAAACAGAAATTTGAAGTCTTATTTTTTTCTTTTTTAGAATACATTGTCTTCGTCATTCACACTATATATCACTTGTACAGACTACAAGGCCAAACTTATTATTCAGTTTAATGTTGCTCTACAGCTGACTGAGAATCTTCTCTGTTTTCTTCCTGTATTTTTCTTTTTCCTTTTCAAATTGGATAATTTATATGCCTTCAAGTTCATTGAGCATTTCATCTCTTATCCTCAATCTTCTATTAATCTCATCTAATGAATTTTCTATTTCAGATGTTACCCTATTAATACTATAAGTTGAGTTGCATTTCTTTTCATTGTTTTTCATTTGGGGAGTGAAATTCTCAATGTATTCACTGGTCTTGATAATTTTTTTTCTTTAGATTGCAAACTTTTTTTCCTTTTTTCTTTTTTCTTTTCTTTTTTTTTTTTTAGTAAATAGCTCTTTAATTTATTGTCTGGTAATTTTGAAATCTAAATTCTCTTAAATTTTATGTGTGGATTTCTTTTTCTCTTGACTATGGTATTTAATATTCGGTATCTTCTGATATTTGATTGTATGGTGGATATAGATGATACATCTTAGAGAATCTTATCTTCCTGTAAGTGCTGACTTTTGTATTGGCAGGTACATAAGTTACTGTCTGATTATCATGAACATGTGGAGGCTTGTTTCAACACCTCCTGGATTGATTAACTTAAGTTTGATCCTTAATCTTCAGGCACATCCTTAGCCCTTTATTAGAGTATTTACTCATAAGGGATATTTAGTCCTAAGACATTATCCACTTTGATTATTAACAGAAACCATAAGGCATTTTCCAAGCCAGTCTAAGTTGGTGATATTAAATTACCTGTCTTCTCTCTGATGGAGGGCAGTTGAAATCTCTGTCCAGATTCTACCATGGCCCTTGGATTTTACTCCCACACAATTCAGGAGTCTTTTAATATTTGTGGGGAACTCTATATACAGAGGTAGCTTCCCTCATCCTGTGGCTCCATCATTTCTGGGATTTCACCTCTCAATTATCAGCTCTTCTTGTGGGCCTGAACTTTGTACTTTGACCATTCAAGTCTATAACTTTCTGTTTGAGTTGAAGGTACCCTTTGTTATGTGATCTGTTGAATCCTTTTAGGCCAAAAGCCAAATTAATGTGGCTCTCACCCTGTACCGCTTACTTATTGGAAGGCTTGAATTACCTATACTTTCTTAATACTTTTTTTGGTTCCCCAATGCCTTTAAAGAGTTCTTTATGTTTTAATATTTTTCCAGGGCTCATAATTGCTATCTGTTAGTAGATTACTCCAGTACTAGTTAAACTGAATTTAGAACCAGAACCCCAAGATATAGAGTTTTAATTATCTTGGCTAAGTAAAAACCAGTGTCTGAGCTTACTGATGTTTGCATTCCCCACTGCATCTGATGCTGCCCTATTGTGCAAAAGGCATTAGTGAGTGTTGGTTGATTGGCATTTAATTAAATCTGAGTAACTGTGCATTATCAGAGAAAGTAACACCACAAAGCAGATTTATATCACCAGCTTCAAATACATCCACAACATTGCATTGTAATCCCACTGTATTTCCCATTTCAAACTTGTTCTCTCATTTTTATGAATATTTCAAACTTTCTAATGCCCCTTACATTTTGGCAACTTTTGCCCATTGTTGTTAACAAATAAACTCACTCCTTATAGTGAATTATTTATATTTGAAGTCCCTATTTTCTTTTAGCCTACTCTCCCATAAACCAATCTACTTAACTCACTAAATCAAGACAGCTCTATGTTGACACATGACCTAAATTAACCATATTCAGCAGCTAATATAATCTTTATCTTACTTGATCTCAAAGCAAAATTTGACATAATTGACAATTCTACCTTCTAAATTCTAGTTTTTCCCAGGCTTCCAGGGCATTAGTCTCTCTGTTCTCTATGGAACCTTCTCATTTATTCTCCTTTCATATTAGTTCTATCTGGCCTATTGCTCCATGTTAAGTTCCTCAAGATTCTCTTCTCTTCTCTTCTCTTCTCTTCTCTTCTCTTCTCTTCTCTTCTCTTCTCTTCTCTTCTCTTCTCACTTTAAGCCTGCTGCTTGAGCAGTCTCATCCGCATTAGAGACTTCAGTAGTCATCTACTTTTTAATAACTCCCCTTCACACATATTTCTTTCACAAATATCTATATCTATGTCTGTACCTATATATCTCTATATTGATACCTATATCTCTAACTCAGAACTCAGCTTGAGTTCCTGATATGGATATCCAATTGCATACTCAGCATTTAGATGTTTTAAGGGAAACTCAAACTCATCAAGTCCAAAACTGACCTTATATTTCCCCCCAAAAGTTTTTCTAGTCATTTTGACTTATTTTTTATTCTAATGTCCAAAATCAATCCATCATTGTCTTCTGTCAAATGTATATTCTAAATATTTCTCGGGTCTACATACTACTTTCCATCTCACCACTACCATTCTCATAGTTAATGCTACTTTATCTCACATAGTAACTATTGCAATAGTTCAGTCCACTTGACTGAATTTTTCACATTGCTTTCTTTTTAAATTGATTTTAGAAAGATAGAGGAAAGGAGAGATGAAAAAACACACATATATTTGTTGTTCCACTTATTTATGCATTCATTGTTTTCTTTTTGTATGTGCCCTGATTGGCGATGGAACCACAACCACGGCATATTGGGATGACGCTCTAACCAACTGAGCTACCCAGCCAAGCCTTGAACTCTCATATTTCTTATCCCCATCCATCATATATGCTGCAACCAGAGTGATGTGATAAAAAAACATACATATGATTAAGATATCCACCTGCTAAAAAGCACTCAAAACCTTTCCACCACTTTTTAAAATTATGATAATCCCAGGTAGTCTGTTCTCTGCAGCCCTTTCTTGTTCTATCAGACAGCCTTCCTTTTCTCTGACTTATCAGTTTCTCAGATATAGCATTTTCTTTCCAATTACATCCTACTTACTGTTCACTGTCAAAAGTGATCTTCTCCCTGTCTCAATCTATTATAAAACATCTAAATATATAAAAATTAGATTGAGTGTGTGGAGCCAAGCTTGGAATACCAGTATTTATTGGCTCAATTTTTGTAATCAGAAAAACATTGCAGCATTTATTAAACCTAACTTGCTAAGTTTATCATTCACTTTTCAACTTACGAGTCGTTTTCTCAAGGAAGACAGTGGGGACCCTGATCAGAGTATGCTGTATGTGAAAGGCCCATTTGCCTTCAATGGCAATGACTGAGCAGTATTACCATACGGGCTGCACAGGCGCACTCTTGTATAATCCACTCATGTTAATGTAACAAAAATGCCACTAATTGGCATGAAATCTCTTTTGTTTAAGTTAGTATAAAAGGTGTTACTGACTAGCCTGTGGCTGGCTTCTTTGTTTGCAATAAAGCATGTCCCATCTACCTGCAACTGCTCCTGTCTTCTTTCATTTCCCATCCAAGGAGGTCCCGCCTCTAGCAGAGGAGCTCAGACTCCACAAAGCCATAATTGATCTCCCCAACTATAGGGTTATATCTTTTATTATGGATTTTATTAGAACAGCATTCCTTTTTTTCCCAGCTTATAATTGTATGTATATTATGATTATTTGATTAATATCTCTCTAAGTAGCCTAAAGACCCCATTAGAACATGAGTCACATTTGTTTTTGTCCAAAATTTTATCCCTGGAGTCCAATGTAAAGCTTATTATAAATATTCTCAATTAATATTTTTCAAATGAATGATTCTGTGAATAAAAGAATAAAACAGTTGAGACATAGTATTTGAATAGGACTAAGGTACTAGTAGAAATAAGCAAGGGGTTAAGTGATAGAAACAAAGAGAGCTGAGAGTTGGAAAACTGCCCAAGTTGAATGAGAGTTAGACATTAGGTCCATAGTTGATATTTGCTCTCTAGGCTGAAATTTTTTAACCTTGTCTATTTTTTTAAACTACATAATTTCACATGATTCAATCTAATAAAATTCTCCTGCTCATTTATTTATTAAGTGATCCTATAAATATTTATTCACTACTACCTTCTAAGCATTATAAAAGTAGCTAAAATATGTGTAAATAAATCCTGGGCCTGGCTTCACATTGCTGAGTCTTAGAAGTTAATAGACATGAACAGACAGCTGAAGTGTAATAATGGTTATATTGATTCAACAGGAACAGAAAACAAAGTACGCATAAAAAGAGAGTGATGATATCAGAGGTCAGAATGACTGGATTCTTGCACTCTATGGATCTAAAAGGAAAATGAGGGAACAACAGTGGCACTGATGAAATGCTGAACATGAGTGGGTAGGAAAAGTCATGACATTCTGGCAGACTAAATGTAGAAACTACATGATTAGTTTGAAACTCTAATTTGGCATTTAATACCAAGAAGGATAATGATTTATCCATATATATAATGGTTTCAAGGCCAGTAGAAAATCCTTGGTAGCTCACTTGGCTGATAAGGGCCTTATTTCTTTACCTATGTTTGTGTTTAGTAATATCAGAGGTGATTGTTAAAGTCTTATAGAGCTGAACAAGGGTATGATTCTAAGGCAACTGTCAACTACGTTTTACAACAAACTGTAATTCCAGACCTTCACATGGTATTGTAGGCCATCTAGTAGCCAATCTAGTTACATCTCATGTGAAGAATTGGAAGCTCAGTTAGAAAACCCAAGATTATGTAATTTGATCATTCTAAAACTTAGACAAGAACCTAACTCTATCTCATATTTCACCTGTTATCTTATATATTTTATTTTTTTACATAAAAGAATGGAGAGGAATGGAGAGTTAGAAACATTGATGAGAAACACTGACAAGCTGCCTCCTGCACACCTCCCACTGGGGATGTGCCTGCAACCAAGGTACATGCCCTTGACCGGAATTGAACCTGGGACCTTTCAGTCTGCAGGCCAGTGCTCTATCCACTGAGCCAAACCAGTAAGAGATCACCTGTTATTTTAAAGGCAATATTTTATTTGGATGAATAACAAGTGAATACATATTTTAATAATCATTTATTGGATGTCTATTATATGCCCATTAATGTGCTGGGTACCATCCATGTGTTATTTAAACCTCATGACTATGTGAGGTTAGTACTGTTATTATGGCCATTTGGCACCTTAGAACACCAAGGTTTATGATTATTCAGTAACCCATCCAACATCTGTCAGCCAGTAAGAGCTGAGACAAACATAAATTTATCATATTTAAAGTTCTCCCTTTTATTACCTAATCTTCATATCAGCAAACCTGTTGTGGTTTTACCTATATAATGTTTCAAGCAAATCCACTTATAAACATGTATCTTTTACCCCTTCTATAGTGTTTATAGTTTCATGAGATGCAATCTGTGTGTATGCCGTGAATCTGCCTTTCCAACTGTACTAGTATTCTGATCAATGTAGTGCAAGCTATCGACCCTTGTCAAAATAAAAATGATAGGTACTGCCAGAGTAAAAGCAACCAGGTTTGATTATAGTCTTTACCTCTGCGACACACACTTTAGAGTCTGCAGGATTCCTGTGAAATTATAGCTCTCCATGTTTCAGTGATCCAGTCTCATGTGTTCTTTATTTTTACATTGGCAACATGTCCTATGAAAGACAGTTTCTCTATTGATATTGCTTTGCCCAGCATTTCCCAGACGATTTTTTCCATGTTTATTAAATAGGTAACATGTAAAGTGTCAGATCACAAATTAATGTTGACAAGAAATGTCACTTTCTTTGTTTCTTCAAACACATGACTTTTTTTCTTTGCCTCTCATTTCATCTAGCAGGGAAATGTTTAATCTTAGTCTACCTGGGGTAAATTCCATATACTAGTATATTTAGTTGAATGCTTCTTGGTCAATTCAAAGTTTTTTTCTCTTCCAATTTATCTCCAGCGTCCCTGTTAGCTCTACTTTCAAGAGGGCCTCAAACATCATCAAGTCATCAATGGAAATAGAGTAGGACATTATAATTCTCAGTCATTATTCTATCCTGACAGCCTCTGACATTTATACCATCCCACCTGATTGTGGGCCGCAGTGTCTGTGTGATTCCATCTGATGAGAAATCCATGTTCTCTAATGGTTCTGGGCATATACAAGGCAGTCACAGGCACCGTATCCCATGATAAGTCCTCTCTAGTTCCAGCCCTCTCTCACCATTTTCACATCACTCTTTGTGGCTATGAAAAGAATAGATCTTAAGTGTTTGGTTTTTTGTTGTTGTTGTTTTCTGGGCTACTAAGAGCTCTCTATAATTGTTTGAGAAATTTTGTATAGATGCATCAGACAGCAATGTTCATTCTGTGTCTCTTTATGGGTTGAATTGTGTCCCTCCAAAGATATGCTAAAGTTCTAAATCCTGGTACCAGTGACCATGATCTTATTTGGAAATAAGATCTTTGTAGATGTCATCAAGTTAAAATGAGCTCATTAGAGTGGGCCCCAATGCAGTTCAGCTGATGTCTTTATCAGAAGACAAAGTGAAAACAGACAGACACGGGAAACAACAGCCATGTAACTAAAGAGGCATATGTTGAAGTGGCATCAATAAAGCCCGGGAGCAGCAAGGATTGCTGGCCATCAGCAGGCACTAGGTAGGATGAGGAAAGGAAAGATTATCAGAAAGAATCAGACTCTCAGAAAGAAAAAGGCTCTGCTGGACACCTTGATTTTGGATTTTTAGCCTCTGAACTGTTACTTTAAGTTACTCAGTTTGGTACTTTGGTACAACAGCCTTAGGGCACTTTCACTGTTCCTTAGGCTACACTAGGGGAAGGATGCTTATCAAGACTTCACAAGTCCCAGGAATTTGCCCAACTTTATGTGCAGAAGTTTCTTGTGTTCTGGATCCTAAAACTCACTCACTAATCTCATTACACACCTGACCTTGGGAGTTAGTCTGAGGAAGAGATGATTAGAAAGACAGGGTACAGGTCCCTTTTGGGGGGCCTACACCAAGTTCTAATTCTCTTTAACTTCTTACAATTTTAATCCCAGGTCTTCATTTAGTATGGATTGGTGGGGAAAAAAACCCCATCAAATTGTTCACTCATTGTTCTATTGTTTTTGTATAGACTTTATTTCTTAAACTGTCAGGATTCTAATCTTGTTATTGAAAGCCAAGTTTCTCACAACTTAAACGTTTTTATTCTATCCCAAATGTATCTGTCACATATTTTAAAACTCAAAGGCTGGTGAGACTTTATCTTTTCAATCTGTGCTCTTTGTTTTACTCATAACTCTCCCAAGTGGCATGGACTGAGTGGAAGAATACAAAGAGTGACAGAAATGATCAGAAAAAGAATCACTTTGATTGATTTTGCAAAACATATTATTTGGAAAATCTTATGAAGTCAGGTCATCAGGTTGAGTGCTTTGATTTTTTCACATGGTTTCACCAGCCTTCTCTTCTTGGTGCTGTTACTTCTGAGGATATCCACCAGCCAGGAGTTCTCCCTGAGCAGTGGAAGCGCACTTGTCTCATTCTGAAAATGTTAAAGGGAATTCAAATGTATCACTTTCTGACTTGTGGAGAGAAGTGAGAAAGCTGAAGGGAAAGTGTAGGTTTAGGAGTGAAGTTTTAGATTGTGCTTTACATTTCACAAGGGGTTTTCTACATGGACCCCGAAAGAAATATATACATGTAAGAGAGAAATCAACACAAATGGGCATTACTACTCAAAGCTTTTGACCTCGAGCCACCAGCAGAATTATAATGAGCAAGGCTGAACCACTTGGAGGAGCCTGTGTGTATAACTTACTTTCTTTGGCATTTGTGCTAGACTTTCTGTTGACACTTGGCACAACTCTACCTCTCTTCTATGCCATCTTCTATACTGCAGAGGACGGAGCTGTAGATACTATATTTCAGACTTCCTGACAGCTTAGCTTTTATGGAAGACAGAGAAAGCTGGCTCAGAGAGCCCATCCTGAGCTTTTATTCTGTGGGTGGCCAAGGGAACTTCAACTCTATCACCGTTTTTTATACCTGAAATAAGATTGTCTTTAAAAATATAAAGAGATATGTGATAGGGCTCCATTCTTAGAATAAAGAGATAGATAACTCAATCTTAGCCCTCATTGATTTATTATCTTTAGTGTATCATATACTCTTTTGGGGCCTCATTGTCTTTTACTGTACATTGAAATAATCAAGATAATTGGCTTAAAATTTACTCTGGTTAGTCTTTCATGTCTCTCCCAAAGGCACATACACAGAAAGAAAAAGCTAGTTGGCATAGGTATGTTCTTATTCCAAAAGGGAGACTCCATACTTTAGAGTACTCAGATCCTGATTAGAAGCTACAGTGGTCATGGGCATTAATCTTATAAATCTCTGAGAAGTGTCACCTGTTAAGGTTGAGCCCTAAAATGACTTCCTAGTCTTGATCAACCCGGATGATATGCCCTCACTGCAGGAAGAGTTTGGAAGAGAAAAACACAATCACAGGTTCACCGTCACCTGTCCATCATTTCAAGATACAAGTATTCTCACTTAATTATCTCCACAGTGCTGTAAAGGGATTGCTGTTATCTCCAATTCATAGGTTACGTAGATAATGTGATTAACTTGCCCAAGTTCTGGTTTTTATGAATTGGAAAACTACACTTAGTTTCCAAGCTTTCTGGTTCCAAAACAAACTTTCTGTCTCTACATTCTAGCTGCTTTGTCTATTTATTGGCCTCTCCACATGCAAAGGAAAAGGTACTCTCTACTCATCACTTTCTGCATCTATTCTTAAATGCTGCTGATTTGATTATACACTTAAAACTGCCTCACCTCCCAGACACTGTGTTCCTTTAGTCACAAAATTGGGATAATTATTGCTGGCTCCCAGACACTTCACAAGAATAGTTTCAGGTTTAATTAGAAAATGAGCAATAGTTTTGGAAACCTCATTGCAGTCTTAGTTATTAATGGACTGAACTATTTTCAGCCAATTAATACGACAATCTTTTTGTATTTCAATTCAGATCTTCAGTCCTATCTGTAATTGTATACCTCATACCATTTTCTTTTCAGAAACCCAGTATAGACTCTTGTCTTTCTCTTGTTTATCCTTTGGAAAAGAACTGAACTCATTCATTCTCCCCTTATTTGTATTTCTGAGTGAGCAAGTTCCTCCAGGATAGTCTTTGTATTTTTGTAAGATGATTGCATTTACACACTAAAATGAATTTAGTCTTTTTGTGAGAAAACAGTTAGAAAAATAAAAGTCTTTTTTATGCCCTTAAAACTGACATGTTTCTACAAATGGCCATCATTGTTTTGTTTTTTTTCATTTACCATATGAAAAACAGAAAAGAAAAGCATTCAGTAGCAAATACAACTATTTTACATTTATGATTTACCCTAATTATAATTTCTAAGTTAGAATGAGATAGCAGAATATGGTTCTTATAGGTAAATATGGTTTTCTTTCTTTATTCAAATTAAGCTTATTTCCCCCTTAGGTCATCACTAGGACTACAATTGGTCACTTCTAACATACATAAGAACACATGATGACCTGACTGTTTTTTTTGTCCTAAACATTTTACCCTGCCTGTTATGGTAACAGACTCAGCCCAACACTTGCTATAGGGGATGTGTATACAATATCAGGTTGAGCCAAATATAAGATCACAGCTCCAACTTCTAGGATTGGTCCAGAGTGTAAACATGTGGTTAAAGCAGACAAATCAGAATATTTCCTGGAATTAAAAAAAATACTGAAGCTTGTAAAGACAAATTCTATTTCTTCTCTGATTGAGTAGTTTTAAGACTATGACTGGACTTGCCAGAAACCATGTTCTGTACACTATGTAGAGGGCAATGTATAAGAAAACTCCATCAGAGGGAAGTAAAGGGAGGGGCAGTAGGGTAGGGAGAAAATGAGAGAAAGGGAGAAAAAAAAGGAGAGATATTAAGATAAAAACCATGGGTCCTGAATTATTTGGTTCCTATTGATTTTCCTTAGTTAGATCACTGCAATGTCATTCCAATAAATACCACCCAGTCCTTTTCTCTAGGTTATTCAAATTGACTGATTGTCATTTACAGCCATGAATGATGACCTTAACACCGTAAAATAAAGTAATGCTGTCAATTTCAACAAAAGGATAGATTAGGAAATGAGAAAATTTCATTTGCAATGGTAAACAAAAAATCCACTGAAAAAAGAAATATGTAATAAAAACATATTTATCATAATGCTTTATATACTTTAGGTGCTTGAAGATACAAAATTATAAGGAAATCATAGCAAAGAGATTTAATACCTCTTTAAAAATGAGCTCTCTTCAGATACTTTTTAATATAATGTAATTTAATATTTAACCTAACCCCAAGGAAAAGTTATTGTTATCTCTATCTATAATCAAAAATATCAGAAAAATAAGGAGAGTAAGTGTCTGGCCCAAGATCACACAGCTTGGAAGTGTTATGGTGGAGCAAGGACTAGATCATAGGTGTATTTGACAAACCCAACTATTGTCCACTATACACGTTATTTACAGAGAATGAATGAGGGCTGATCAACACTGGCCACAGATGCAGCCATTCTCAGTGCCATTTTGTGCATGGAGTTTGTAATCAGAAAACGTCAAATATGGAAGGGAGGTTTACAACAATTTAACCTGGTCCCCTCTCCTGCCATCGTAAAAAAAAGCACAGACTCAAAAAGGCTAGCATACTTACCTCACATTCAATAACCCTTTATTTAGCGTGGGCTCATGCATTGAGGGTCTCTCAAGGTCCCTGCCAATCTGGTTATCCTGTGTTCCTCTGGTCTCACAGCTGAGAAGCCTTATGTCTTTCCACACACAGCATTGCCAGTGAAACTGCTAGCAGGGATACTTTCAAATGAACCTCTTACATTTCATTCTTTTGTATGTGTATGAACAGAATGCAAATGGTGTCAATTCTATTATCTTCAGCACAACATGTTCCTTTCTCAGGGCCAAGTCAAGGGTAAAAAATAGGGAGCCGTGCCCCAAGGACTTCAAGGGCAGCTGGCCACTTCTATTTCTAGATCCCCAACACCTGCATTGCTTCAGAGCTGGGGCCGTTTCAGATGAGACATTCGGAAGTCATCAATACACTGCTTGCTTACTGTGAGTTTGAGAACCTTGAAATGTCAAGTTGTAGCTGGAGGCCAAGTTGGATTTGTGAGCCCTCATACTGATGGGTGATGAGATCATTTACATTGGATTATACCTCTGGTGTGTGAGCCATTCAGTAAATGATGAATTCGGTGGGAATGACTGCCGTACATCTGCTGGACACTTTTATAAAACAGCTCTCTCGTCTCACCTCCTAGGTGTGCAATCTTGAATCAGGAAACATATTTGGACCAGGAAATCAGTTCTCAAGCCTAGGGCTGTATCATCTGCTCCTGTCTCGGTTGCAGAGAGTAATTTTGTCCAGTGCCATATTGCAAAGCAGGTGATTGTGGGACAATGATTATTTATGGCCAGAAAATAATGCGCTCCAAAAAATGTCTCCAAAGTCAGTCATAGCAGACCATTTGCTGACCATTGTTAGGAAATTATGATTAACATGTTGATATATATATATATATAGCCAGTCACTGAACTAGATTCTGTGAATTCAGTCACTTATAATATCATGTCCTTATTCCTCACTGAGCTTCAAACTAGCTGTGAAGATAGGCAATTATAATGTGATATGTTTTGCACCAAGTTAAATAAAAAGTGTTAAAGTAATGAATAGTAAAATAAGTCAAGATACCTTTGCCTCTTGCTCCTAAAAAGCTATATTTAGGTGGACCCTTGAATTAGGTGAGTACTGGAGGTGGTAATATTGAATGTTTCAGAAAAAGCTGCATATGTATCAGATTAGAGTTGAAATAAAATCAGAACAGGAAGAAAAAATTCCAAATAGGACAGTAAAAATAGGAACATTCATTTCAGCTATAGTCATATTGAGTCCTCGGCTCTTCTCTTTGCTAGCTGTGTAACATGGGATATTTTGGGTGGCTTCTATTGATTGCTCATTAACGTATTTATTTCTTTATGCATCCAACATTCCTATATTTAGTGCTTTATTTGTTTTTAGCACTGTCATCGTCAATGTTCTTATAAACTGAAAGATGGATTTCATCTAAATTATTGATACCTAACACTACAGCAACAAAATGTGATTACAGTGGCTTGAACAGAAGGTTTCTTTTCTCTTGTAGAGGCTACCTTTAGCCTGTTGGGAAGAGAAACCTAAGTTTTCTGTAGTTTTCAGTTCTCTTGTAAAATGCAGCAGCCCTCCCCCGCTCACCCTCACCACCCTCCAGTCAGGGATGTGTATCTAATCTAAAGATGGAAAAAGCTTGCCTCACTTTTCCTAGGAACATTTAACTCTTCGCTTACCACGAGAATTAGATCTTAGCCATTTTCTACTTAATTGCACTGATCAGAAAGAACCAAATGTTAGATAGGACAAGAGGCTAAGGTCTGGGCAGTTCTAAGTGTTATTTCTCACTGAATGTTAAAGTGTAGCACTGTTTTGCAGATGCAGCTGTAAACAAAATGAGATGAGAGGAACTCGCCAGATAAATGTGGCCAGCTGCAGAGAAGAAATCAACATGTAATTGACCAAATAGTGTGTATAAGCAATGGCTAAGCCTCCCTTCAGGGAACCAGAGCTTTGAATACAATGCCCTGTCTTCCTTAGCTGCTGCACGTAAATAAAACTGCCTTGTGATGATAACCATCTCTGGTTGTTTTAATACAGCAGCCTTAGCAACTAGTAGCAGTTACAACCTGGACGAGGCTAAGGACCACGGCCTCAGGAAGACCAAAGCATATTTCTGTAGGTGCTTCCCTTTGAAATGAGATGAAGCTCAGAGCTTGGACACATCTTTATCTTAGAAGTCCCCAGAGATACTCTGGTCCCTGAAAGATGTATTTACATTCCTAAAGGTTAGAGCGAGAGCTCAGGACCCTTGCCATCCATGAGCGATATTTTCCTTCTCTTTTCTGTGGGAATGACGGAGGTCTCCATTCTTAAATTATTATTATTATTATTATTTTTTGTGCCCTTGACCATAATTGAACCCGGGATTCTTCAGTCTGCAGGCCGACACTCTATCCACTGAGCCAAACCTGTCAGGGCTGGAGATCTCCTTTCTGAAACGAAGTGGAGAAAATCTATAGTCTTTTCCTCATTTGTGGAGTACTTCGCTGCTAGCATAGGCACACCAGGTCACTGCAGGGGCAAGGCCTGGGCAGGAGGGAGTGGAACTGTAAGACCCCCAGAAGGAGACCCTCACTCTGTCCCAAGGATCGACGGCGACCCAATCAACCGCAGGAGGCGTCACTTGATGCAAACCGCAAGAGGCTTTATTCCAGCGCGCTGGGGCTTGACTCGTACTCAAACAGGAGCAGAGGAGTCTAGCAGCCGAATAGAAAATTTTACAAGCATATATAGGCAAAAGTCACGCATAGGAGGGGTTACACATGGAGGGGGAAGAAGGGAACAAAGGAATTTCAAAAAGGGGAGCTGGGCTCGTTAATTACTTGTTTCATGAGAGGGTCTATACTTAGTCAACAGTCCCACCTGGTAATCTTATCTATCAGAGCACTGTTCAGGGGCTATAACTCTCAGAGCACTAATTGGGGCTATTGCCTTGAGCGGTTTTAAGAGCTATGCTCCCATCACTAACAGGGGACCTTGGGAGTTGAGATAAGACAGACAGCCTTCTTAAAAAGATGTTTATTCTTTGAACAGCTCAGGGCAGCCACAGGCCACATGCCAATGAGAAATTCCAGCTTCCTCACTGCTAGGTGAGGCGGGGGGGGGGGGGGGGTTGCGTTTTTCAGAACCATAGGCTTACTTACTGAAGTCATTAACAAGACATCACTGTGATCCAGAGCACCTCAGGGTTACATTCAGGATAAAGCTAATAAACATGAATGTTGAAAACCGCACATGAGTTTAGGACTGCTATATCCATATCAGGACGCCAGTAAGGACCCAGGGTTCCCTGCCACTCCACAGCTGGTGATGTCTACCCTAACATGCTGGTATGGCTTCCAGAGCTCCAGCTATTAGGATCAGATTCTTCCCTCCCTCCCTCCCTCCCTTCCCACTCTTTTTGCTCCTTTAGAAACACTACAAATGTAGTTTCACTCTTTTTCATCTCTTAATGGAGTTATAGATGTGTAATGTCAAAATCTAAGCCAAAAGGGCATATGTAAGGACCAGAGAGATTTATAAATTATAGCCAAACTTGACAAAACAATGCCAAAATGTGGAGTGAGACTCTTCTGAACATCTGTGCATTGTAGGTGTGTGTGTGTGTGTGTGTGTGTGTGTGTGTGTGTATGTGCACGACCTCCCACAGTGTGTGCATTCCAGCTCTCTTTTCTTCTCTCTTTTCATTTTTCTTAGTTGCACCAATTATTTCTCTCAAAAGCTTGTCATTCATCATTGCCTCAGTGGTGGTAAAGATACAAAGGAAGTAGTAAAAGTGAGGGAGTTTGTATTACCTGGAAAGTCTTTGTACTGTCTGCCAAGGTTTAACGATCTTAACTGGTCCTAATCTGGGACTCACCTTGGCTTCCATTCCCCCTATTGTGCAGAAGTATTGTCTTAGCACTGTTTATAGTCTCACAGAAGTCTTCAGAACCAAATAAAAGTTACTTCAGGCAAACAGTTATGTTACCTTTGTCTTTCCAGACCCTGTTTTTCGTCTTTGCTTGATACTGCAGTCTGAAGATTAGTCATGTGTTTTTATGACAAAGAATAATATAATTGATTTTGAGCTCTCTTGGAAGGATGACCAGAAAACAAATTAGGGATTTGGCTGTGTCCTCAGCTTGCCCTGTACTGCCCTTTTTTGCCACGTGACCTTAGCAAAGGCATTTAACTTTTCCTCACCAGTAGAGAATGAAAAACAAAGGCTTACAGGGTTGTTAAAATAAGTATATTACCTTATTTTTTATGAATTTTTAAAGCTTAATTAGAGCAAGTCAAGAGAAATGAGTCAACTGACTGTTACTCTGGGATACAAGTTCATTACACTCAGTGATACATTTGAGCCAGTAGGAGACACATTTCAATAATTTTCCTTCTGAGGAGCATGATATTTTTTTTTAATAGGCTACCTTCAGGCCCTAGGCCTGATAGCTCAGTTGGTTAGGGCATCATCCTGATACACCAAGGTTGTAGATTCGATCCCTGGTCAGGGCACATGGAAGACACAATCAATGAATGCATGACTAAGTGGGTTAATGAATCCCTGTGTCTTTCTCTCTCATTCTCTCTCTGCCTTCCTCTCTTCCTCTCTCTAACATTAATCAATAAAATTTTAATAAAATAAACTACCTACATATATAGTCTTTTACAAATGACATTCTTAGACTGTACTAATCCCCTACAGGTGCAAATTCTGCTTTCCTCAGCACAGGATTCTTTGGTTAGGTAGAAATAACGTGGAAAAAATAGATAAATATTTTCCTTTCTTTGTATACAGGGATAAAGGGAAGGTGGGAAGTCAAATAAAATATATAGACTGGCCCTAACCAGTTTGGCGTAGTGAATAGAGCTTCAGCGTGTGGACTGAAAGGTCCCAGGTTTGATTCCGGTCAAGGGCATGTACCTTGGTTGTCAGCACATCCCTAGTAGGGGATGTGGAGGAGGCAGCTGATTGATGTTTCTCTCTCATCGATGTTTCTAACTCTCTATCCCTCTCCCTTCCTCTCTGTAAAAAATCAATAAAATATATTTAAAAAACAAACAAAAATATAACAAAAACATATAGATTGTATTGCCAAAAATGTTTTTTATTCAAAGGAAAAAGAAGGTAGTAGTTTGCCTCTATGTGCTACCATGTTTCCCCCAAAATAAGACATCCTCCGAAAATAAGACCTACTTCATGGAAACATAATACATCCCCTGAAAATAAGACCTAGCGCATCTTTGGGAGCAAAAATTAATATAAGACACTGTCTTATTTTCGGGAAAACAGGGTAGATAACTTTTGTATATTGATTGAGTGCAGCTTGTAGTTGAAACCACATCTTATAGCATGCAACAACCCTTTCAACTCAGACAGTCTGACATAATTGGAAGGTGTTTTACTGGTGGTAGAAAAGGGGTTAGGGAGGAAATGTTCAAATTTTAATTCCATTTTTATCTGTATGATGAATTTAATCTTAAAGCTTCCTTCCACTCACAGGTACTTCTTGGATCTTTAATCTGAACTAAATTCATTGTAATGTTTTGCAAGATAATAATGATATAATTTGACAAGCCAATGACTTGCATTTAATGCCTCAGGCTTACAAAATTAATGGGCAAGTGTCACCTAAAGCTATTAACTTTGTCTCAGTTCCTGGGACCTTTTGAAGACCTTCCTCAGCAGCCCTGGAAAGGAAATTCACGGGCTTGTGTAAGGCTCCCAGGGCTAACAGTCTATCTACTTAAGGAGTTGCCTCTAAGTAACAACTCTCCCTCATAAACATTATAATTATGCATCAGAGGGTGATTTCTCTAATGATGTATTACTCAAAATGTGGTGCCAGCCAGAATATCAGCAAGGTAGATCATAAAATTGTATTTAACCTTTTGTTAATTTAAAGGCTCCAATACTCTCTAATTTATTCATCATGCTTTGGAAGGGAGGAAATGACAATAAAGGCAAAGGCCGTGAGACCTGTATGTTATTTCATTCACTGTGTTCAAAAAATATATGTCACCAACGGGGCAAGGGAAATATTTAATGCCCCCTCCGCCCCCCAATAGTAATGCTTGCAAGTCCTGTCTAGTGTGGCCCTGTGGTTACAGTGTCAGCCTGCACACTGACAGGTCATGGGTTCGATTCCCGTCAAGGATACCTACCTGGTTGCAGGTTCAATTTCCAGCCCTAGTTGGGCACATGCGGAAGCAAGCAATCAGTGTTTCTCTCTCACTCTCTTCCCATCCTTCTCTCCCTTCCACACTCTCTGAAACGGGTGGGAAAATATCCTTAGGTGAAGATTAATAAGAACAGCAAAAAATGCTTGTAAGACTCACAAAAGCAAAAGTACTGAGTATGTATCTTAGATGCAAACAAAGCCTGATGCTCTGCAGGTAAGAAAAGAAAATGCAATATTATTTCTAGTAATTTTATTTTATTTTATTTTATTTTTTTAAATATATTTTATTGATATTTTACAGAGAGGAAAGGAGAGAGATAGAGAGCTAGAAACATCGATGAGAGAGAGACATCGACCAGCTGCCTCCTGCAAACCCCCCACCGGGGATGTGCCCGCAACCAATGTACATGCCCTTGACCGGAATCGAACCTGGGACCTTTCAGTCCGCAGACCGACGCTCTACCATTGAGCTAAACCGGTTTCAGCTCTAGTAATTTTATTGAAAACATTTCAGAATAATATTTGTCATCTAAATGCTAAGGAAGATAATCAGTTCTTAATTCCAGAATGGTTCCAAGGCACCATCTTACCAATGTGGATGGAAAAAAAAAAGTGCCACATGCTAACCTGACAGTCTTGCACACTCAAAGAACTAAAATAACCACAAAGGATGGTCTGAAATTAAAACTTTAACTAAAAGCAGTGTATATTGGAGTCATGTCCTAGGCCAGTTTCTTCCCTGAAAAAGGTCAGTCTTTACCTTAGCTGAGCCTGCTTGCTTTTTGCATCTAAGATAATTTGCCTGTGAAATGTCAGGGTACCTTGTAACTTCCCTTTTTCCAGACCCCTCAGCGCACAACCAAATGTGCCTGGGCCCCAGGACAGAGATCATAAATTCCTTCATTGTTACCATTATCGTGTTAATTGTTACTGTTAACTATCCTGCACCCACCTGGGTAAAAGAAGTATGTGTCAATCATTTTACTGTTTATCCGATCCAATCCCAGAGGCCCTCCTCCCCTTTGCCTTCTCCCGCCTCCCTAATCTATCACCAGTGGATTTCTTAGGTCTCCTCCTTTCACTGGAGTGTATAAAGAAGGTGAAGAGCTGTCATTCACCAGAGCATTATCACAATCCATTGAGATTCTGCTTCCTGCTTCCTGGCAATTGTGGACAGTTTGGCTCAAATAAACTCACAAAAATTCTTTTCGTGTTTGAATGTTTTTACATTAACACCAGTCACCCATGGGCTCCAACATGGGCTGTCCTGCAATGATGCCATGCAGGCCTTTTTGAGGCACGCAGGGATGGCATTGTGACACCTCCATTGTGGTTTATGTGCAATAATCCACCTAAAGCTTGTTATTAGCACAAAGCCTGGCACAGAGTAGTAAGTCCAGAGTAGTAAGTAATAAGTGAGCTATTATTTTTTGTGATTGCCATTTAGTGTCAAAACGTGAGTGGCATTTTACAATAATAACATACTTTTTAGACTAAACACTACCTTTAAGCTTCAATTCAGCTTTAATTCAGGGAGTGAGTCACTTCATATTAGTAAGGCTTCTTTTAGAATATCTATAAATTTTAAATAGAAGCTTATGACACTCAATTATTCCAAAAATTCAATACTAAAATGTTATTCATGCCTGCATTATCTGGCTTTATCTGACAGCAGTGCATTTTATCTGAAGTATCAGATCAATTATCTAGATTTCTGCACTCAGTTTTGCAAGCACATACATGCATACTCTGTGAGGTGCAATTGGGTTTCTTCAGGTGAAATGTGACCCAGTTAACTTCCTCCCAGGCAGAGAAGGCCTGTTAAGAGAGGAGGCCTTTGAAGCCAGGGGTGCATTTCTAGAATGCCTGCAGCCTTCCCAGAGATGTGACAATTAGTGACTGCAGAGGCAGTCATTATGTAGATCTGCTTAAACTTTTCCTCTAAACCACAGAGCTTTATGCTCTCAGTGCTAAAATGTGTGAGTTAATCTGCAGACTCTTTTGTAACTTCCATAGTTTGAAATTTTATTTCTTTTTTTAAAAATGTTTTCACTCAAGCAGCAATAGTTATTGACAAGTTTTCTAGGTGATAGCTCAAGGAGGAAACTATTGGCCATTCAATCCAATGTGAGCAGTGAGTCAGAGTTTGAAAGTACAGCATGTTTTAGGGTAGACTCGAGGAAGAAAGAACATCATAAGCCAGTCTTCTCAGTATGAGTTTAAATATTCATGATTTGCTTATTAAAACATTTTAAAAATTGTGTCTCTGAGCATCAGGCTCTTAATATGCAGAACAGAAAGAGCTAAGTGCTGAAAAACAACAAGCATATTGTCATAGAATTTGCTTCAAATATCCCAAAGTTAAAGCTTAGTGTTTCCAGTATGTATATGATACATTACAGCTTTGCTCTGACAAGGGATACATAAAAAATTTTTAAAAATCAATCAATCAATCAATTGTCCTTTGAGAATTAATCCTCAAAAATCAACACATAATGGAACAGAGAAATGGTTTGCAAGTTGTAATGACAATGGTTAAAGGTCTCAAGTGGTAGCCTGATTGTGATGGTTAAATTGAGGTCAACGTGACTAGCCACAGGTGCCCTGATCACACAGTATTTTGGGGAATGCCTGTGAGGGTCTTTCTGCGAAATCAGCATTCTAACTGCTGGACTCAGTAGATTGTTCTCCCCAAAGTAGACAGGCATCATCTAATCCATTGAGGACCTGAGTGAACAAAGGGTCCTACTTTTCCTGTCTCTCTGCTTGAACCGAGACATCTCATCTCAGCTTCTGAGGCCCTTTCACTGGAATGACTCCAAGGGTTCTCAACCCCACCCACTCAGACTGAATTACACCACAAGCTTTCCTGAGTCTCCAGCTTAAAGACAGCAGATGGTGGCCCTTCTCAGCCTCTGTGATGATGTGAACCAACTCCTCTATAAATCTTCATTGGTTCTGTTTCTTAGGAGAATCCTCACTAATACACGGGTTTGCTATAGGAACATAGAGAGTCGCTAAGGAGAGGTTAGTCAGGCATGGGGAAAAGGTGGCTAGGAGGGAAGAGGGAAACTTTGGTCATGAGCATCCAACCTTCATCCAGGGGATTTTCAATATTCTAGTTCCATTAGCAAAGTCTTTTACAATATTGGATAGATCTCTTTAGTTAACTCAGGTTAACACAAATGACCATGAGGGGTTGAACAGCAGGAAGTAAATAACAGGTTGTCAGAGGGTTGCCTAAGGATGCAAATGTAACCAGCTACTTTTTCCATGTCGAGGGAAGCCCTCAGCTAAAAGAAGACCTTCATATGCTTGGATGGATGGGTGTCCCTGAAGAACCCACAAAAGTTGAAAAGAGAGGAAGAGTGAATTCCGAATACTTGACAATTTCAAAGATGCCAATACTTGATTGGCATTAGCACCCATGAACGTTTTCCTTTCCCTTTTTTCCATCTCTTTACTTAGCATCTACTCCAAAACTGTGGTCAGGGAGGTTGGAAAGAAAGGATTGAATGGTTGGAGTCAGTGGACAATAAAACCCATTTCCTTGACTTCAGGGTTTCCTATCTATTGCAGGAAGAAAAAAGTTGGAGTTTTGACTATTACCCTAAACTGAGTCATTTCAGTTACAAAAGCATGGGTAACTTTGCAACCTAAAAAAAAAAAATCATAGAACTTTTTATCACCTTAGAATGAACAAGGCAGTTACCAAGCTAGTTGAATTTCTTTTTCATGATTAGAGAAGGGATATTGTGTAAATAAATTTAAAGGCCTTTCTGTTTGACATCACACATAAGGTGATGGATGTTTATTGGAAGAAAACATGCTGATGAAGGGAAATAGGAAACTTATTCCTAAGCTACACTGCCAGGCCTCCTGGATAACTGAAATGATATTTTACTTAATATTGCAACTGTACTGGCAAGTTTATATTTCGAGTAGTCTACTATCACAATTCAACTTTTGTCTGTATAAATTATTGCCTGTATTTAGTGCTACAGTTGTTACTACTGACTACTTCTCTGAATTTGCCTGTATCCTTGATGGTTATTCATAATTTTGACTCCCTAACCTATCCCCCACTCTTTTGTTCTTGGGTGTAAGAGATACCCAAATGGCCTTAATTACCCTGCTAGTTCTTGCGATAGGTTACTTCATAAACCACTATCTACATTAAAGAGCTGCATTCCATATGGCAGCTGTTGTGGGGTCGAACCTGGGTTCAAAATAAGACCACCAGATGCTGATAATTGATTTAAAAAGAAGATAAGGATTTATTGAAAAACTGGCCAGGACGGCCGCAAGAGCACCACACGCAGGTGGACTCCACACGACCGCATAGTTTCAGGTGTAGCCAGTCCTTTTTAAAGGCTCAAACCACAGGAATTTTCCTTTGTTCTAAATTCTAAATCCTAAAGACTACATTTTAAAGACTGGGGTCAGCCCACAGGGTCATTCCCAGTCACATCCTTCTGGACATTGGAATGTGGCCCTATCTTGTGATAGCCGATAACACAGAAGCAGAACTCAGAGGTTATCTACAGTTTCTATCTCTGAAGTTTATCTACAGTTTCTATCTCTGAATGTTATCTATGGTTTCTATCTCTGAAGGTTACCTAGTCAGTGGGAATCAATCTCCTGTCGTCCTTGTCCCAGGTAAGGGAAAATTGCCTTAGCCTCTAGGTCTCCACCTGGAAGCTGGGGTAAATATCTTGTGTTTACTCAGGTGCAGGAGACAGACTAGAGGGGTTAAAATTCAAACAGCAGTCTTTACCAAAGTATGGTTGCTACTATATTTCAGCAGCCATGAGCCACATGGGGCCACTGGTAGTTGCAAGGTTGGTAGTACGAACTGAGAGGTGCTAGAAGTTAAAATAGACACATGATTTTGAGATTTAGAATGGAAACATACTGTAAAATAGCCAATGCATACATTTTTACATTGGCTAAACAAAAACATGTTTGATTTATTATATCATATTTTAAAATTATGTTATATTGAAACAATGTATTTTTAAAAATTAAATTTACTTATTTTGGTTTACTTTTTAAAAAAATGTAGCATTTTAGAAATTCGAAAATGACATTTATGGCTTGTATTTGTGTTTTATATTACATTTCACTGTTAAAGTGATGTTTTCCCTCTTAATTTTAGTGTGACTTGTCTGGGCAGACTCTTAATTATTACCAAAAGATGTAATTAAGTATATATATATATATATATATATATATATATATATATATATATATATTAAAAATGCAATACTTTCATAAAAATGTAAACCACACACAGGGTGGTGCAAAAGTAGGTTTACAGGTGTGAGTACTCCAGAGTTTACTATTGAATTACTTATTAATTATATTATTTCCATACAAACAACTGTAAACCTTTGCCCTACCCTGTATATGTAACATTTTATATATTAGAAATAATTATATAGCACTTTATACATATTTTTGCACAGATAATTATCACTTTAACTTCATATGTGATCTGTTGCCTATCTGTTGTCCTTTTACAGATGAGAGAACTGGGATTCAGAGAGAAAGGAGTCATTACCCCATATACAGATCCTATATATAGGAAACCAAAAATACATCCCAAATTCACTAGCATCATCATGTTTGTCCTTGGAGTCAGGCCAGCCTGGGTTTATGTAATTTTCCTGCTAGTGACTTGCCAGTGACCTTGAGGAGATTACTTTTTTTTAAATACATAGTGTAGTTGAAGGAGTGGAAAATAACTAATATATAGTTGGTGCCTAACATGTTAGTTAACATTGAATTAAAAGTTCTGTATTTTTCAAAAGGGATAGCTAAACAAAAATTGTTAGTTAACAGAACTAAAATATTAATAGAGATAAAAGAATTATATTTAAAAATTATCTTTAATGTTGGAAGAATTACAAATGTCCCCCCACCTTTTTTGTTTTTGTTTTTTCCAGTAAAATGGCATAACATGTTCACCTGGTAAATGATATTCTCTGAAAGTCTTCCCTATAACTGTAGTTGCATTATAAAAACATAAAAATGCAGAACAACAATTTTGAAAATGTGTAACAATTTGGATGTTAGAAATTAAAAAAATATTCTCTAATATTTGGGGGGCTTCTGGATATGGCATTGTTACTTGGAAGAAAAGGAAATATTTTCATAAAAATGTAAACTACCTTGAAAAGTTGCAAAATTCTCTCTTGCTTTGAACCAGTTTGTCCAACCTGTATGACCATCTCCTTGACCATCACCACTGTTAAAAAATTCTTAGGGTTTACATTACTTCAGTGAATGGTACCATAATTGTGCTAACCCCTCACGTTTGAAATGTCAGTCATCTGATTTTCGTCTCCTTTTTTTCCTGCCATTGGATTTAATTAATTGTCAGGTGCTGTAGTCTCATCGCAGCAACGTCCATGTTAACTCTTAGCCAATATTTGAGCAGCCTTAATTCAAACTTCAGTCGTTTCTCATTTGGATGATGGCAACTGTTTCCTAAATCTATTTTCAGCTTCCATTTATACCCACCTCCAAATCTCCCTTGTGCTGAGGCCACCACACTATTATTAAAGCCAAGTAACAATTCTCTCCTTCACATATTCCTTCCCAACCTTCCATCAACACCTGGAAGATTAAGTCCAAACTCCTTCACATGTCAGAGATTCAGCGTGATATGGTCCTTTCTGCATTTCCCACCCTCATCTTCCACCATAGTCTTTCACGTACCTTCTGCTTTTGTTCCACTTATTTTGAGTTATTTCCAGATTCTCTCCATCTTTCACCCCTACTCTGTGCAACTTTGTTGTAACAATGTTTATTCTCTAATCTTTCATTTTCTCTCTTTTGAGTTCTTGAGTTTTTAAGCCACTGAGCCATATTTTGCAGTCATTGAATTATGAATTATTCAAGTACATCTACAATACTTAGCACAATGCTACAGAATAGAAGTTTAATACATTTTTAAATGAATGAATACCTGAGTTGGCTAGGGCTGACTTTTTATTTTTCTAGAAAGGGAGTCCAAACAGTATGTTCTGTTTAAATATCGATAGGAAATCAGATGAAACAATTATCTTAGTCTTTTAATTAATTTACTCAAGCTTTGTAAAGCATATATCTAAATCATAAAAATTAGGAATGTCTTAACTCTCAGACAATAGATTTAAGTTTTACAAAAAACACAGAGAGTGGTTTTAGAGATTTATACTGATATGAATGGGGAGGTTGTATTTGCTATTCTCCTCTCACCCATGTGATAGGAAAATGCTAAGAAAGAAAAATGTGTGTACTTGGCATCTTCTAGATAAGAAAACAATCTTTTTAATCCTTGCATAATGAATTTGTCACTGTCTAGATGGTTCCCAAATGATTAGCGGAATAATATAAAGGGTCCTTGTATAATAGGAAATAAGATTTAGTGAAGGTCTCAGTGGTCTGGAAGATTTCCTTAGATTGTGATAAACCACAGTGGGCTGTTGGAGAATCCTGTTGCTGCTTTTGCATTGATCTAGTTCTAGTTGGGAAGCCCAGTCTTGCACACATTTTAGCATCCGCGGGGGCTACAGGAATTCACAATGCTTGATGCTCTCTGTTGAACTCAAGACAATGTGCCTCAGCCACACAGCTCACAGTAGAGACCCGTGTTTACTCCTTTATTTACAAATGCCTCCTACCTTTCTACCTCTCCCACCCAGCCAAACTTTCTGTTTATGAAACTACAGTTCTGAAAGCTGAGGCTATTAAAATAATGGGTCCCAGGGCCCCTGGATAAGGAGAGAGCTGGCACTGTTCTCCATCCTTTGTTGACTCTTCTTGATCAGAAGGCAGGTGTGCATTTCCCATCAGGAAGACATGATCATCACTTGAATCATAGTGTTTCAGCTGTGGAGTACCTTTATGCAATATGTGGTTCAAGAAAAAAAAAAAGCCAGTGTATTTGCCATGTCTCAGCTTTCCCACCTGCCCTGGTGCAGAGAAGGAATCCTGTTTTACATACACCACGACTCCTTGGTTTAAACAATGCATGTGGTGGATTGCCGGAGGCGCGCTGGACACTGATGCTCCTTTTATAGCCCTCAGCTCTTTCTGGAGCAGGGCTCTGTCTGGGAGGTTGGTGCAACCCACTGGTCCTTTCAATATGACAACTCTGATTCCTTCCCACACAATTTTCATTTGACCTAAGTATTTCCTCTCCCCTGGACACCGAAGTAAGACTTACTTTGAAATCATTCTAATATTGTATACCCAACTGCTTTGATTAATCATGGCTTATACATGGGACTTAGAGTTTATTATAATGCAGGAACAAAGCACATTTGAAAAGTGAAAATGAAAATAAGCCTTCCATGTAGCTGGCATTTAAATGAAAACCTCTTGATTTGTATCTGTGGCAAATAACTCAACCTACCATAAGATAATTTCATAAAAGCAATGGTCCCCATTTGGGGGGAATTCAAGAGTTGATTCTTAAAAGGTTGAATAATTAGGCTCCTGATTTTCTGAAACATTTTCCCGTTCTGAAACTTGACAACACTGCAAAAGCCTAATCTGTTGCCCACCACCCCCACATTCTTTCTCCCTTCCCACTAAAAATAAGATCTTTACCTCTGTATTAGAAATAGTGAGCTCCCCATCTCTCTTGGCTGGGGAAAAGCAGCCACCCAATCACACACGGCCATAAAATAACCACTGGACCCCCAGCCTGGCCTGGGCTATGTAAACTGTGCCTGAGTTCAGCCTCTTCTCTGGAAGGAGCATGACAAGCCCCGGCGGAATTTGTGTTCTTGGCGTTTTCAGACTTACCAAGACTCTACACAGCAGCTTCGGCTGCTACTCCTTTTCTTTCTCCGTGGATAGTTATGCAAAGAACATCTCCTCTGCTTCCCCCATCAATGTGTCCCCAGCTCAGAGGCTGTCAGCACCAGAGAGGCCATTCAAGAAATGGCACCTTTAAATGAAATGATACACCAGTACATTTGGGGAAAAGGGAAACTGATTGCCTTTGAGTCTGCCTCTAGACATTCCATGTTCACTGCTTTTTGCTCTGATAATTAAGGAACAATGCATCCTGGAAAAATTTGAATTCACAGCTTTATATACACAATGATGTAGATTTTAAAATGAACCGAAATGGGTTTCCAAGCTTCTTCTATGGTTCAACTCCTCTTCTCTTCCTTGATGCTCCTTCTAGTGGTTGCAAAGCCCCTACAATGGGAGAGGCCAGAGGCGAGCCATCCTGTGATGATGCCTTGACGGACTTATTTCCATTTCTCTCGTTCTCCACTCAGACTCTGTGCTTGTTCGGCTCATTTCCCATTTAGACTGACTTCAAAGAGGAAGGCGGCGGAGTTTTCTTTGTCAGTCCCTTGAGGCTGTGTCAATGATGAGGACTGCCCTCCAAATGATCTTCTGAAATGAAAACCCAGCAACTATGTTCCATATGACTGACTCTCCTTCCTCCGTCTTCCCTGCCCAGTTTACAAATACCTCCTCCTCGCCAACACACAAGTTCATCAGCATGGCCTTTTCCTGGGCATTCTCCACCTTGCTTCCTAATTCTCAGTCCTGCAACCTTTTGGGGGAACTTATGATATTCTCCTGTCGTGATGGTGCAAATAAAAACACGAGGCCTGGCCTGGCTGGCATGGTTCAATGGTTGAGAGGCAATGGTTTGATTCTCTGTCAAGGCACATGCCCAAGGTTGTGTGCTAGATCCTCACTGTGGAGTGTGCAGGGGGCAGCCTATCAGTGATTCTCTCTCATCATTGATGTTTCTATCTCTCTCTCCATCTCCCTTCCTCTCCGAAATAAATAAAAATATGTGTAGAAAACCATCAGGTCTGTGGTCTGTGGTCTGTGGCAAGCAGTCCACCCCACACTACATGAGTATGAAGTAGCTTAGAAGTGACTGTTAGAGAAGCTAGTCTGAAGCTCTACATCAATAGCAATGTGTTTAATGTGTTTTACCTGAAGGGAGCTTTGCTACATTTCTGGGAACACTTGGTTCTTGTCTTATTGATACTGAAATAAACTAAGCTCCCTTCCCTTCCTAAATTAGGATCTGTTGTTTCCAAGTATCCCAAAATATCTCTTCTGACTCATCTCCCTTTTTGAGTTCCTGCTTTTTTTTTTCTTTTTTCTTTTTCTTAAATATTTATGTGTTGAGGGAAAGCTTGTTTCTTGGTAGGCTGTAACTTCCTGGCATACTAAAATGTACTTGATATTAAACTCTTGCTTATTTTCCAACTCTGAGTCTAAAAATAAACAGATGTTTACCTGTCCAAGTTTAAAGCTATAGTTATAATTAAAGCTACAGCTACAATTCAATTAATACTTACTTTCCACAGAAGGTAATTCTTCTTTAAAATAAAACAGTGGAAAGATACCACCGAGTATTTACAGCTCTCTTGGGGCAGCTCCACCTGCTTTTCACACAGGCCTAGGCAGCCCAGCGCTGGCCCCCGGCAGGTGCTGGCCTCCCTGGAAGCCCTGACCCGCTCAGGAGAACGTGGTCCATCCCTTACAGGGCTCCTCCTCACCTTTGTTGTTGAGTCACCTACTATAAAATCCTCCTGCTCCCTTCTCTCCAAACCTCTCCATCAGAATAGGAACATAACAAAAGCCATGCATTTGCACTTGATTGATGACACATTATCTGAAAATTTTAGCCTGCATTTTCTTTTTAAGCCTCTTCTCTCTAATTTTAGACAACAGCCCCACTCCCACCTTGTCAAAAGAATTTCAAATACCAGATGTGTGTCTCTTCTCACTCAGGGGCAGTGCAGAGGAATCCCTGAAGTACTCAACAGCTGGCACTGAAGAAACATCTGATTTTGTCTTTTTTGCAAGCCACAGACCTTCCTCTTCATTTTTTCTCTCAGCAGATCAGGCCCTCTACATTCCTTCTCCTTCTTAATCCCGTCTCTTACCATCTTTGGTATTTCTCTCTCAGTGGAAACAATATATGTTAACTGCAGTTCTAAAATATATCAGTGTTCATTTTCTGTAATTTCTACCAGTGGTAAAATTGCTTCCAATCAGGATAAGCTTTATTATAACATTGATTATTAGCAATAAGAACATTTAAAGGGCCCAGCCAGTATGGCTCCATTGTTTGAGAATCATCTCATGCACCAGGAGGTTGCTGGTTCAATTCAAGGTCAGGGCACATGTCTGGGTTGTGGGTTTGATCCCCATTAGGGGGCATACTGATGGATGTTTATTTGTCATCAACGTTTCTATCTCTCCCTCTTTCTTCCTCTCTCTGATATTAATTTAACAATATTTTTAAAAATATCATTTAAATTAATGATTATCATTTTAGTTACTCTTTACTGACCATTAGAGGTCAGGTATTCTGATAAAGAATATGTACTATTCTTACCTCATAGGTCATTGTATGAATTAAATGAAATGTATGTAAAGTGATTTACTATTGGGCATGTAGTAATGCATAACAGTTAGTTCATAAATTATCATTAGTCGTGGCCAGGTAGCTCAGTTGTTTAGAGTATCCTTCTATATACAGGATTCAATTTCTGATCAGGCCACATACAAAAATCAATCAATGAATGCATAAATAAATAGAAGAACAAATCAATGTATCTCTCTCTCTCTCTCTCTCTCTCTCTCTCTCTCTCTCTTTAATCAATACATTAAAAATTAAATGGTTAGTAAGTCATCATTATAAAGTTATTAATTAAAATAGTGTAGAGAAGGCCTGGAGGCAGGGGAGGAGTAGGGTGGAGAAGGTCAATGGGGGTTAAAAAGGAGATATCTTTAATATTTTCAACAAGATAAAGTTTTTAAAAAGTTACTTTAAACAACTCTATAATGTATTTTTTATGTTTTGGAATTGTGAGAACAAGTAGTGTTTCTTTAAAAAGTTATTTGGCTGTGAGAATTATTCAATGATAATTCAATTAAAAATTAAACATTTGTTGTTAGAATAAGCCTTTTGGATATTTATGAATATTTTTAAAAAAGACATATAGTGGTTGAAAGCAGTATACCCTCATGAGGAGTTTAGGATAAGCTTCATTTATATTGGAGGTTCTCATTTCTAACTGCATATTAGAATCACTCACCTATGGAGATTTTTTTTTTTTTTATAAAAAAGAATTATCAATAGTTGCCCCATTTTGCCTTTAAACTATTCCTCTGCAGTAGGCATTACTATTACCATTACCCCATTTTAGAGATGAGGATACTGCAATTCCGTTAGCGAAGTGAGCTAAAAATAACCTCACACACTTTTAGCTCTGAGCCCATGCTTTCAGAAATGTAGTGGTTAAAATTATGTCTGAATTTTCTGATACTCTGGTTTTTACATAATATATCTTTATTCATTTTTAATATTATTCACTTAACTTTTTCTGCTTTATTGGTGTGTAATTTATTGATGTACCATGGACAGCACATATTTAATGTATACAATTTGGTGAGTTTGACATAGTCTTACAGTTGTGATACCATCACCACCATCAAGGTAATAAACAAATTCATCAACTCTAAAAGTTTCCTAGTGCTCTTTGCTTTTTGTGCTAAGGACACAACATGCAATTTACCTTCTTCACACATTCTAACGTGCACACCCTGTATTATGAACTATGGGTGCTGGTTGTATAGCAGATCTCCGGAACTTAGAATCTTGTATAACTGTGCCTTTATCCCTGTGGAGCAACAACTCCCTACCCCCACTGCCTGGGGATCAAAATCATTCTGTTTTCTGATTCTATAGGTTTAATTCTCTTAGATAACTTGTCCTCTGTAAGTGACTTATTTCACTCAGCATCATGTCTTCTGGGTCCACCTGTGTTTTTTAATATCCTGATCCATGTTCTTTTTTTTTCTACCTTCAAGAAGTAAAGCTTCCGAAAAGGATAAAATGCTGTTGGAACAGTTATTAAAAACAGTAAAATTGTTCCACTGTAGTTGTATTCAGTTCAAGTCAGAGGGCACCTTATTCTGACATCGCCAACATCTCCTCCCGAACCTACTGCAGTAGAAAGTTTATTGTCATGCGTTCCCCCTTCCCTCTGCCCAGATCCCTTTCTCTTATTTTCTCTGCAATAAAGGACAACCATGAAAGCAAAGAAGCAAATCCTCTCCAGAAAGGAATCAGAGCAGAGAGAGAACTTCACGCCCAGGGGTGTATTCATGACAGAGAGAGTTGACATATGGGGAGCAGGTTATAAAAGACTGAACAAGCTGTCCCGGAAAAAAGAGGGGGCCCCAGGGTAGAGCGGGGGACATATGAGAGGTCCTTCCATGTACAGAAGAGGAAGCCTCTTGGGAGTTTTGGGGCACAAGTGAACTGTTAAGGACTAGCTTTGTTTTTGTTTTACTTTAAATGTTTGAGGAAATTTTAGGAAGAGAAAGGACATACACAATTAATTTAATTCATCATAAGAAGGACATTTTCTTAATTAGTAATATATTGAGTCAATGATTTCTCAGCCAAGTTTGTTTAAATCGAAAGTAACAAGATCCCTTCAAGCAGCTTAAGAACGAGAGCCCTGGGAAGAAATACAGGCATGCACCAGGATCTTAGGTAGTATTCTGTATCTATGCTTTTAAACAATTTCACCCTCCTCCTTCATTTTTCTGTCTGTTGACTGGCTTAGCTTATATATGCACTTGCAGCTTTTCAGTTTACATTTCTCAGTTTATGAGAAGAGGCTAGAGTGATGCTACCTTATCCTCACTTCTAAATTTGTAAGAGAGAATACCAGTTTCTCCAGCATGCTCAAATGTCCACGTGGACCCAGTCAGCTATGCATGGGCCTGCCCCTGCACAGCCCCAAGAACGCCTTTCACAGTGGAGTCTCCAACGCTCTAATCCTGAGAGAAGACTGAGTAGCCATGCTGTACCCACCCTTTAGGGTGGGGCAGGCTGAAAGCCTTGCAGCTATGGCCAAGGGCACAGGGTCACCTAGAAGAAATGTGAACAGAAAAAAAGGGATAGCAAGAGATCCCAACCTTCATATCCCACAATTACTATTAAAAGAACCCAAAGATTCTGTTCTAAATTTAGAAAGCATGGGTAGATATAAATGGGTTTGAACAATGTTAAAAGACAATCTAGCTCAGATCCTCATAACGGAGTTGGACAGTTTGCATGTATAAAAAGGAGATCATAAATCACAGCCCATTAGGGGTGGAAGGTGACTTAAAAATATTCTAGTCTATTTCCCTCACTTGACAAAAGAGGAAAGTAAGGCTCAATTAGATAGAGGACATGCCCAGTTTACACAGCTCATTAGTTGCAAAGCTGGAATTAGAAGCTGGCTCTCCTGAATCCTGCAGAGTGTGAGTGGACTGCTGCCTTTCCAGCATTGGCCCAGAAGTCTGGTGTCACATGTACTTGCTTGGTTTGCTTTTTGGAGATGGTCCAGACCTGGTTATAAACAAGAACTGCTGTATAATTGGAGTGTTCTGGTTTAGGCCTGTTACCTTTAAAAATGGTCTGTTTTCCATGTTCCCTGGAAATCACCCTTCCCTTTATATCCCCTGTATTTGATAACTCTTTGTATACTATGATGAATTGGGTCCCCCCAAAATTCATGTTTATTCAGAATCCATGAAAATGACCCTAATAGAGTCTTTGCAGATGCAATCAAATTAAGATGAAGTCCCACTAGATAAAAGCAGGCTCTGAGTCCAATATGACAGGTGTTTTTATAAAAAGAGAGAACTTTGGATAAAGACACACACAGAGAGCTGACACCATTTGTCAGAAACAGAGAGGGCACAGATAGAGCTCTGGTGCTCTGAGTCTGTATTTTCTTTTGAATTCTGCTTGACTACGTCAACTTTCAGGGCAGATTCTTTCTCAAATCCTATAAACTGTCAGGGCTGGGACGCTCTTTCAGAGGCTGGACCTTCTTGTACATGGGGTGGTAGATGAAGAAGCCATGGGAAGTTGTGGGTGTATAAGAATCAGTCTTTATTCTAGAAGCCACTGGCTAGATAGCCATCAGACACAACAGTTCTTAACAACAGTTTCATATAGGCAACCACACACTGGCCTGGCTGGTGAATGAATACACCTTTCCACAAAGCAGCATTGGTTTTCCTACCCACAGTTACTATCTGAGCAGCCGCACACTGCCCCTAGACTCCCCGCCTCACATAGCAGCAGCTCTCTGCCTCACAGCCTCTCCAACCTCTCCAAGCCTTACATAGTAGCTACATCCGCTATGCCTACCTCAGCTTCTCCGGCACACTCTAGCTGATCAGTAATGACTTCTATCACTTAGACAGAAGAGGCGTTGTGTCAATAGTTACATCATTCATTTTAGCTACAGCAAGGCACGCATGCGCAGTGTACCGTAATTGTTGTCCTTGTATCTGCTTCTGGTATCTTAGCCTTAAACATTCTGATTAAGATTCCTGTGTTCAGAGTGGCCTTAGCCATCTGGCATATTAACAACAAGGTCTCTGAGCTCTAGTTAGCCTAGGCTGTCCAGACAACTCTGGCCTGGTTCCCACACCATGTTACAAAGGAGGCAGACGTTGAAGTGATGCACCCACATACAAGCCAAGGGACAAACTCCAGGGAGAGAAGCCTGGGAAAGTCTCCCTCATCACCCCATAGTAATCACGCCTGCTGACATGACACATTGATCTCAGATTTCTAGTATCCATAACTTCTAGAGACTAAATTTTTGGTGCTTCAAGTGATCTGGGTGTCATAATTTGTTGTGGCTACCTAGGAAATTAATGCACCATGTTACACACACGTGTGTGTATAACTTTTCTACAGATTGATATTTGGAATTTGTGTAAACAAAAGGAGAATTTAGCATTAAATATTGATGAATAATTGAGTTAAAATTTTTGACAATGCTTATTTTATATTTGCATAAGGATCTGGGCTTACTCTTTGTAAAAACTTATCCTTTAATAAGAATCTAGTCTGAAGTCAATGTATAGTTCTTAATTGTGATAACCTCCTTCATAACTTAGCGGAGAGAATCACATTTTCCCATTACTCCCTATCCTGTGCTGAAAGCCCTTCTAAGTTTCCAAAAGTATTTTTACAAGATTCCAACTTCCTGACTACTTTAACAATTAGCATCTGTTGTAAACAACAAAAATAATAGAAAACACAAATCTCAAGATTAGTCAAAGCAATGCCCTTGACTCTTGAGTAGTGCCAATCTACAACACAAAAGTCATCATTTTTCTTTGCTTCTATCATATTTAGTTCCAATCCAGCTTCTATGACCTAATATATGCCCAAGATCAGTTGAAAACAGCAACTTCAATCTAATTTTCAAAGCTTCTCCAGTGATGTGAAATAGCTTGGTAAAGGCTAATTTTCATTGCCCTTTAAATTTTTAAAAACTGGGATGAGAATCACACTGGCATGAAATATGATGTAGTGATGAAGCTTACCTGTGTGACAATCTCATGTCCAACTGGGACAAAAGGAATTCGAATATTCGGAGGGTTTAGTGGGGGAAGGCAGCCTGCCAGATGTGACCTGGGCAGAATGGAGTCTATTTTGCAGAACATAAGGAGAAGTAATGATCCGTAAAAACTCCTGGTTGCTGCTCTAACACGAGAGGGGACTGCGAAAAGAACATAGCACATTTCCTTGCAGTCTGGGCTACCCTAGAGTTTTTGGTTTTTTTAAAAGGTTCTTCACATGCTGAGCTGCAGAATCAAGAGTCTGGCTTGGAAATTGACTCAATTATTAGGCCTTGGGTATGTTTGATGCTTAAGTTCCTTTTTATTTTCTTTACATAATCTGTGTTCTTTGGCTACAACAGATCTATGGCGGCATAATGACTCAGGATGGCTGATATTCTATCATCTATGGTTATTTCTCTAAAACCTTTGAGTTTATTTTCACTTCTCCCCTTTTCAGTCCCTGCTGACTTTGTTATTCAGTTCAAAGTGCTTGGTTTCCTGGTTGACTCGAGGGCCAAGGATATTTTCAGCTCCTCTGGAGACTCCCGCCTGCTCACAGCTCTCAGGGAGCCCATCTCTGCCTTTCCCAGCTCCTCAGGTGGCCGAGATTTTCACAGCTTGTTAGGTGGCTCTGGCTGTCACAGTGTGTGGCCCTGAATGGCTGCTAGGGGAACAGCAATTGTACTCCCTCCCCAAGCCAAGCTGCACCGTGGAGATGTGTGAGGCGTGCCAATAGCCTCCCAGAAATCCTGTGGTTGTGGCAGATGCGGACTACTCAGCATGGAGATGAGATTTCTTCCATAGAGGGAACTGATGTCCCAGGCGTGGAGTGAATTGCACTGACTTCATCCTCAACCAAGTTGTGACAAGTGCACACAAGGGCTGCGCCACGTAGAATGGCTGGGAAGTCAGCAGCACATGGCGATTAGATGTGGACGATGGGTCCCTGTATATCTTTTGTCTTTTAATTGCTGTTAATCTGGCCAAGATGGTAAAATGTATTTAATAAAGGTTTCCCTTGATATAGACCTAGTTTCAGGAGCCAGGGAAGAGCAGTGTTTTATCAGGAAGAAGGTAATAAGCAGGAATTGAAATGTTTTCATTTGGAGCCTAAGTGGTGCCTGAGGTAAAATTGCACAATGTTAAAGCAACAATAATTGGTTCCTCCTGGCATTCTCCACTGAAGGAAATTGAAATTCAATTGACTTTCATTGGCATAGTCATGGAGTTCCAATTGTCATTGGTCTGACTTTGTGCTTGTCTATCCCAAGAACGGCGTGGGGGCCAGGAAAGAAAAGTTTGTGACACAGCTGGGGCAGTCATGCAGTTGTTTTGGGGCAGACTGGAGGGGGAATGATATTCCAGATGTGTCAGTGAGCTTCAGTATACCTCAGAGCCCGTCACTGATATGTTGCCAGTGTTGGTGCTAATTTAGAAATGGTTGGAAGTGGGGTGCAATTTTTTGTCATGGAAGCATTTTTAATGGTGAAACAAAGTTTAATAAAAGGAGGCTAGATTGTGACAACAGTCTAAAGGCAAAATGAGGGATCTACATGGTGCCTGTTTTAAGGATTTATATAATTTAAAGTAATGTTGCAAGGAACTGCCATAAAATAGGTATAGTAACTAAAACTTATTTTTAAACGCTATAACAGGTTATCTCATTTATTACCTAAAAAAATGTGAGGCAGCTAGCATTGGCTCTTTTTATAGAATCTCAGACTTAGAAAAGTCAGGTGCCCTAGAAAATCGTTGAGCCAAAATTTAGTCTAAGATATCACTGACCCTTAACCTTTGTAAGATCTGACTATAACAAGTTATTCAGAAGGGTAGAAAAACAATCAAATGATTGAGTAGTACAGATTATTATTAGTAAGAATAGAGATAAAGCTCTGGAATTGTCAATGTGATGGTGAATATATTAGTTGGAGAAACATAGTGAAAAAGAGCCATTAATTATTTGATAGAGAATTCTACTACAATTCCTCAATTTTGTTTAATGTACCAGATTTAACACACATTAAAGATACATCTTATTAAACATTTTATTGTGGAACCAAATTCAAAAGTAAACAATAGTATTAGAAAATCTTACATACCCATAACTTATCTTAAGCAATTATCAACTCACATCAAATCATATTTTATGTTTATCTCAAATACTTGCCCACTATGAACAGTCATCTGAAGCAAACCCCAGGGGTTATATGATTTCATCCACAAATTTGTCAATGTATATTTCTACTGAGTAAGGACTTTATTATATTTTTAAAACTAGAGACCCAGTGCACAGATTCATACACACAACTTCTTGCAGTTTAGGTTTCACAAAGTTTCCAGGCTGATTTCTCTCCATTCACACAGCAGTGTCATCAGGACTCTGTGTAAAGTCACTGGTTGCTAGATGCCAGTGAGGGTGGCCCTAGGGACCAGTTTATGGTAAATAAATTTTCATCCTGAGACAGAGCCTGGGGGGCCTTATTTTCGGGGGGATGTCTTATATTTCACTCAGAAGGAAACATGTAAGTTGGTCTTATTTTCGGAGGATGTCTTATTTTCCGGGAAACAAGGTAGAAGTGTCAACCAAATTCATGATCAACAATGATAGATTGAAATACACAAGTGTGATTGGAGCCAGGGAGAGCTTTCTATATATAGATAAACTTGTTTAATTAGACCTTATTTCTGATTTAGCTAAACTTTTTCCAGCCCTAAGCACCTCAACTTCTCTTTCAGTTAATTGTCAGAAACACAGCAGTAAATATCAACACAAAGCAGATTATTATTGTAGATCTCGCAGGAAGAACAAAGCAAAATATTTAACTGTAGCAGTATTTGACTATATTTTGCACAATGAGAAAACCTGAAGTCATTTTCAAGTTCTACCATTTCTTACTTCTTTTCAGTCTGGTCAAATTTCTAAGCTTTCTAAATCTGTTTTTCAGCGAATGAAAAGAAAATAGGATTCTACTGAGTCTCCTGTCTACCTACTCCAGGGCTTCTGTGAGAATCAAATGAGATGAGGCACATGAAAACGCTTCATAGACACTTGGTTCAAATGTGAAATGTTTGCACCTGGCTATAAAGCAGGTTGTGTTCCTGGGCTGAAGAATCTCCAAGGAGGCTAGTCACTAGGGAGAGGAAGCTGGGTGTTGCTATGTGGCATCATTACTCCTGCATTAAGTGTCTGCCTCCTGGTGGTCAGTATGTGTCATAGCTACTGACTAGATGGTCAGACAGACACTTAGGTATATATATATATCCATAATCTTATCTTACATAAATCATGATAACTCTTAAATATTCCAATATTATCAATGTTGAATTTCTTAAAATAATATTTTTTAAAATCAAGTTTATTAAGGTGTAGCTTATAAAAAATAAAAATTACCTATTTTACACATGTAATTAATTGATTTTAACAAGTATATATATGTATATAACCACTACCCAAGTCAAGATATAGAATATTTTCTTCATCCTCAAAGATTCCTATTGTTCTTTCACAATTTTCCAACTCAACCCCAGCTTCAGGAAATGACCAAACTGCCTTCTGTCATGATACATTATTGTTTTTCTATTTCATTTGTTTTTATCTGTAAAATTTTCTACTTTTTATTTTAGTTTTTATATCATATTTCTTTTCATATTTCTAGCTTCTTATGGTAAATCTTTGATATATGATTTTAATCCTTTTTTTCTAATATAAGAATTCAAAACTATAAATTTCCCTCTAAGTACTGCTTCATTTGCATCCCATAAACTTTAGTACATTGTTTTTCATTTTGATTTTGTAAAAAAATAGTTTCTCATTTCCATTTGTTTTTTCTTTAACCCATAGGTTACCTAGAAATTTGTTGTTTAAGTTCCAAATATTGGTGATTTCCCATAAATCTTTCTGTAACTTACTTCTAATTTCATTCTACTTTGGACACATAATAAACTTTCTGTGATTTTAATAATTTTAACTTAACTGTAACTCATTTTGCTGCCCAGTATATAGTGTATATTGGTTATTGTTCCATGAGCACTTTAAAAAGTTTATCAATTCTGCTGTGTCAAGTGGTATACTCTAGTATATGTCAGCTGGAGTAAGTAGGTTGCATGTTATTCTACATTGTCACAGACTTTCTTTCTACTTGTTCAAGCAATTAATGAGAGTAAAATAAAATATCCAGTTGTGTTTGTGAATTTGTCTCTATTTCTGTCAATCATTGTCTTTTGGAGCTCTCTTATTATGTGCTTATTCATTTTAAATTGTTATGAACTCTTGAGGGCTTGCTATATTTATCTTTTATTCTTTATTTGACATGCATTTCACCTCATATTTATAGCTTTTCCAGACTTTTTAGATGTATTGTTTGCCTGATATATCTTCTCCCATTTTATATTTTTTAGTAAACTACCTTCAAATTATAGTGGTTTTCTTGTAGAAAATTTACATTAGGAACTTGTTTATATTCAGTTTGATACTATTTGCTTCTTAATTGAAGTGTTTAGAACATTTGCATTTAATGTACTTATTGGTAAGGTTGACTTTAAACCTACTACCCTCTTTTGTGTATTCTATTTTTCCATTTAATCTTAGAGATGATTTTCTCTCTTTTTAGCCCATGTATCATTTAAAACTAGAGGCCTGGTGCACGGATCTGTACACCAGTAGGGTCTTTCAGGCTGGCCTGTGCCCTCTCACAATCTGGGACCCCTTAGGGGATATCAGAGAGCCGGTTCCAGCCTGATCCCCACAGGCCAGGCTGAGGGACCCCAGGCCTGCAGTATGCATACAAGAACTTTGCTTAATCTCTTCCCACCCTTCACTCTCCCCTATGAGATTCATCAGTCTGTTCCATGTTTCCAGGCCTGTGCATTGAATATCTGCACCATGGTGGTCATTGTGCACCATAGCTACCAGCCCATCAGCTGGTTGGCCAGTTGCTAAGGCTTTTATATATATAGATAATTCCACATATCTCTTTGTTTTATTCTTTTTAATTATTAGTCTTAGATTTATAATATACATTTTAATTTATTAAGGTTTACTTTTAAATAATAGTTTTACATATAAAGCCCTTACTACTTTACTTTCTGCATTTCTCTTTTTTGAAATTCTGTTGTCATACATATTATTTCTACATAGATTATAACCCAAAAATGATACATCTGAAAAAATTTTTCCTTTAAACTGTCAATTATCTTTAAAGAAAGTTTAAGGACAAGAGTTACAGTCATGCATATATGTTTGCCTGTCCCGAAGTTATAATCAGTAAATTTTCTAATAAAGGGGCTACAGTCTGGGTGCTGAGGTGTCCATTGTTACTGTGTTGGCCATAATATTTCTTTTAAAATAGTGAGGCTTATTGGTTTTATTAATCTATTTTTATTTTAGAGGATGATTATTAAAGCTGGGAACAGCGAGACAAGGAAGGGTGGGGAAATGAGCCTGGGCTGGCTGCGTTGGCTCGCTCAGACGTCAGAGAAAAGGGGGCCGTGGGGACAGCTTCAGGGGCACTGCCTGGGATGAGCTGTTGCTGCCCATTGCTGTCCTGGTTGCAAGCCTTTTGGGGTCCCTTGGAGGTTAGGAGGTGCATGCCTGTGGGGGAAGGAAGGGGGAGGCTTGGGTGTGCTCCTGGGAGGGAGAGCATGCACTTGGCCTTTGTTTTGAGGAGTTAAAGGCTTGGAGTTTAGGGGAGGTGAGATTTTTTAGGGGAGGATTTCAAGTTTTCTTATTCTTTCATGACTATCATAACCTTAGCAGTTTAAAATATGCACATTTTCTATATACAAATTCCATTACTTTTAGTTCTTTTGCCTGGATACAATGTGTCTTTTTTTTCTTCTTTCTCCTTGTAGAACATCCATTACAATTTATTTTAATGTAGCTTTTATGTGATGAATTCTGTAAACTCCTATTTGTCCCCCAAAGTCTATTTTGTCTCCATTTTTGAAGGATATGTTTATTGAATAAAAATAGTTATTATGTTGCTTTTTTTCCTTTTAGCATATAAAGATGTCATTCTGTTTTCTTTTAGCTTGCATGACATCACTTCAGAAAAGAAGTCTTCAGTAAGTAGTCTTACCTTTGCTACCCTGTGTGCTGTGTGTTTTATTTCTATGGTTACTTACAAGTTTCTCTTTTCCACTGGTTTTCAGCAATTTGATTGTTAATATTCTGTTTCTTGATGCTATTTTCTTTGTGTGTATTTTTGTAAATGTTTGATATGCTTCACTCATCTGTGGGTTTATTATTTTTTTTAATTTTGGAAAATTGTCAGTCATTTCTTAGAAATTTGATTTTGTCTCCTTTTTGTGGATTCCAATTGCATCTGTATTGTAAAAAAAATTCATTATATTTGATGTTAACTCACATATAACCAAGACTCTGTTCATATATATTTTTTATCTTTTATTTCCCTTTGCTTCCTTTGGGCAGATTCTATTGTAAGTTTTAAAGTTAATTGATTTTTTTTTCTTTTGTAGTGTGAAGTTCCTAAGATTCAGGATATTTGTGCTTAAACTAGTAATAGTCTCTTTATTGACTTGCATTTAATATAAATTATGTTATATAACTTACACATTATCTCATTTAAGTCTAACAAAATAGTTATTAGCTTTCCTCTCTCATAAGTTAGATATCTGGGATGCTGAGAGCTTAAATACCTTACCCAGGATATACATGTAGTAAGGGGCAGGGACAAGATTCAAATTAGGATGAAAGCCCTAGACTTATTCATTTCTTAGTTCAAAGTATATGCTGACTTTGCCATCAACGGAACTGGCCCTTACTGGAACTTGGTTTTGTAAATAGCAAATATTGAAGGCGCTCACAGGGTTTGATTAAGAAATGCAAAGGAACACTTTGTATTTGTCCAAAAGGATGATGGGGACATTTTTAGCTTCTTTGAGAACGCCTGTGGAGATTTGAGACAGTGTATTTGTTGCTAAAAAGTTGTAACTGCAGATGAGCACACCGTAGGGTCATGGTGCATCTAATTAAGCAAGATACATCCTGTAGCTGAAGGTGATGAATTAAATGTCACATTGGGATAAAAACTATTTATTGGCTGAAGCTGGGATAACAGAATGCTTGTTCCAAGGCGTTCAAAGCCCTCCTGGCCTCGTTCTTCACCTACAGAATTCAGGCTTGGAAAAAGCTACTCTGGAGAAATCCTTTTACAAATTGCTTGATTTCTACCAGCCACCAGTGGAACAGGCAATCTGTTCCTGCATTAATGGGCTGCTATTTAGAGGAAACACTTAGGAAAGATTACAAGCTGACTTTAAAGTTCTGGGAAAACAAAAATGGCACAGGCTGATTTCACCAAGTTGGCCTTTGAGTCCTAAACTGCTCATTAAGACTCGTGTGTTTGGAACATATGCGGGGCAAGCAACCAATTTATTTCATGTGGCACAATTAGCCAAAACCACTAAATATCTGGCCCTTTGGTTAGGTAGCAGAAGTTTATGTGCTGTCTTATCATTAGGGGGCTATGATAAAAACCCATTATGAGCATTTTTTTCCTGTGTTTGTTTTTGTTATTCACTAATATGTATGGAATGCAAATCTCTTTATTTTTTTTATTTTTTTATTTTTTTAAAATATTTTTTATTGATATTTTACAGAGAGGAAGGGAGAGAGCTAGAGAGCTAGAAACGTCGATGAGAAAGAAACATCGACCAGCTGCCTCTTGCACACCCCTACTGGGGGATGTGCCCGCAGCCAAGGTACATGCCCTTGACCGGAATCGAACCCGGGACCTTTCAGTCCGCAGACCGACGCTCTATCCACTGAGCCAAACCGGTTTCGGCTGCAAATCTCTTTAAAGAGAACATTCAAAACTATATATTTAGGTGTGGGCAAAAGTCGGTAAGAACTGGGTGCCAACCTGTGCTTCAGTATAGCAAATAGAATACAAGAATGTGTAAATAATGAAGGCCGGCAATTTGAGCACTTAGGAGATTGTACCTAAGGAGATTGTACTTAGGTGTACTGAGCCATGATGACATTCTTTTTAAAAATATATATATTTTATTGATTTTTTACAGAGAGGAAGGGAGAGGGATAGAGAGCTAGAAACATCGATGAGAGAGAATCATGGACCAGCTGCCTCCTGCACACCCCCAACAGGGATGTGCCCTTGACTGGAATCGAACCTGGGACCTTTCAGTCTGCAGACCGACGCTCTATCCACTGAGCCAAACCAGTTTCGGCAATGGTGACATTCTTTTGAGTTAATAAAGCTGTTGTAATAATTATAGCCTGCATTTTTTTTCATTTCAACAACTGTAAACCTACTTTTGACCACCCCTGTGTGTGTGTGTGTGTGTGTGTGTGTGTGTGTGTATACAGTATATATATCTTTGCATATCAAGCCACACTTGCTGGAATCAGGGTCAGCTCCATTCTGTTTCATAGCTTATCACCTCATGTGACCAAAACTTGCACTTGCCAAATACATTATATATTTCAGTAGCTATTCATCCTTTAAATATATACTGGGATAATTCAATCACAGAAATGTTTCTAGTCACCTTATATTCCCAGTGAGGCATGCTCTCTACACATAAGGAGAATGATTATTTTACAGAAACCACACAATATTCTCCTAAGTTATATAATCTTTTTGTGGTAAAACTATCTCATTTTCATCCCTGAGCATAAATATAAGCTATATGTAAGCAATATTAAGTGTGCTGTTGAATGTTAGTAAAAAAATAAAATTCAGCTGAATAAAAAAAGGTAGTAGGGCACAGCAATCAATTTATATCGGTTCAAAGCATTTTACAAATACCAAGAGATTTCAAAGTGTTGAAAATGAATCACAGCAGCATTCACGACTGAGCAGCAACAGGGAATTATAGAAAATAAGTTCCCAGCTTGGGCTTTTCCGTAGGTTTCTTCCTTCTCCATGCAATCAATCATGTGCGGCATTGCGTTCTTTCCATTTCTGCAGTCATCACTGCACTGGCAATCGCCCGGGGGAATTGGACAGAGCAGAGGAGGAAAGGAGTCTGGCTGGGCTGGTTAGTGACAGAGGTGGCACCTCTTCTTTGAACTTGAGGTTGGGATTCCATTTGTCTTAGAGATGCATTTAGAGGTTTAGAAGCTTTATCAAGTGCCTGGGGAAAATTCCAAGGTTGTTGGAGAAACGTAGAGCATGCATGTTTGATAATATGGAGATTCTGGTATGCTAAAGACATTTTTGGTGAGAAAACCCCCAGATTTTTAACAACATTTGTGTTTAGGATCTAAACAAATCCTAGGATCAACAAAATGCATTCATAAGAGATCCCGCTTATTTAGCATTTACCACATGCACAGTTCTGTGCTGGATGTTTAGAAGGATAGAAAATGTCTCTTTTCAATGCTGAAAATCTTTAAGACGAACATGAAAAGTTATTTTGTGATTCAACTGAGGAAGCAGAAAGGGCTTGACCAGAAAAATCAATGTGATGGGGTCTTTGAAAAAAGAGTTTGGAATAAGGAAGGCTGGGACTGTTTGGGGGAAGCGCGAGAAAAGTGGCGGGAAAAAGCCTGGAGCAAATGGGTGGAGGTGGGAGTGGGCAGTGCTCACGTCTAGGGCAGGACAGGAGCCAGCCTCTCTGGAATGGAGGCCTCATTGTAGTGATGTTTGTGAGGGAGGGCACAGGGACCAGAGGAAGACTATTGCATGTAACGCAGACGATTTTCATCTTCAGAAACAGTGTCATGAAAAATGGTAAATTGGTTTTTCCCCCGCCAGAAAACTTTTAGAGTATTTGGCCTCCTACCTGGAGATTGTCTGTTAGTTATCTGTTCCTACATGGAAGTGTTTGCCTATGTTTATTCTGCATATGAGAAATTGATCCATCAATTAGATGTGATTTATTCCAGCCATTCAGTGTTGCAACAATTTAAGGTTCGCTCTTGGATGACAGACTGAATTTTATAAAAGCTGTTTGGTACAAAGGACTATTTGTTTTTGAAAGGATATTTGGGGAATCACTGACTCAAGGATATGTCTCTAAATCTAATTTGGGGTGGAATTATAAACATCCATTAGTGAGCGGGCTAGTAGATGCTTATTAGTAACTCTGATTTAAATAAACCCTGGAGTTTCCACCATGAATACTGTTCCCAGATTTTAAACCTGGGCTCTGTTGGAAGTACCTGAATATGGTGGTTCTTGACACAACTCGAAAGGGCCCATGTGGATTCTGGTTTCTGAGAGAAGAAACTATTGCTCTTTCACTCAACTCATAACAACCAAGTTCCAGAAAGGTTTTCTGTCATGCTCTTATTTTACGGATTGGGACCACTTGAACGGAAGTGGGGGACAAACATGTCTTGCCTGAGTTTCTGATTTTCTGAGTTTCTCAAATAGGCACATGATAATTAGGGACTCGTGAACTTTAGACAGACCTCCCTAGATCAACCTGATATTAAGGAACTTCCATTCACTTACCATTCACTACAAGAAGGTTTAGGCCAGTGGTCGGCAAACTCATTAGTCAACAGAGCCAAATATCAACAGTACAATGATTGAAATTTCTTTTGAGAGCCAAATTTTTTAAACTTAAACTATATAGGTATGTACATTGTTATTAACTTAATTAGGGTACTCCTAACCTGGCCTTTGCTAAAAACTTAAGGGGCCAAAGAGCCACATGTGACTCAAGAGCCACAGTTTGCTGACCACTGATTAAGGCTAATGGCTAGAACAGGACTCAGTTTGGCTTTATGCATGCTGCTGCCTGGTAGACACGATAGTATTCCTAAATTGTGATTAAATTTGCTAATGAATGTTATACAAGCCAATTATTTTCTTAACATTAAGAAACATCTAATTGGTTCCCCTGTGACTAAAAGACCAACTGGGTATTTTAAAAATAAACAAACACTTACTATTAAATGCATTACTTCTATAATCTTCCCAGAAAAAAAATATTCTGGATAAAGACTGTGTTCATTTCTGTTGTTTTTTTTTTTAATTTTATTTTGTAATCAGTTTGTTTTGGTCATTAGATTACACACATGAGTGAGATCATGTGATTCATATCTTTCTCTGATGGGCTTATTTCTCAGCATAATACTCTCCAAGTCCATCCTGGAGATGTTGTTGCAAATGGTAAGAGTTCCTTCTTTTTTACAGCTGCTTAGTATTCCATTGCATAAATGTACTAAAGCTGTTTTCCACTCATCTGCTGATGGGCACTCAGGCTGTTTCCAAATCTTAGCTATTATAAATATGCTGCTATGAACATAGCTGTGCATATATATATATATATTTTTTTCTGATTGGTGTTTAAGGTTCCTTAAGATATATTCCTAGAAGTGGAATCACTAGGTCAAATGGGGGTTCCATTTTTAATTTTTTGAGGGAAACTTCATACTGTTTTCCACAGTGGCTGTGCCATTCTACATTCACACCAACAATGAACTAGGGTTCCTGTTCTTCACATTCTTGCCAGCACTTGTCCTTTGTTGATTACTTGATGAGTCATTCTGACAAGTGCGAGACGGTATCTTATCATTGTTGTTTAATGTGCATTTCATGTATGATTAGTGACTGTGAACATGTTTTCATATGTCTCTTGGCTTTATATATGTCTCAATCCTTAAAATAAGAATTGACAGAAAACCTTTCAATGTTTTTGAAATGATTTCAGAAACAAAAATATCATTGAACCAAAACATTATTCAAATTAACCATTTTTCTAGGAAAGAGTAGTGGTAGAACCTTTCCTGAATTAATTACTTTGATGCTGAGAATATGGAAGCTATATGGAGCTGAACATATAGAGGGCTGCTTAAATCCTAAAATGTCGTCATCATGTACTTTTTTATATATTCCCTTCATGAATGTGCAAAGCTTATTGACCTTAACTTGAATAGGAAAGGACATACATGTTGCATGAATTGGGCCAAATTATTTTATACATGATCTTCTGTGTAAAAGCCTGTTTTGTGTTTGTTCTTTAAAGATGTTTCTATTGATTTCAGAGAGGAAGGGTGAGGGAGGAAGAGATAGAAACATCAGTGATGAGAGAGAATCATTGATCAACTGCCTCCTGCATGCCTCACACTGGAGATGGAGCCTGAAACCCAGGCATGTGCCCTGACCTGGAATTGAACTGCGACCTCCTGGTTCATAGGTCAATGCTCAACCACATTGGCCAGACAAAGCCTGTTTTAATCAGATGACAGTTGCTTATAATATTAGAGCTTAGTTGCTTTTGTGATCCATTAGGGTCCTATTTGAGTGTTCTTACTAGGGTAAAAAAAGCAGCCTCTTAAAACCATCATCAATTACTTTGCTATTTATTTACTTTTTTACTATTCATAATAAATTATATTAATAAATATTTCCAGCTAATTCATAACTTTCTTAAAGAATTGAAAAAATAGCAACAATGGACACACTATTGTTTTTATGCAGCAAAAAACAAATTCATGGGTGTTGGGTTTGCATGGCTTTCCATTTCCTTGCAGCTCCAGCTAACCTTCCATCAGCATATTCCTTGAAATGAGCTTGAAGTCTTTGTTCTATATTTTATATTAAACTTGGGTTCTGTCTTTTGCAGACAAATGATTTGTTAACATATTGTTTTTAAAACACAATTTGCATTTCTGTGACCTGGGGATTAGGCATTATGTGTACATTAGGAATAATTTATGTCTAATTAATAATTGAAGCTTTTCCCTACTAGTATTCTGACTAAGATTTTGTTCTGCATAACATGAGAAGTACAGAGTACACCCTAGTGATGACAAGAGAAAGCATTTTAAAGAGCAAATAACACCAAAACACTGAGATCTGCAGTATTTAACCACTTTACTGCTAAGTATTACAATTCAGAATCTCTTTCACTCTTCTTATCTTCTAAATTAGAAAATGTGTGCATATAGTAATGCCCTAGGTCAATGGTCGGCAAACTGCTGAGTCTTCCACAAAATACCATGACCTGGGCGAATCTATTTTGAAGAAGTGGTGTTAGAAGAAGTTTAAGTTTAAAAAATTTGGCTCTCAAAAGAAATTTCAATAGTTGTAGTGTTGATATTTGGCTCTGTTGACTAATGTTTTGCTAACCACTGCCCTAGGTATCCAAACTAAACACGTGGTGACCTCACACATCCAGAGGCACCAATAACCTGTAGAAGATACTAGGAACCTCTGACTATCAGAAAAGGAGCCACAAAGCTCAGATACTAACATTCACTAACTTATTCTTTTGGCAGAGGGTCCCTCAGGAACTCACTTAAAGCAGTTAATCTACATTTAATTTTAATATTTTTTTTAATTTAAAAGGTATTCACAGTAAAAATTAGCCCTGCTGCCTCCCCCATTCCCGTTCAACAAGGTAATGTCTTCCCAGCAGTCATAAGTATTTTTCTCTGCTTTTCTTTTAAAATTTATTTTTAAATTAAATTTATTGGGGTGACAGTGGTTAATAGGTCATATAAGTTTCAGGTGTGCATTTCTGTGATTCATGATCTGTAGATGGCATTGAGTGCCCACCACCCAAAGTCATATCATCTCTTGTCACCATATATTTAGCCCTTTACCCCCTTTCCTCCAGTAACCATTATACTATTGTCTGTGTCTATGAGTTTCTGTTTTATATCCTACATATAAGTGAAATAATACAGTTCTTAGCTTTTTTTTTGACGGACTTATTTTGCTTAGCATAATATTTTCAAGATACAACCATATTGTCACAAATGATAGTATTTCATCTTTTCTTATGGCTAAGTAGTATTATTTTCAGTTTCTTTAAAATTCAACAAGCCTGTTTTATTTTTTTGGATTAAAATAGCTAATTAGAAGAGTGAGAAAGGGGCCTGGAAGAAGTACATTAGGAATATTTTACCCCCTTTCCTCCAGTAACCATCATACTATTGTCTGTGTCTATGAGTTTCTGTTTTATATCCTACATATAAGTGAAATAATACAGTTCTTAGCTTTTTTTGACGGACTTATTTTGCAGTCTGTCTGTAAGAATAGAGACAAAAATAAAAAGCAGCCCAAACCAGTTTGGCTCAGTGGTAGAGCATCGGTCTGCGGACTAAAAGATTGTGGGTTCAATTCCGGTCAAGGGCATGTACCTTGGTTGCGGGAACATCCCCGGTAGGGGGTGTGCAAGAGGCAGCTGGTCGATGTTTCCCTCTCATCGACTTTTCTAGCTCTCTATCTCTCTCCCTTCCTCTCTGTAAAAATAATCAATGAAATATATTAAAAAAATAAAATAAAATAAAAAGCAAAACATGGACACACACCCAAAATATACAGGATGGCCGAAACAAGTTTGGCTCAATGGATAGAGTGTCGGCCTGAGGACTGGAAGGTCCCAGGTTCGATTTCCGTCAAGGGCATGTACCTTGGTTGCAGGCACATCCCCAGTAGGGGGTGTGCAAGAGACAGCTGATCAATGATTCTCTCTCATCAATGTTTCTAACTCTCTATTCCTCTCTCTTCCACTCTGTGAAAAATCAATAAAATATATTATAAAAAAACACACACAACCCCCCCCCCCCAAAAAAAAATATACAGGATGTCCCAAAATATGTCTATACACTTCAACAGCTGATAGCTCACCTGATATTTCTTTCTTTTCAGCCAGACTACACTTTGAATAAAGGACATTTATCCTAAAATGCTATTGGAAATTTAAAAATGCGGTTGAAGTACAAACACTGTCTTTCTAATTATTCAAAGTGTGTATGCATTTTGGGGGGGGCACAGTATCTTCCCAAAACTGTATACACACTTCAACAGCTAATAACTCCCTTAATTTTCACTATTTTTCAGATTTAACTGATTTAAAATAATGGATGAAGCCAGACTAAGCTTTGAACAAAGAAAATGTATCCACTAAACTTTTTATGGGGAAACATAAAGATAAAGTTTAAGGTACAAAACTGGCAACAGTTGACAAACTAAGAGCACACAAATACCAGAGGAAATGATTTTGATATTTGCCGTTCCATTGATTTGCATTATCAGCAGTGCCTGGACCAGAACAGTCATCAGGTTTTGATGACAGGTTTGAAAACAGGTTTTGACTATATATATATATATATATATATATATATATATATATATTTCTGTAGATTCCTTTAAATTTTGTAAATGAACTGAATGTCAATAAACAGTGAGTTTATATTTAAAGTATATATACATTTTTGGGACCCCCTATATTAACACAGTCACATATACTCCAAAGTAACAATGACATAGAACCTTAACTTGCTTCCGTGGTCAAGCAGTACTTTTAAATGAAGCATTGCAAGAATGTGTTCCAATGAAATAAAAGTTTTCTGGCAGCATTTTCTAGAATGTGGGTATTAGAGCTAATTATATGCAATGTATTTGGCACAAAGAATACACCCCGAATCTCTTATGTCTGTTATAACAGATCAAACCCAGGCTCAGTTTTTCTTCTTATGGTTTAATATTTTCACTTACACATCAATCAATTTAAGAAGCAAAATATTCTCATCCAAAAATACTGAATTGTGGTACAGAGGCACATCAACATTTCCTGATGTCTCCTGACATTCTCTCCCAAATCTTGTTTTTAGACTTCATAAAACACCCAGTTTCTTGATGTTTTCAATTTACCACTTCTCTGATGGTTTCCTGATTTCACCACTCAGATTTGTCTCCAAGTATAACATTTAATTATTCCCCTCCCAGTGACAGGAGGACCCTCACATTCCTTCCAGCTCCACTAAAGGTAGCTTGCTCCTGTCTGCAGGTCCCTTTCTTAGAGCATTCACATTAGAAAAATTGTATAAAATCTCTCTGTGCCCCTTAGATATATAAATATTTTAAGTGTCTCTTGCTTACTTTACTACTTATAAATGTTTTTCTCTATGGAGTTGGGAGCCATCCCTTTGATTTGTAATTCTCCAGATAACACAGTGCCCTATCATCCAGTCTGTGGGAGGGTAAATCCTGACTTCACTAGATGCCTTGCTCCAAGTTGTAAACCTGTCTCCTGTCATGATAACGAGAAAACACACTTTTTCTTTGGGTAGAGCCAGTTAGGAAACACCCATGGCCTCACCCTCATCCTAACACTAGCACACAATACCGCAGAGGAGTGGAGTTCAGATTGAGCTCTGCTCTCTGGCCCTTACCACAATAGCCTTGAACAAAGTCTTCCTCGCCAATTTAACTTTGTCTAGTGCTGCTTTTGCTTTGACACCATCTATAAACTGATCCACCCTGCCGTCTGCTCTCATATCAAGTCAGTACTCCACCTTCTCTATTTATTACATCAGTGTCACTTTACATGACTTCAGATAATTAGACAATCTTTTTCCCATTTGCCTGGAGTTTTCCCGAACTTTCAGTACTTTCCTAAATCCAAATAGCTGTGCTATTTACACTTTATCAGTTTGATAGCTTAAGTGGTATTTCAAATTAATTTTATTTGTGTCTTCCTTACACATTGCTGCCATTGTGAGCTCAAAAAAAATGACTGTGATACTCTTCTGCCAAGACTTAAATTATTCCCATTGCCTCTAGAGTTAATTCTAATTTAGAAGGGATGTTCCATCATTTAACCCTGTCTATATCACAAACCTTACTTTCCATTGTGTCCTCCAGTATAATTCGTGCTCCAGTCACACTGAAATGATTGACCACTTACTAATATTTCAGATTGTTTTCTATGTCTTTGACTAGACTGACACAATTTCCTCATGCATATGCTCGTTCATTCCCTTATTCATTCAAAGGTTTCTTTGGAACTTTTGTTAAGCACACATTAAAGGTCTAGCGGTAAACTTTTCCTCTATTTGTGATGATACTGGAGTTCTTGGGGTGCCACAAGGAAAATAATTTGCTGAGTACTCCTCTCCCCACCAGAAGGATGGAGTTTCGTGGAAAGCTGTATTGATGATGATGATGTAAACTTAAGGGGTTTCCCCTCCAAGGTACCCTCTCTGTCCCTTTCACCATAGAAGTAGTCCAATATTTACATCAGCAGGGCTAGCATTGAGGCCACCGCCTTCTGCTCCATATTAAAGTCCAGTCGAATCCAGCATCCTGCATGTGGAGTCAGCATGGCCATGGGCCATGCGGCTGGCTAAGTGGACAGGACTGTGGAGGGAAAACAAGCCAGCACACTTTTGAGAGCAAGGGCGTAAAAGATAGTAAGAGAGAGAGGACTCTTTGGGACTTAACCTTCCGCAATGTCACAGGCTTGCAGGCTTTACTCTTCTAGCCAATGACCTTTTCCCCAAGCTAGAGTGACAGGCAAGCATGTTTCCTACATCACCCCGCCGTTGCTAGCATGCACCCCTTTCCTCCTTTGTTTGATCCCTTCCTTCAAGGATGTGCAGGGAATGGACTGGTGGTTCCCTGCGGAGCTTGAGGATGCAGCTTCCTGGTGAAGCTGCCCTACATGACCATGCTTATAATGTCTGGCCTCCCCTCTGCTCTCTTCCTATTGGAAGTATTAACTAGGTAATTATGACAATAACAATACTGCCTCCCTTTTCAAGATTCAGCTTAGCACCTATTCCATAAAGTGTTTTCATCCCTCCCCTCCTACCTCATAAATTAACCTTTCTACCCCTTTTCTCCAGCTCTACCCTGTTACATTCTCCTGTCACAAAACTCATAACATTTTTAGCAATTGTTTACATATCGTTAGCACTTGTTTATATAGAGTGCCTCTACCTATTGTTTAGTGCTGCATAGACAAGCTATCTGACATGTAATTTCTCATTTGCTTGGCTTAGATTTCTAGTTAGTTACTAAAAAGGTCTGTTGAAGGGTCTGTTTCTTATATAAAGACAGAAACAGGCACTTATTAAGTTAGTCTATTAAGGAGAAAATCCTTGAATTTGTTTAATCTTGGAAACAGAAATAATTTCAGACACATCTTATATAACAAGAGCCCTAAGTGCATAAATCATTCTAGATAAATAAATTTTTCCAATAGTTTACAACTTTAAGTAAGCCACAATTTAAAATCCTAGTGAAAGAAGGCATTTTAGATGTGACAGAAGATATTTTAGATATTTATTATATATTAATTTTGCTATTAATTTTATATTAATTTTAATTAGAATACATAGAGAGAATTTAATATAGTATTTTCATGTTTCCTTTATCTTGGATGGTCATCATTTTGAACAGCTGTTGCTGTAAACTTTTGGAGCTTCAAGGAGCAGCTCAGGGTTTGAGAATTGGGAGCCCTGGGCTACTGTGTGCACAGCCTGCCTGTCATGGGCCTCTATTTACATAACATACTGAAAAACATACACTCTGATTTATAGAAGTTTTATATCTCTGCTGCTTCTATTTTCATATTGGTTTTGTAACCTAGCTAATGTTCTGTGTCATATATAAGAACCAATTATTCATAAAAATAAATGTCAAAAAAGACAAGTAAATATTGCTGTTTTATTTTGAGGTTTTACACACATAAACACACACACACACACACACAAGCATACACAATGATGTCTAGTTTGCTTCTGGATCTATATTTAAAAAAAAAACTGGCTCAGGAGCCTGCATTTTAGTCTCTATACTGCATTGCCACATAATCCACAAACTTTGTCTAATTTATCTTTACACCTGCTTCGCTCCTTTGTGTAGAAGAGTTTTGGCATACATTAGGTAATTAATAAATCCTTTTGGATGAACAATATATGAATACATAAATAAATTAATAAGTGAATTAATCATTTCACATTGTATAAACATAAAGTATTGGTTATATTGAATAGGTTTTCAAATTAAGTTCATTTTGTGTCTTTTTGAAAACTAATTTCAACATTATTCATCCTTTATGCTATTTGTAATCAGGATATTTTAAATTTTGACTAGGTTCTGCTCTTTACTGTCTTGCTCAATGGATCTAACTTATAGATGAGCCTCAGTTAGTTCACCTAAAAATGACAAAGATAATATATTCTTCCATTCTGCCTCATGTCATTGTTTTCAAGATCTTGGGCAATGATGTATTTTTTTTAAAAAAATTATACAAGGAATAATGTGAAAATATATAAATTAGGAGATATATTTTCATGTGGAATACTATATGAATCTGCTCAGAGTAATAAATCATTGAATTTTCTTCAGTAACATAAAAGCCTTTTAAGATTTATGTGGCTCACCCAGATAGGTCCTAAAGAAGATTCTTCCCATAGAAGAGATTTCATTTACACATGTGAGTTCCTATTGATGTCAAAGCAAACATCAACCATGGAAAGAGGCTCTTACACTGTCTAACTGCTCAGGTGTCTGACCCAGGGATTCTCTGGGAAGAAGGATCTAAAAATAGGTTTTACTGTGTCTTAGGAACAAGTGGGTATAAGTAAGAAAACATCTCCCAGAACACGACCTCTGCCCGGAATCAGAATGAAAGGTGCATGAAGAATAGATGAACAACAACAAAGATGGCTCAATGAACTATAATTGGTATCTAAAACACACATGAGGGACAGTATAGAAAGTTATTGTATGGTTTTAATCACACAACAAAGCAACTTAGCCCGTATTTGTGTTATTTAAGGTTCCCAGAATGAAACGACAAGGCATACATCAAAGTCGATGGCCTAGAACACCAAGAAGCTCTCCATAGTAAACTGGCACCACACTGTAAAGGCCTAAGGCAGTGGTTTGCAAACTCATTAGTCAACAGAGCCAAATATCAACAGTACAACGATTGAAATTTCTTTTGAGAGCCACATTTTTTAAACTTAAACTTCTTCTAACCCACTTCTTTAAAATAGAGTCGCCCAGGCCATGGCATTTTGTGGAAAAGCCATACTCAAGGAGCCAAAGAGCCACATGTGGCTCGTGAGCCGCAGTTTGCCGAACACAGGCCTAAGGTAATTCTGGGTCTAACTTAGTTCCAGTGCATCCAGAATGAGAACCTGAATAAGACAACAAGAGGGAAGGGGAAAAGCAGCGGTATCTTTAGTACTGTATAATGTTACTTAACATTGTCACACCAGGACTCAAGCTTGAAAACCTCTTGGGTACCTCATTGTTCTCCTCATTGAGAAAGTCAGTGTTGGTCATAAATCATGTATCTAAAAATAAGCATTGCTTTGCTTTAAATGGGGAGAGGGAATTATGTTTTTTTGTTGAACTGAATGTTTCTGCTAATTCTGAACTCCAATGAAGATAGAACTATATCAGGCATCCAGCCTCGTGAGATGCCGAACTAGAAAAAGTGGTTTCCACCAGTGCTGACTTGAGAATTTGTAGATGGAAGTGACTTAGAAGAGTTAGTCTTTTGTTTGGAAATATTTGTTTAGGGAGGACGTTAGGGTCTGTCTTGAAACTATATTCTCATAGTAATCATAATGCGTCTATTTAAACTGAATGTTTATTTTGAGTGATTTTAGGTACCCAATTCCGATACACAGGCCACAAACTCTCATCACCACCAAGGCAGTCATTGCTGTTTGCAGACAAGAAGTTGGGAAAAAATAGTAACAGAAAGTAATAAGATAACTGTATATAACAGTTGTATAAGGGAGTGATGTATAAATGAATATAAACTTTCTATGCTAAGAAAAGGGTTGTGAGAGAAGAGATATCTATGTGGTTCAGAATAATCTTACCTAATCAATGAGGTAAGGAGAGCTTCAATTAGAGATTAAAACTTAGATTGGGCCCGGCCGATGTGGCTCAGTGGTTGAGCATTGACCTATGAACCAGGAGATCTCAGTTCAATTCCTGGTCAGGGCACATGCCTGGGTTGCAGGCTCAATCCCCAGTGTGGGGCGTGAAGAAGACAGCCGGTCAATGATTCTCATCATTGATGTGTCTGTCTCTGCCTCTCCTTTCCTCTCTGGTTGGATTGGAAGAAGAGAGAAAATTTCTTAGGCATCAGCATTTGGAGAAATAGTATTTGAGATAGTTGCCACCCCTCCCCATGCTGTCAAGTTAATAGGAAATGGTGCTGTGCTCGGGTCTTTGAATTACAGAGCAATGCATCATGGTGCTTGGATATTGCTTGAGTTCTATGCAGGATGAAGGAACTTGCAAAACTCTTTTAAAGTTCACATATACACTGTGTGTGTGTGTGTGTGTGTGTGTGTGTGTTCTCTATAATGTATAGTTTAGAAATGACCGCTTTTATCGGATCGAGTCCAATAGATTGCTAGTGACTTACCAAAGTAGTCTCTAGGCCATGACCTCATTCAGCAAGATAGACATGCCTAGATGTTAGTAATTTCTGAGCCAAGGACCAATGAAGACAGTGGGCAATGTTGCTATATATACCCAGATTCAAATATAATGTGATATCCTGGCACTTGAACATGAGTATTTGCTTGAAAAATTTAATTTCATCACGTTTACCTATGTGCCTCTTGGTATGATATTCAATCCTTCTTTTAAGAAAGATTCTGCATCAGTAAAATAAGGCTACTAGTTACATAAAAAGTTTTAAAAAAAACTTGAATGAGATCACAAGGACTGAGCCTCAAGTGGCACCGGAAATACAGCAGCATTTAATATGCATTAGCTTTTATCTAATTTTTACCAGATACATTACAGAGGCTGTTATAGAGAACATAAAACTCTCCATTCCAAATTTGACACATATAAATAGTATATATAGGGACAGTTCGAAACATGTTTATACAAGCATCATGGGAAATAGTTAGCATTGTCCTCCACAAAACATCGGAGATAAGTAAATCTGCCAGAGTGGGATTTTTTTTATGCTACATAGAAGATACACAGATAACTGGGCCAGTCAATTTACTATGCCTAATGTAACATGGCCCAAACATCACAGTGTGTTTTCATTCAGACATATTCAATATTTCCTGCTTTTCCTTCACCTTGTTGAAGTTCTAAGATTCATCAAATATAATCAGTAGTCTCAGTCTCCTGAAGCATGATTGCATTTTTAAATGAAGGTGTCTGTCTTAAGTTGAAGCTCTGCTGTTCTCATGACTTATGATTGTCCTTGGACATCACACTGACTGCTCATGGATTTGACTGCCCTGTCTGTGATATGGTGTTCCCCTCTGCCCACCATAGCATTAGCCTTGTGAATGCTAATAGCCTACAGTATGGTCAGAATATCATGGGGACTCCTTTATCATTAACATTATCCTCATTGGGGGCCTTACATTCATCTTAAGAACTAATTTTTAGTGTCTATTACTAACAAAGATCAAGTAAATCTAGTAACATTGAAAAAAGAAATAAGCAAACATCTAAAGTAAAATCCTGAAATGTCTGGAATACTGTTTTATTTATGTATTTATGTATGTATGTATTTATTTATTTTTAAATATATTTTTATTGATTTATTAGAAGGGAGAGGTAGAGAGAGATAGAAACATCACTGATAAGAGAGAATTATTAATTGGCTGCCTCCTGCATGCCACACAATGGGGCACGCAACCCAGGCATGTACCCTGACCAGGAATTGAACCCATGACCTCCTGGTCCATAGGTGAATGCTGAACCTCTGATCCATGCCTGCTGGGCAATGTAGTGATTAAAACTGAGAAAACTGATTTGTTTTAAATTCTTGTTTGTCATTTGTTTTTTTTTTTGTTTGTTTTTTTTTTTTTTTAAGTGAGCTGAAATCTGTGTTTGCTTTTGCTGCTTTGAAACTTGGAATTATAAGAATAGTGCCAAAAGTTTTCTAACCTTGGACAGAGATTATTTTAAATTTTCCTTAGTTTTACCCGTATTCTCTGGAGCAGCTGCATGAATGCTCAGCAATCATGACTTGAAATAGTTAAGAGGCTAAGTCAATGAAAGCCAAGGTATTGTGAGGGGAGTCAGAGGAAGAGAGAGGGCTTTAGGTTTGGATTAACCATAAAGACATCCCAATTCTGGTATAAAACGGGAGGTAGATCAAACTCCCCTAGCTAGCATTGCCTCTTAAATATAGAAGAGAGAGAAAGTTTCCTCTAGTAGCAGAAGTGACTATTTCTAAAAGAAAAACAAGGGTTAGGAGGTATTCTAGTAGAGAAAAAAAAGTTGCTATCTAGTAGAAACTGGAAAGGAAGTTCCTCTTTGATGGAAGGCTATTGTTTACACCTGTGAATCAGGGTATGGCAGGAGGGATTTGAAAAGCCAGCTTTTTCTGAGACATCTACAAATACCAGAATAGTGAACAACAGAGCACCTTAACTTTCTGGGGTAGCAGCCTAAGCATCCAGAAGTTTTATCACTTGTGGATAAACTCAAATGGAAAGCACCTGAACATCAGCTATAGGAAATTCAGGGAGGAAATTACCAAGTTTTTATACCAACCATTGAATTTACATCCTATTGGGTATAACATTGGCAAATATGTTCTCCCCTGCAGTGGGCTTTCTTGTTGTTTTGTTGAAGAATTCTTTTTAACTTAAGCTTTCATTTTCCTCCTCATTTGAGCTCAGATTCTGAATCCCTGGCTTCTTTGCAGGACATGCCATTTGGCTTGCCCTGGAAATGGAGGAATGTTTGTGAAGATGAGAGGGTTTTCACTTTTTTTTTGCTCTGTTGAATTCATGAAAGCTGGAAGTGTGAACAATCACAGGGGACACATAATAACTGATTGTTTGAATGGAGGTCTCCACCAGCTCAGAAGGTATTCATTCCTTCATAGTGATAAAGACAAGGAAACTGAGGCCAGAGAGGAGAGGATTTGTGGTAAATGGCTAAATGCTGCAGATGTTTTACTGTTTTATTTTAGCACTGACTTTTCCTTTACACATTCTGTCTTCAATTCTGGGACAATATTAGACTCTTAAGATCATAATTAATCAATACTAAATTGTCTTATAAAAAACACACACACGTAGTTTTCAACATTCTCCAGTCCTATCTGTAAGATGGGAGAGATCTTAATCCTTTAAGTTGCTGGAATCATTACTTGAAGATGTGAAACATCCTTATTATTCTAAACAGAAAGCACAGGGTGCTTTCTACTTAGTGTTAAAAGCAGGCTTTGGAGAGGGTGGTCATTCTTCACTCCAATCGTATGTCTCCGTAAATGGATCTCCTGCTGCATCAAAGATTGTGGGGTGCAATATGAGGAGAGCCCCTTTCAATTTCCTCCTGTGCTGCCAGCTATTTAGTCCGAGGCTGTTGACACTTCCTTGGATATAAATGATTTTATCTTCATTGCTGACAATGTTGGATTCAATGTCCTTCTTTTTGATACAGTATTTGCTGAAGAAATTGTATTGATTTACAGAGTCTCTCTTCTGTAATTCCCCTAACATCTCAAGGCCTTTTAGGTTAACCAGTTTCTTTCAAACACCCTTCAAGATAAAAACCTATTGGTTTTCAAAATATCAGCAGGATCTGGCAATGTGGGAATCGGTGTTGGCCGTAGCAATAAATAATTTACATTCATCTAGCTATCTTTACAAATTTGTTTCTAGCAGTGTTTAACATTTTATATCTTGATTTTTTTAAACCACCAATTGTTCTGCTTTTCTCATGATGTATTTTCTTCAGATATATAGGTGAAAGCAATGATTTATTTGAGTGAAGTAAGGAAGAAGCAAGGGAAATTAACTCCCTCCACCTACTCCCCCTTTAAACAATCAATAATTCCTGTTCTCATCCAGGGTTTAATCATTGCCTGTCTGGGTTATTGCAGACTTCGTCTTGGTCTTCCTATCTTTGACCTCTGTTCTCTGTAGAGAGTTCAAAAACTTTGGCTAAATTCATCTTCCTCTCCCTGAAACCATATTACTAGTCCAACTGTCTCTCTTGCTTTTGGAGTTCAGTTTGAATTTCTTGATTGTGGTCAACCTAGTGGAAACCAATTTAATTTTCTTCTACCCTGAAGTCAGAGTGCTTTTTTTGTTCATCCATTTTCTTTAAGTTGTCAAAAGTTTTTTAAGGCAGTTTTCTAGATGGTTCGTTGAATGTGTGAAGTGACTTTTCAATCATCTTCTATTGGTAAAATATGAATCTTAAATGTGAGTTTAGCCCAGAAACTACACAATCTATTTTCAGTATGTACATTCTGTTGCCAATAATGCAAGGGACTTTGAGTAAGCATCTTATTGGTGTTGTTATGTTGCTTTTTCACATTTGTCATTCACATTGGCATGACTCACATGGTTATGATGACAGCTTGCTGTCTATAATATATTAATCAAATATGCACTATTTTGAATTTAAACATCTTTCCCCCTGTTTTGTGTTCCTCTATGAAAACTTGTGCATAAAAACATTTTTCTCAAAAACAGAGGATAGGGTGTAGGTGTTAGAATGAAGAATTAGGAAGGGTAAAAATGAAAGGGCAGAACTGATGAGTTATACATCAGAAACACAGAAGCTGTCCTTAAGGTGAAGGATGAGCAACTAGAATTTTATAGGCTACCCTGGGCTTGTCATAAGCTCTTTGATCTTCTCACACTAACTTTTTCTCTAATTCTTATAGATAGTGATACCTTTTGTGTACTCCTTATTCAGTTCATTTATTCAACAAATACGTAGTGAGGGAATACCATATTCCCGGAATTATTCTGAGAAATGGACACAGAATGATGAACAAGGCAGGCAAGCCCTTCTACTGGTGCTTTATTTCTAGGAAAAAATAGGGAATGGGGTAGAGAGAGAATATGAACATGTAAAACATCAGATATACACAAAGATTTGGGTTGTGCTAAATACAGAAAATAAAAAAAATAAAGGAGTGTGACAGGAGTGATGTATCTTAGGTCATGCAGACAAACAAGGCTCTAATGAATGGGAGGAATTACATATGAAACCTGCATAATGAAAGGCTTGCTATGTGAAAAGCTTAAGGCAAAAGAAAATGCAATCAAGGTTTGTGTTCAAACAAGAGAAGATTCTCCATCGTGGCCGGAGAAGGCTGAGTAAGAAGGAGGATTTAGGAGAATGAAGTTGAGAGGCAATTATATTAATAACTAAAATACAAAGAAAACAGCCAAAACTGGTTTGGCTCAGTGGTAGAGCGTCGGTCTGCGGACTGAAAGGTCCCAGGTTCGATTCTGGTCAAGGGCATGTACATTGGTTGTGGGCACATCCCTGGTAGGGGTGTGCAAGAGGCAGCTGGTCGATGTTTCTCTCTCATCGAAGTTTCTAGCTCTCTATTCCTCTCTCTTCCTCTCTGTAAAAAAGTCAATAAAATATATATTTAAAATACAAAGAAAACAGATAAATAGATAGAGGAATAGATAGATGATAGGTAGGTAGGTAAGTAGGTAGGTAGGTAGGTAGATAAAAATTAAATGGCAAGAGTTTAGGAATGTTTCCCAAGTAGAGATGGGACTCATAGAACTGCTAGCAAGAGAAGCATTGATAAAAAGCAAATGTAACTGTGTAATCAAGACAAAATAATGGGACTTGCTGAGAAATGTCAAGGTGGCATTACAGAGAAAAGGGTAAGACAGTTTCCCCCTCCCCCTTTAGAATGCTATCACATCTCAGGCGCTGACATCAAAACCACCCAAAAGACCATATTTTGGTAATAGATGTGATGCTATTTCTGGAAGAACAAGAGGTGATGGTCTCAGACAAAAGAAGGAATGCAACCCCTTCATGATTGTATTAGGAGTGAAGACAAATCTACAGACAGCAAATTTAATAGCATAAGTTATTTTCAAACCTTTGTAAAATTCTGGATCATCATTTTTGCATACTATTTATGAAATACTAATTCATGTTTTCTTCCAAAAACATTCCATATTGACAAAACCCTCAAGGGGTAGTGAAGGAGGTAATTAAGCCAACATGACAAAACTCCATTAAATAATCATCCTGGGGCTTAATGGAATAACACACTGGGTTGGCTGCTACATTTATAGGAAACACACGAAAACAATGAAGTAAGGACCAAAGGTTTTTCATCCTGATAGATTGGAGCCAGGATGCAGAAAATCTTGCTTCTATTGGCAGCCCTAACATTACTTATTCTCAACTCTACATTTGCAAAATGTTTGGAAAAGTGGTTACAATATCTACTAACACTTAAAAATAAAGTTTGTAGGGGTTACCACAAATAGCAAGGTTGGACACTAATTTTATGAATGCTTTTTCCCCGTGATGGGGCTTTGGAGGATCTGAGATTCTTCTCCCCATCTCCATAGTAATGGAGTTCTTGTGTACCATTAGATAAATCAAAAATGTTCATTTTTTTTCTTCAAATCCATAGTTAGATAGTACTGTCAGCATCTTATAATCATGTAGAAAAAGTTCATTAATGTGCTAATAGAACCTTGATATTCTTAGATTTAAGGCCTATATAGAGAAAGAGAGAAGGTTCATTAGCAATTATCCATCCAACTATGATTAAGTGACTGAAAAAAATAACACATTGTAATAGTAAAATGTTATTTGGAGACGTTGTATTTGTGTTGGTTTCTAGAGTGTTGTTTATGCTATTTATTGTTTTTTTCTTGGTCAATTGGTTATTATAAAAATCATTCTGAGTCATGAGCCTTTTCTAGGAAAAAATTAATTCACTATGTCATCAGAGAGGCTTAGTTTGTTGTTACAGCCATGAGTGTTAATAGAGAATTCCCAGAGGCTCTGATGTTGATATAGATCTAGAGGGACAGAGGACAGACAGGGGAATCCAGAAGAGTAAAAGGCATGTGTGAAGGACCAGAGTTATGACAGGATCTGGAATGTTTGCGGAATGGAGATAACTTAAAAATTGCTTGAAATATGTGGGTCAATAGTAAGAGATTAGAGCTTGGCAATACAAAGTAGATAGATAACCAATATTAAAAAAACGTGATTGCCTTGCAAATACATTGGGAATTTTTTAATAGGAAACTGACATGACTGAAGAAGTAGCTAGAATATGACCAAGTTTTAATTTGAAAATCTTAAATACTAGTAGAGTGCCAATAAAATAGGTAGTTTGAAATGCCCACTTAAGAAAGAAGTTAGGAGTCTAGTGCTGTATCCAGAGAGACTTTGATGATGATCCCTTGAAATAGAGAAGAGAGAATCTAGAGGTATTTACAAATACCCAGAAATAACTAGATTTGGATGACCTTTTGAATATGAAGGTGCAAAGATGCCAACTTCAAGAATGTAATGCAAAGATCACTCAGTTAATTACTACAATTTTCTACCAAATTCTCTTGTCTAGATATGAAATGTTAATAAAAGCAAGGGAGACATATGGCTCATGCCTGTTGCCAACAGAATATTAACAAACAACACAGTTGGACCAGATGTAAAATCAACTGGAAATAAATCTAGGAGCCAGTAGTGACTGTTATATTTTCTGAGTTCTCTTTCTCCTTTTCACACATCTGTCACTCTGCACTGTTGTCAAACAAAACAAAACAAAACAACAACAAAAAAGAAAGAAAAAGCAAGAGAAAGACAAATGTTTTAATAGGGTAAAAGCCAGTGTAATTTTTGCCTTTTTGAATAATTTTCTTAACAGTAAAAGCTCTCACCCTAACAAAATACAGCATTTCAGTTATGCTCATATTTTAAAAGAACACAACTCAATTTATCCCATTACTGTAAAAAGCATTATAATCACCTTTCTTTTAACTTTGCTTTTATTTGACTTTATATATGTAGGAAGAATATTTTTTCCTCTGGCCTAAATATTTTGTTCTTTTTTCTTATAAAATTTGCTTTTATATTATTTCAACTTCTTTCTTTCTTTCTTTCTTTCTTTCTTTCTTTCTTTCTTTCTTTCTTTCTTTTTTTCTTTTCTTTTTTTTTTTGTCAAAACCCTCTGACATATAGGGGAAAGGCAAGCTAAGAGGAAACATAGAGGTAATCTGTCCTATGACAATTTAGGAAGATTTGGAAGGATAATTTAACTCTGCTGTCTCCTAGAGCTTGTGTCTTTTGAACAATCTCATGTGATAAAAATAATAATGCACTGTGCAATGGATGAGTCATTTAAATGTACTGACATGTGATCTATTTGAATGACAAGAGAACCAGAGGATGCGTTTTACCTTTCCCTCGTTCCCTGAGTGTTGATTGGATCATAGAGATATTTCAGTACCCTCTCCATGATGAACGTGTCAACAGCTTATCACCACGCTTCCTAAACGTTCCTACCAAAAATTATGAGCGGCATTAGAGTACTTTTATTTCCTTTCTCTAATAAAGTGATAGATGGGTTACCCATTTATGGGACAAATATGTTTTTTTTTGGTTTTATGTAATTATCAAAATCTATGAGAATTAGCGTTCTGCCCTGCAATCTGACTGTACTTATTGAAATAGTAAGCTTCGCTAGGCTCTGTGTATAAATAATGCTCTACGGAGGCAGGTACATTGCACTGAAGTTTCCTATCTCCCCTGAAAAACTCGAGGTTTCTGATCGCGTGGTACACAGACTCCCATTTGAAAACAATGATGATTCTCTGCTACACGACTATGTTCGGCAGATGACTCAAAAGCAGAGCAGTAGGCTGAATGGATTACCCGGGGGGAATGCAGTAAACACATCCAGGCCCTGCTGGGCTCATCTGCCCAGGTGAACCTGCCTGTACAATTCTGTATTCCTGGGATTCAGGCTTTGTTTTGATCCACTTTAAGCTAACTTAATAAGAAGATAACTTGGTTATATCACTCTTTCCTGACATATCATGAAGCAAAATAAACCAACAAACCAAAAACAAAACAAAAAAGAATCACTCCACCAAAAGCAGAAGATGAAAACAAAATGCGGGAAACATAATAACTCTTTGGTGGTACCCTGATGTCTGAAGACAAGTGGACAGGCTCACCAGCTCGGTACCACAGCACATCCCCCTAACCATCCTCCCTGCAGGGGCTTGGCGGGTGGGCCAGTCCTGGTTATTGGCACTACGAGCAGTTTATAAACTTAGAGCAATGTTTGTTATATGGATAAGTGGCCCCTAAGTTAAAGCTCTCATGTCCCAATTCCCTTGACTGAATAAGAATGGCAGTCTTGAGAAAGGACTTCAACATCGTGCCAGATTATGTCAGACATAACTCTAGCTGGTGCCACTGGGCCTGAGCAGGCAGCCCCCCCCCCCAAATTCTAAAAATGCACTAAATTTTATACTTTTGTTTTCAGTTGTACAAAACCAGAGGTTCCTAAAAGTATAGAAGTTGTAAGTACCATGATTGCTGGCGACTATCTCTCTTTTAAAATAACCTAAGATCTCTAGACAAGCCAGCGCATGATTCAATTTTGCTTTGAGAGGGATAGCAAGCCACTTTCGTTTTGGAATCCAGTGGCTCCTTTTCTGTCCTTTGGAAAAACATATAGGGTTGTGGCTCTTATTTGGAGCTCTGTTTGCTGATAACAGTAATGGATACGTCCTTGGCTCAGATATCTCAGTATTTGGAGATGACCATCTATTTCACAAGGGACATCTATTTCTCATTTGAACATGAAATAAACTGAGAAAGCCTAAGTTGTGTAGACTAAGGGTCTGTGAGTTAAAAAACGATGTTTACATTTTTAAATAATTGGAGAAGTCAAAGGAAGAATAACATTTTGTGACATTAAAATTATATAAAATTCAAAATTCTGTGGGATTAACAATGTTTTATTGAGACACAGGCATGCCCATTCCTTTACATGTTTGTCTATGCCTGCTTTTGATATAATGACAGCTGAATAATTTTGAGAGACATCATGTGGCCCACAAAACCTAAAACATTTACAGAAAAAGTTTTGACCTCCAGGGTAGGCAGATGAGAGAGGAAAGGAAAGAAAGAGCATGCCTTCAAATTGTGAAGCCTTTGGAGTGGAATTCACACATTTCTTTTGTTTGCAGGGAAACACACACACACACACACACACACACACACACACACACACACACTTTGAAATGCAACATAACAATGGTTTCCTGAAGAGATCCACTCCATTCCTAGATTTCCAAAGGGCCAGAGAGAGCAAAGTACCTTTTCTTCTGATGCAGCTGAGGGTTCTGTATTTAGCAGGTGTTTTTCCTTCCCCTCTCTCCACACATGGAGTCAGTGCAGCCTTTGTCTCCTCAGCAACCGAAAGCAGACGCAAAACACACAAAAAAATATAAAGCCTAGAAATAGGCAAGTTTCCTGAAAGAGGTGGGAGTACTGAGCACTTAGGAAGCCTTAATTTAGCATCCACAGCTGTCTTTATCAAAAAACGATGTCCCAGACTTCAAGTTTGACAGTAGTGTCTGACATTGCTATTCTTATCTGTGTACATGCAGCCAGACTACGCCACTGAAATGTTACACTGGTTATACTGCTCCAGATTGTGCTGCAAAACACATTTGGTTTAATGAACCTTGGAAATGTCCTCAGAATTAGGTAAACCAAAGGGAAGATATTGTTGGCATCGTTGGATATTTCATTTACCAGTTGTTTTAGTTGATTTAGAACAAATATCTTCATACTGAGGGAAGCAATAAGTCAAAATGGTTGTTTGGTTCTATGCAGCCCAAAATGTTCAAACGGTTTTCTACATTTAACTAATCATCGTGTTATTCATTCAACTTTTGTTCCTAAGGACAATGTAGAAGTCAGAGAGAGGGAAATGGGGGAGAGCAGGTGTACACAGTTCTGTGGAACTCTGGGCCCTGGCTGGAGTGGCTCCGTTGGCTGAGCACCATCCTGGGCACTGAAGGGTTGCCAGTTCAATTCCTGGCCAGGGCACAAACCTGAGTTGCTGGTTTGATCCTCCGTCACAGGACTTACAGAAGGCAAGTGATTGATGTTTCTCTGGCATATTGATATCTCCCTCTCTCCCTTCCTCTCTCTAACTATGTCCTAAGGTGAGGATTAAAATCAAATAAACAAAAAAAAGACCTCTGGAAAGGCTCTCTGCAAATTGGAGGTCCCATTGGCACAAGAACTAGGATATTTGGGGAAGGGAATTTATATTTGTGAAGAAGTGAAAGAATATCTTGGGAACCCTTTTTTTGTTAATCCTCACCCTAGGATATTTTTTCCATTGATTTTTTTTTACAGTAAATGGAAGGGAGAAGGTAGGAAGGACAGAGAGAGAAAGAAACTTTTATGTGAATACCTCCTGTATTTTCCTAACAGGATCTGGGGATCGGACCTGGGACCCTTCAGTGCACAGGTTGGTCCTCTAACCATTGAGCAACACTGGTCAGGGCTTCAGCACTCTTTTCTTACCTGACAGGAGAATACTTTCTAAACAGAGATGCCCTCAGTAATATAATTTGGCCTGAAGTCAGAGGGAAGAATGAGAGCTGCCATTTTGGGGTTTATCCACTTGGTGACAATAGTCGAAACTGCAATTACTAGTAGATGACAACTTTAAGATGATTGTAAGAGGTAGATGATAAAGGGTAGAACACTGAGGGCGAGTTAGTTAAAAGGAAAAGCAATCAGAGAAGAGACAAGGAGTAGTCAAAGATGTAGGGAGCAATTTCAAAGATAGTGCTTGTGTGTTTACTTGATCTAGGTTGATAGATAAATAGCTAGATGTATTTTTCTTGATTGCTTTTAAAATACAGAACTGAACATATTGTGGTTCAAGTACATCATTTGTAGCTTCCCCAGTGACACACACAGACACACACAGACACACACACACAGACACACACAGACACACACACACACACACACACACACACACACACACACACATTTTTCCCCCTCCCCAAACACTTGGCAGATTAATCTGGTACTGAGAGCTTCCAATGTTATAACAATCTTTATCAAGGAGAAAGTAACAACAGCTCACATTATGTACCTGTTCTGATTATTGTGTCTTCAATATATTGTGTAGCTTTTAACATGCATAAAAATCCTATCAGATAGGTGTTATAATTAACATTTTATAAGTGAGGGAAATAACATTAAGAAGTGTGAATATGGGGCATTTTCTAATACTCAGTTTCAACCTTAAAACCAAAGGGAAGTAGATACATCATAGAGAGAGGTGGATAGATGGATAGATGGATAGAGGGACAGGTACAGAGATGTAAATACAGATGGACACTGCTACTCAACTCCAGGGGTCCACCGTGTGGGCTGCTCTATTAAAAACCAGAGGTGTTCTCACCAGGTGGCTTCTTTACTTGCAGCAGCTGAAGGAGACAAAGCTCTGGCCCCCTGAAGGGAGGCCTAGCCTCTGCTTAGACACACTGTTTGGTCAATTACATGCTGATGGCTGCTTTGCAGTTGGCTACTGGCCTCTGGTTCAGTTCCTGTCAGCTCATCCTGTTGACAGGTGCATCTGCACAGAACTGTGCTACATTTTAGCTGGGAAACAGCAGTTTAAATCTGCCCTGACCTTGACACAACCCTTGTCTTGACAATGCAAGCCTGGGATATTTTCAAGGTTTACTAACAAAAATCCTAGATGTTATTTACGTTAGTGAGGTTAATATCATGATAATCTTGCCCAGTCTTTTTGTTTTTTGGTGGTCTCTCTCTCTCTCTCTCTCTCTCTCTCTCTCTCTCTCTCTGTGTGTGTGTGTGTGTGTGTGTGTGTGTGTGTGTGTGTGTGTGTTTCATTCGGTACTTTTATGACCAGTTATATCTATATGCAGGAAACATCTGAAAGTTAAGTTGCCATCTTCCTTATCTTTTTTTGCCCTTCTTTGAACAAAAGGCTTACTTTATGGTCAAATCAATTAGAAACCTTTGACTATGAAACTGTTATCTCATAGACATGAACATAAAATGTGGAAATATTTACCGATTCTATTACAGCTCCTTAGAGAACAGAAATTAGATTTGCGCTCTAATGAATATTTTTATAAGCATGTGCTAACAATAGTTTTCATTCCTTTAAGGACGTGGGCTAAGTGGGACTTTCCAGAAGTGTGTTTTTTAGTGGAGTTATTTCTGCTTTTGTTCATTTTGCAAGAGGTATTTCTTCTTTGTGAGGGAAATACATTTCCCCCCTTTTGTGTGTATCATTATACATGCCCATGTGTGTTTTTAATATTTACTATAGGAATTATCAAAAACTTAATGTGTAACTTTAAAACATATCTTCATAAAATCTTAGAGTTGGAATGGGCTTTGGAGTGTATGTTGTCCAAATTGCTTATTTTGCAAATGAGGCTCCTGACAAATGGAGCAAGATAGGATATATTTCATAAAACCAGTACCCAAGCTGGGACATACTGACACCTTCTAATTCCCAGAGTGGAGTATTCATAAAAACATAGTTTTTGGCCATTTTGATGGCCATTCATACCTGCAAGGGTGGATTGTTTTTCTTAGCCTCCCCCTCCCTCCCCAACTTGTCTCTGGGTTACTTTGGTATATAGGCATTTTCTTTTTCTCAGTAGTAATCAACTCTTTAGTTTGGCTCCTCTTTCACTTTGATTTATGTTATTTGGGATAAAAGTCAATTAGATGGAATGAGAACACTGAACTTTTTAAGAAGTAAATTGTTGAATCACCAAAGTGACTTAATTCCCTCCATTACTTTCTCTCAAATTAATTTGTATATATACTTTTTTTCTTTTCAGATGTCTTACCAACTCTTTTTTATTTTCTATTATGTGATTGAAATTACATAAAAACCTATCCTAATGTTATTTATAGAATATGGCCAATGAGATCTGGACATATTTGTGTTGGAATAAAGCATTCTTTTCTAATATCATCAAATAGATTTTTTTCTTGTGTAGATAAACTGTATTTTAAAAATTTAACTTCTTATTTTTTAATCCTCACCTGAGGATATTTTTTCCATTGCTTTTTCAGAGAAAGTGGAAAGGATGAAGAAGGGAGGGAGGGAGGAAAGGAGAGAGAGAGATAGATGGACTGATTGCCTCTCGAATATCCTAACCAGGGGTAGGGAGTGAAGCAGTAACCCAATTATGTGCCCTTGACCAGGACTAGAAATGGTACCCTTTGGTGTCTGGGCTGATACTCTAAACATTGGATAACACAGGGTGTTATGCCCAGATTTTGTGATCCCCAAAGACCACCAGGGAGCAGAGTCTGATGCAAAAGCAAGGAGACTTTATTTCTAGCTAACCTGAGCTCAATCCCATGTCCATTGACACAGTGGCAAGGGAGAGAGAGAGCAGGCTTCTCTAGAACAAAGGATTTATAGGAGGCTGGGGGATGGGTGGTGAGGTCACTGTTTTGGCTGACCCCGATTGGTTGGGTGAGGGCTAGGGTCCAGTTACACAGTGACATAGTCATAGAAAATGGAGGACACAGTACAAATGGAGTCAGGAGTTAATCCTGTCCTGCCCTCTCAAGAGCAGGGCTTAAAAATGTAACTTTTAAAGTCAGGAACTTGGTATTGCCTCTGATAATAGCCAATTAAATAATTGACAAAACTTCCAGCTGAAGTTAATTTTAAAGAGTGAGAACATACTAATTAAATAATATAAAATAAATAACAAAAACAATATTAAGTGATATTTATAACAATCATAATATCACAGATTACCACAATTCCAGATGCTGGAATTATGAGATATAGACTGTAAGGTAACTATATTGATGAAATTCAAGGATATAATTGACAACTTGAAACTTAAAATACAACATTGAATGACTTGGGTTTGACAGTGGAAGAGAGAATTAATTACTTAGAAAATATGACAGAAAAAAAATCTAGAATGAAGCATGGAGAGATGAAAACTACAAAGAATGTAGGAGGATGGAGCATAAAGGAGGAGACTCAAAAGACTTAGTTTGAGTACTAACTAAAAGGAGAGGAAAGAGTTAATATTAGAAGGGATTGTGAATAAAAATGTCCCAGAAATGATGAATTATATCTCCCCAGCAAACCTGTAGGATAATAATAATAATAATAATTCACATTTGAGGTATCACAATAAAAATATAGAATGTCAAATACCTTGCAAGCACACAATGAAAAAAATGCTTTTGAAGGAGCAAGACTTCAATTAATAGCTGACCTCTAAAGGGAACAATGGACATCAGTCAGTGAGCTTCAATGTGTTGAAAGAAAATAAGTTTCATGCAAGAATTTTATAGTCAGTTAAAACATACTTTAGAAAGAAAGTTGGAGTAAATATATTCTTACATAAATATATATTGAAAGACTTTGTCACCAGCAGATTTATACTAAAGAGTGTTTTTCAGGCAAATAAAACATTTCCCAAATGGAGTACTAGAGATCCTGGAAGAAATAAAGAATAATATTTTACCTTCTTAATTGGTTCCTTATTCTCATATTTGAAATAATAATCTTAGTCTAAATATTAACTACTTTATTTTGATACATAGAATATGTCTTATTTATTGATGGCATATAATATGCCCCATTTACCTAAAATAATTAGAAAATTTCAAAGAAGGTATAAATACTTTAATAAAAAACATATCAAATTCTTATTGGTAATTGTATAACAGGGAGGTTTCAATAGTCAATTTTTACTTTGTAAGAATATTACGTGTTCTCAGTGTAAAAATTTTTGAAAAATATCTGAATAACCAAAATATAAAATTTAGTAATTTTATAAAATTTACATTAACATCTGGTTAGTGTGGCCAGTGGTTGAGCATTGACCTACAAACCAGGAGGTTGTGGTTCAATTCCCCTTCAGGGCAATACCTAGTTTTCAGGCTTGATCACCAGTAGGGACGTGCAAGAGGCAACTGATCAATGATTCTCTCTCTTATCATTGATGTTTCTATCTGTCCCTTTCCTTTCTTCTCTGAAATCAATAAAAACATGTTACAAAATATATGGAAAAAATTATACGCCTTAGTTTAGGTCTTCTAAGTAACATAAACTTCATCTGTATATTTAAAGTGATAATAAATAATAGGTACGATTTGAAGGAATAAAAATTTTTTGAGTCCCCTAAGAAATAGAAGTTTCTAAGTTAGAATAAATTTATATCAATCTGAACAACTAAAAAAAGTAATTTTTATGTGAATTAAAATATCAAAAACATTAAAGCTGATTGTTGTCTATGGTAGAGACATAACACAATAATGGGATGAATGTATTTTTTCTTTTTTTAATCCCATATTTCCCCCTTTGTTTACATAACCTTTGAATTACTACTTTTGAATGAATTGATTAAAAAACTTATGGATACCCGAAATTAAAATTAATTGATTTGGCCCATTAAATCAACTATATCTATAAGCTGTTATTTTGTTGATAGAAATAGGTTATATATGTGTGTGTCTGTATACAGGGATGGTCAAAGGTAGGTTAATAATAAAGAATACAACAATTAATAAATAATATATAAGAATAAACTGTTTTCTATATTTAAAACTATAAACCTATTTTTGCCCAACTCTCTCTCTCTCTCTCTCTCTCTCTCTCTCTATATATATATATATATATATATATATATATATATATATGTGTGTGTGTGTGTGTGTGTGTGTGTGTGTGTAAAATGTAATTATATATCCTATATAATAAAAGACAATATGCAAATTTCTCCCTCACCAGGAAGTTCAACTGGGAGTTTGACCATGGGGCAAGGCTGGCCAGCCAACTGCCATGGCTCCCTGCTCTGCCAGCCCAGTTCCATCAGCCCCAAATGGGGAGGCTGGCCAGACCCCACCCATGCACAAATTTGTGCACTGGGCCTCTAGTGTGTGTGTATATATGTGTGTGTATGTATGTATATATATGTGTGTGTGTGTATACATCTGTATATATCTGTATATATATATGCATATATATGTGTGTGTGTATATGTACATATGTATAATGTGTATATATATTATGTAAGTACAATATTTGGCACATACTAAAAATTACTATTTGTTGTTTATGAAAAATTCAGTCTTAATTGGGAAACTTGTATTTTATCTGATAACCCAGTTCTTCAGTCTTATGAAATCTATGGAACTGATTTGATAATGCCTACCCTTGATGATTAGCAGCCTCTGGACAATTGCACCAAATTTGACTGAACTAAAATTGAATTTGCCTGAAACACTTTGTTATTTTTGCAGATGCATCAGAACATTTCAGATGGATGTACTGACTCTGATTTCATTTGTCTAGGTAGATAAATCCTTGGTATTGAACTTGTCTCCATCAGCATGACAGGACTTCTCCCTGATTTAATTTTCAGCTCCCCTCCCATTCCTAAGGAAAGCAGACTAAATATGAAGGTTATCTAGGTCATTTTACTTTAGTAAGGCCTCCCAGATCAAATGTTGGCAAAATATTACCTTAAACTATTTCCACTCTTCTCTGATTCATTACTATGACTTGACTTGTGGAGCTTTTGAAGATTTGGACTAATGAATGACCTTTCTCAGGAGCACATGGTGGCAGTATTATTTATTTGTTGCATTAGTCCCTTACTAATCCTGCAATTCATTTTTCCATAAAATACCTTGATAAAGTCTTATAGACATCAAAAAGGGTAAAAAAATTATAGGTTATATCTGTATTGATAGAATGGCTCAACCAAATTAATTGGCCATTACTATTTCACTCAAATTAGTACTATTATTGATATCATTATAATTAGTTAGTTATTAATAACAGGAAAGGAACAAAGGGGGAAATCCAATATAGCCATGTCATTTGGGCAGCTTTACCAGGAAGCTGCAATTTTACACTCCCCAGGAACCATGGGCCCATTCCCTGCAGATCACTGGAGGAAGTGATCCAACAAAGGCGATATAGATGCCTGCTTAGTGAAGTTTGGATGACTAGGGAAGGTACCTGTCAATCAAACCTGGATACAGAGATCATGGTCAGGATGGGTGGGGGCATTGCAAGCCTGTGAACATTTGGGAATACATAACCCTCCAAACAAAGGAGTGCTGTATCTTGGCTCTTGGGGCTCTCTTGTTCCTGCTTCCTTACATTCACCCATGTTTTCTCCAGAGCCATATGGCCATGTGGACCCCACATGCAATGGACTAATGGACTGCAGCGGGGAATACAAACTAAGCTAGGCTGGTGCTGGATTAGACTGTGCCCTAACCCTGGAGGGAAAGCTCTGGACTGGCTTTGATTTTAGTCCTGATAAAGCAAGATGAGAGATCTTTCTTAGCATCACAAAGGGAAATGGAACCCTGTAAACTCAGGGGTTTAATTCTACAGAAATAAATATCTCATCCACCTGTGCAAGTACCAGAAAATTATTTTTCTCAAGACATTACAAGAAACCCATCAGCAACCAATGGGGATGAGGGACTCCTCCTACCAATAGCATTAACGCCTGAAAAATATCTGATAGTTCGAATTTTTTGGTTTAATGAAACTCAACACTGAATTAGGAGCCAATGCTTGCAGCTTTAAGTGTAGGCTTTGTCAGCATAACAAACATCCAAGCCTGTAAGAATTGTTTGAGTTTATTTGGGCCCAAACCGACAAGAATTATTGGGAAGCAAAATCCCAACAGATTGAGAAAATGTTCTAGGAAATGGCAATTTCTCACCTTTGATTGTAATACATTACAATAAAAAGAGGAGATATAAGAAGTTACATGAAATTCATGGATGATAAATTAGGGAGGTAAGAGAAAGCAAAGTGGGGATGGGGGGACCTCTGGGATTGGATGAAAAGTAAAACAATAAACTCATAATTATTTTACATAGGTGTGTATGAGATAGTTAACAGTTAAGGATTAGCAATACAGCAATAACAATGAAGGGATGTGTGGTTCCACTCCGGTGCTGTGCTTGTGCTTTGAGGGGTCTGGGACAAAAGAAGTACTTTGTTTTGCAAAGGCATGTTCATCAGGTATGCTATCTTACATGCAAAAAGGCAAGAGACATGCTTTGTTAAAGATTGACCTTCCTTAGGGGAAAATACTAACCTAGGATTGACTACCAGCCAAGAACTGCTTTTACTTAAAAATTTCCATCTTATGTGGTCACTTTAGGCTTCCGAGTTTGGAAGGTCTCCACACAGGCCTCCATTGAGCTTGTCAGGTTTAGTATGTGATCCCTTTTTGTCCACAGTTTCCACAGTATATAACTGGGGACAGTATAAAAATAGACAAATATTAGCACTTAGGCACATTTTCTCAGAGATCCATTATAAAAGCTGCAGAAGATGAAAAGGCATAGTGATGATGATGATGATGATGATACTCATTTTGATGTTGGATGCTAACACCACCATTTTGATATTAACAGCACTGTCAAAGCACTTTAAATATATTTTCCTCATTTTCATAAAAGCAGTACACAGTTAGGAATTATTGCCGATCGTTTTACAGATGAGAAAGTGAGACTACGCAATGCTAAGCATCTCAGCCAAATTCATAACTGTGATTACCTTCCCTAAGTCACCTTCCGACTGAAAATGCTAAGGAATTATTCATGTTAATGTAAATAAAATGGACAAAGTCACTATTTGTACTGGTGCTCCTGGCCTCTATTTATGTCTTTGTTGTACATTTTTAATGTTAGATTTATAATCCTGTACACGGTTATGCAGCATTTTGGAAAATATGCAGTCAGGTAAATAAAGTAGCACAACTAATGACTAATAAATGTTCCCGAACAAAGGCCCTGGATGAAGATCATTCCTAATTTGCATATGAATTGGTTATATGCAAATAAGTGTTTCTAAGGAACTTGGATAGTTTGTCCTTGTAAGTTAACTGTCCCTTCAAGTGTCTCTCACATTGCCTGGTTCCCAAAGTTTTCTTTGATGACACAAAGGTGGTGTCCAGAGAATGCTAGGGCAGCGTCTCAGGGCCCTGTAGCTGCTGCTCATGGTGGGGTCTTGCGCTTTCTTGTGAACCTTCCCCTCATGAGATTTTTTCCATCCCACCAGAATAATGAAATAATTGTCTTAAAGTATGTGTTTCTAAATGTTTAAATGCAATGTTAGAGGGGGAATCGAAGATAGAACTGCTTTGAAGGAAGTACGGATGGAAAAGGCTTGACATTGAGGTCATCTCTACACACACACACACACACACACACACACACACACACACACTGTCCAAGAAAAATTGTGTGGGACAGAATTACATAGGCAAGGAAGACTTTTCTTAGGGCGATTTCAGTAGGGGTCAAGACGGTTGCAATAGAGAAGACAGACTGAACTCATGTCTCCTGAATAAAAGGCAGGAGAGTTTAAATGCACTGGGGCCAGCTGGTGGCTAAGTGCTGGAGGAAATTAGACATTAGCAGGAGGTTAGTCAATGTGATTAGGCCACCTGTGTTTGTTAACTGGTGCTGATTTCGATTTATTAATATTCGAATTCTACCCTCCCATGGAGACTGTGAGAGAGGGGTCCTATTTTCATGATTATATTTCAAAGGTAGATTCCAGTTTCTTGTGTAAACCATGCCCAAGTTGTAGAGATTTACATCTCCAAAGGACGAAGAAGTTACAATTACCAGTTTTCTAAAGATAAAGCTCTATAAAATGAGCAGTCAGAAAGAAAGCTCTCTAAATTCCAGTCAGGTTGAGAGGAACCTGAAGGCCCTCTTGGTCTTCATAACCCTTCCCCTCCCCCTACATACACACCACAGTATAGATGACAGATCTCCAGCCTTGATGTTTTCTAAGACTTCCCCCAATGCCAATAGCCTACAAGCTTGTGAGTCCTCACCCACATTATCATAAATTCCAAGTTAATGAGTCAACATTATTAAGTTTATATGCCATCTGAAGTTAGACTCTCCACAATTCCCTGTATAGTTATAGTGATTGATGTTTTATATACTATATAAAACTTACAAACACCCTTATTTGAGTAAGTTTGCAATTGATTATTCCTTTAATTAAATTGTCTAGATGATGTAAATAAAATATCATTAACTATTTGTTGCTGATATGACCTCCTAATATTTGTATCATTCCCATCCTCTGGTACCTAGAGGCCTTCTTATTACTTCAGTATTTCAGAAAAATGTAAATTCTAAGCAGTATGAAATTCCAAATCTATGGTTCTCACGTCAATTATAATTTAATCTTTTGGCACATCTGGTTGTAGTATTCTCTATTACTGTGTAGACTCTTATATTTATGTCTTAATATATATTTGCCTTATAGCCCCATTATGATTCCTATGAGGGCCATAACTTTACATTTCATGATGTTGTTTTAAAATTCTCAGCCATAAAATTGCATTAATATATTTTATGTTGCTGTGCCCTCCCTTTGTTTTAAAGAATATGGAATGGTTATGTGTTAGTCGTTTCCTCCTGCATACCAAAATGTATTCCAGAATATGATTCAGGGTTATATTTGAAATTCTCACCTTCATAAGTAAATATATGTGATTAATCCTGAGTGACATGGGGGCCCGCGTGCAAGCATAATTTTACATAGGTCACATATAGGGCAATGCTTACATTCATGGGAAAATCTGTTGTCAAAGCAAATATTTAGAGAGTTAGAAGAAAATATTTCTTCCCTTGAAGTGCTGCTGGGTGTAGATGAGATTTCGTAAAGGATCAAAACCAATGCAGTCAAGTGGTAAGAAAATATTATTATTTGGGGGAGGTATGGCTTACTTAAGCCATGCTACTCAAACGTTAATATGTCCATGAATTCCTTTGAGATCTTGTGAAATACAGCTGCAATTCAATAGCTCTGGGTGGAACGCAGGACTCTGCATTTGTATCAAGTTTAGACAAACACCTTACATATTTTAGCATGGATGGCTGTATACACTCATTAATTTACCCATCTGGTCCTGGTTATTGGAGTTTATCATCACTGCTAAGGTTTTCAGGTAATCTACATTCTACCTGGGTGTCAGTTGCCAGTCTTATCTGCCTCCATTTTCTCTGATGATGTGTGTGTGTGTGTGTGTGTGTGTGTGTGTGTGTGTGTGTGTGAGAGAGAGAGAGAGAGAGAGAGAGAGAGAGAGAGAGAGAGAGAGAATCATGCTGATTAAAGAAAGTGATAGCTCTCTATGAGAGCTCTAACTTTTCTCTCATTCATGAGCAGTCACTCCAGGCAGTCCTGCCTCTGAAGATGCATTTAACTCCCACCTTCCTCCCCTGTTTCCAGGGGACCACATCTTTCTTACAAAGTATCTGTAGCACACTGATGGCTTCAGCATTCCCTTCAGCTCTGTGCAACTCTAGACTGGCTTCTTTTGCTTATAGCCCCTGTTCTCCCTTTTCATAGAGCTTTTTCTTGCAGCAGTAAATTCTTTCCTTGCCCCTTAAAATGTAACTATCCCATTACCAGGGATGTCTTTCTCAAGGAACTGGGAGCCACCCTTTTGAAATATAATAATCAAGATATACAGGATTCTTATCAAGCAATCTCTGTGGGAAGGTAGGAGGCTGACTTCATCGGATAAGCAAATAAGCACCAATCAGCACAATGCAGATGACCCCTCAAATTCCAATAACCCATCATAGCACCTGGTCTTGCTTCTCCCATTCCTGACTTTATCCTGGCCCTCTCCTCATAATGTGGATGGTGAAAGGAGGTGAGTCCAGGGACAATGTTGACTGAGGAAACTCAAAGGCACAAGGGGAGGTAGGAACTAAAGGCATAGTTTTAACTTACTGAATATTAAGTTTTCATTTAATGTTTGTTCCACAATAAACAAATTTTATGAACACTGAAAATATTTCTTTTGGAACCAATAATGGAACCGAAAATCTTGAGGGTGACATAATCAATATTCTGATTTATTCTATGTTTAATATCATTAGAAACTATAATGGGCAATTTTAACTACCCTATCTCATAGAACTCTCGAAACTTCTCTAGATTACTCCCTATAGATGAAAAGGGATTACTCTGAGGAATAGTAACCTAACATCTTCAATAGTCCAATCCAAGACTGTGTTTGACCCTGTCGCATGGATTAAAGGTTTCAATTTCATCATAATTATTGAAGTATGTCAATAATGATGATGATAATATTATCTATAATTTTAGAATTTCTACTGCATCATATGCTAGACTGACCTACACTGTCCAATTCAGTAGCTACAAGCTACATGTGACTTTTTAACTACTTGAAATCTGGCTAGTCTAAATTGAAATGTGTTGTAAGTGTAAAATACACACTATGTTTTGAAGCATCAATACAAAAATGTAAAATAATTAATAATTTAAATGCTGATTACATATTTTTATGTTTTACATATTTAGATTAAGTAAGACAAAGATTACTATTATCAGTTTCTTTTTACTTTTTTAAAAAAATATATATTTTATTGATTTTTTACAGAGAGGAAGGGAGAGGGATAAAAAGTTAGAAACATTGATGAGAGAGAAACATCAATCATGTGCCTCCTGCACACTTCCTTCTGGGAATGTGCCCACAACCAAGGTACATGCTCTTGACCGGAATTGAACCTTGGACCTTTCAGTCCGCAGGCCGATGCTCTATCCACTGAGCCAAACCGGTTTTGGCTCTTTTTACTTTTTATGTGTGCTAGAAAATTTAAAGGTATAGATATAGTTCATATATTTTAATTGGTGAGTGCAATGCTAGACAATTTAATCTTTCAGCCTCTAGCATTCTGTATCTATTGATTTGACATTATAATGCTAGGTAACTAAGATATAATTTTAAAAACTTATTTTGATTATATTAGACAGTTATACTTTATTATTATTTTTAAAAATATGCAGTTTAATCTATATTAGTAGATTAAATATATAATGCTAGTGGATTAAAACAATTTTACTTTCATCTCTCTCACACCTGTGCATACACACACACACACACACACACACACACACACACACATAAACTCACGCAAAGAAACATACATATACAAGAGAAAAATGTTTGATAGGAATAAATAAGTGGTAATAACACAAATAAAAATCTATAAAACCAACAACACTAAATATAAACAAAAATGCTTAGGACTCTGAAATTCATACTTTTTGTAACCTTGATGAGGATATAAAAATTCCTAAAAGAAATATAATATAAGGGGGGCAGAGTATTGAATAGCATAACAAATGATGTTTCAATTAGGTGGACCATAAAAAATGAACACAGCTACATAGCAGAATGACAGGTAGGTGAAAATGAAGGAGAAATTATCTTGACATGTTATTTCTCATCACCTAATCATGTGAAATTGAAGAAATGAAGTTGAACAAAGAAAGGTAGCAATCAGGAACTGCCATCACTGTGATCCGAGCCACAATGCTGCCCCAAATCTTGAAAATAAGGAAGATTAACATTTAGAGTAACACACACACTCCAGTCACACAGAGAGTATATGTGAGTGTTCAAGAGACAAGTTAAAGGATATAAGACTTTAGAAATAAATGAAAGAATAAATTAAAGGCACTATATAGATGAAAGCCACATTAGAACAATGACAAAAACAAATATAACTAAAAACACCTATTGGCTGATAGGCAGCTAGAGGAGATCAAGCGCGCGCGCACACACACACACACACACACACACACACACACACACACACATGTGCCTAAGTGACCATTACGATTGAACAACCAAAATGACTAGAACAACTGGACGACTGGAACAACTGGATGACTGGCCAGTAGCTATGATGCACACTGACCCAGGCCTTACTGCTGGGGCCCTGGCAGCCCTGAATCTGGTTCACCTGCATCCTGGACCCAGGGAGGAGGAAGAAGGGAGCTCAATTCATCCTGAAACTGGCTGTTGGTTAGCTTGCTGATGGGGACAACCTCCTGCAGTCCCTTCCCCTGGCTGGCCAGCCCCCATGATTGGCCCCAATCACTGGCCATACCAAGGGACCCCTGTGGATGAATTTTTGCACCAGGCCTCTAGTATGAAATAAAGTGAGAAAGACCAAAGATACCATGGAATTCTCTTTAAGAAGAATATATGAAATGAAGGCATAAAATAGATACATGTACTAATGGATGTTTTTAAAGAAAAGAACAGAATAAATAAAAAGATTGGTCAGTTAAAAATAGATAATATTGATACTTGCAATGACATAATAAAGACTGACCTATTGAAATATCTACTTGATGCCACAAAATTAAGTGTATTTTATGTGTAATAAATACTCTGATGAAATTATTGAACTTATAATATAAAACAGAATCTATAGAAACTACACTAGAAAATTATGTACATTAATGTGTGTAACAGATAAAAACTTTCAAACATGCAAAGGAAAGAAATCAAATGCCCAAATCTCATTTTTGAATGAGGTCAATAGGAAATAAGATGATAAAATCCAGGCAAATAAGAAAAGATTTAAAAATTGAAGAGTGGAATAATCATACTTTTAGTACTGAAAATAGTCATGGATTCTTTTAAATATAGAATAAAGGGGGGGAAATCCTGAAAAATCACAATTACAGAGTAGAATGTAATTGTAATGATCATGACAATTCAAAAAGAATAATATATTTGTTATATATAAAACAGAGTTTGGAAGAAATTTTCTCATCTTTCAGAGCAGAAAATCAAAAGTGTGATCTAAAGGTGAAACTACAATGATCCTTATATTCTTAGCATTTATATAACTTTTCTTAATGCTACAAATATATTTCACATGGAAATATCTGATGTAATAAATCTCAGCTTTCTCCTCAACTACATGTAAATTTATTTTTATATATTATATTGATTTTTTACAGAGAGGAAGGGAGAGAGATAGAGAGCTAGAAACATCGATGAGAGAGAAACATTGGCCAGCTGCCTCTTGCACACCCCCTAACGGGGATGTGCCCGCAACCAAGATACATGCCCTTGACCGGAATCGAACCTGGGACCTTTCAGTCCACAGACTGACGCTCTACCACTAAGCCAAACCGGTTTTGGCTAAATTTATTTTTATTCTGTTAAATTAAAATAAGTTAATTTCATTATAAAATTTCATTTTATGAATATATTTATCATCTATTTACTTCATTAATGTACCAGGGGATGTGGCATTGGGAGGAGTCCGCTCTGAAGGGAACAGTATTATTACTGATATTCTTTAGCATTGCTGGCACAGGTTGGTAATGAAAAGAAGACTAATTTTAAACTAATGGAGTGCATCCAGAACATTTGAAAACTAGCATTTATGTTATAAATTATATCATGATTTAATTAAGGAAAATATATTTGCCTTCAGTAAATCCCTCGATTTTAATTTTTTTTATTGGTCAGATTTCCTCTTGACCTTTGGGTCCTAAATTGGTGATATTTCCAGGCCATGTCTCCTATTATCTCAGTAAATTATTTATTTATTTAGAGCCAAAAAATGATATTAACTCATAATCCAGTTGGAAACTAGTATACCTAAAGTTGCTACTCTCAAGCCAAATCAATTTATCTTTTTGGGCAGTTCATATGATATTCCAAACTACCTGAAATGTTATTCCTATATTTTAATACGTAAGTACAGATATATTTAACATTTATCCTTATGCTCTCCAAAATATACAGAAAATGGGATTTTGCAAATCCCAGATCTAGAATATCATATGAAATTCAGTTTGTCCTGTCTCAAATTGAATCTCTGCCTTCTCAGTTTGCATCTTGCCAGGGTCTCTTCTTGCATTTTATTACTACTATTGTCTCCGGAGTCCTGGTTTGAAGATCCATGAGTTCTCATTTCTATTTCAGTCACGTTTTGCAACCTTTTCCCCTTTTAAGCCGCACTAGATTAGGTCCTTCCAGAATGTTATGCCTTTGAATATGAGGCACCTCATCTTCTTTCAAATATGAATCTCAATTATTTGAAAGCACAGCATTGCGGGACACAATCATAATTATTCTAATAATAATTATTACTATAGTAAATATAATAATACTTTCTTGTCCTAAATAATGATTCTCTCCTAAAGATTCCAAAATATTCCTTTATAGGGCCCCTGTCATAATTCTATAGAATATTTGAACTTGAATAGAAATTGATCAAATAGAGATATTTTTAAAGAAGTAAAAACCTACTAAGAACCTCTTTCCTTTGAAGAACGTTCAAAGTCCCGATAAAGGTGATTGTGGTGACTGTTATTGCTGGATATGATTCTACTACTTCACATGCTAGCTACTGAAGGCCTTTGAAGTCTTCTGCAATCTAAGAAACAACAATATCTACATTATTACTTGAATTAGGAAACAGAGATTTGTATTTTTATAACAAAAACCTCATCTCCAAGATGTGTCTTTATAAAAGTTCTAAAATTTAGTAATCTATGAAATTTATAGAATCACTTATAGAATTTTATAAAGGGAAATAAGATATAAAAATAAGTTATGTAAGTTATATAAAATTTGACAAAGTCTTCTGTCAAATTAAATGCTATAAACTCCCTACCTGTGCATGGGGAGACAAAAAGTCTCAGTCTGGGGTAGGTAACCATTTTCCCCCTCTATGGGCCATTTGAATATTTATGACATCATTTGTAGGCCATACATTTCGTCAATCATTTAATTAATTCACCCCTAATGCCTTGGTAGCACCAGACCAAACGATTTCATAGGCCTTATACAGCCTGTGGGCCTGTCATTTTCCACCCTTTAAGAGGGTTATAACAAGCCAGATTTTGACAGACAAGCTTTTTAACCCATCTGATTGGTAAAAAACAAACAAACAAACAAACAAAAACCACCAGTTTTTAGACTAATTATGATATAAGTACAAAAATTATATAGCATGACACCATTTTGTGGCCAGTAGCCTGAAGTTACATATGAGCTGGTACATACTGTTGACTCAAGAACTCTGTCAGTTTGACAGTGTAGTGGCTTAGAGCTCAGGTTGTGGTTAGACAAACCTAAGTTTAAAATATGATGCTGGTAAAGCTGGCACTTCCTGTGTGACCTTAAACATAAGTTATTCATTTTTTTCCCAAGGATCTTCCTAAGAGGGTTGTTATCAGGATTACTTTATCCAGTAGACTGATTTTTTTTCAACCATACAATGTCCTCTCTTCCCTGTGACTTTATATTGTACCCATAGATGGAAAGTGGAATGGAGGCGGTAGAGACAGTGTGTCCATTCTGGGTAAAGACATTAAAGGACATCATGCTTTACTTTTCACTGTTTTGCATTCCTGCTATTCATCCTAAAAAAAAAAAGTTCAGGTAGAATGAATAGAACTAAGCCTGATCTTCTTTCTGCTTGAGCCTAGAGCATAAAATACTATTCATTCATGCTTACTAGCTGTCAGCTCCTAAGCCTATAAGTCTGACTTAAACCCTTGTCGTTTCTTGTCCCTGGACACATGGGTACACTACTAGTATATACCCAGAGTCCCTTGTGTTAGGTTGGTCCTTTGTGTTTGGTTTCTGATCAGTATTATTTGGGGCTAAGTGATACATGTCATAGCCCCAGGATTGACTCATAAAACTTCATGTGCAACCTTCAATACTGTAAAGTATCTTAACATATTGGCTAGGCAAGCAGAGGGGGTCCTGAAGATAAATCTAGAGAGGTCCTTGAATCTGGCAGAGCCACAAAGTGACTGGAGAATGGATCCTTCAGTCATTGCTTAGAGAGAAGTCACCCAGGGGGACCGCCCAATTCTCACTAACTGAATTGATCAGAAAAGACACCTGTGCTGTTTTAGGCCACTGAGATTTTGCATTGTCATATAAAACTGGTGGCATTAGTTGCCCTGGCTTATTCTCTGATGTATTGACCAGGATGTATATTTATCACTAATGGGGAAACATTCTATCTGGGAGAATGATTTTCTTATTGCCTATTCAGAAAGTGCAGATTCTTTGTGTAAGATAGCTAGGAGCTTAAAACATGAATAGAGGGGTTAGGAAGAACTCAGAACCAGAGAGGCAGAAATAACAGGAGGAGGCATTTTACCTAAGAACCTAGAGAAAAATTAACTATGTATATCTTGCATGGTAAGAGCTGCTTCACAGTTCACTCTTTTATTTGTCTGATAAATTGATCTTTTGGACATACGAAATACATGCTAATGCCTTTTACTTTTTTTTCAGTACTAAGGTTGTTACTTTGTTGTATCTTTTTATTTTTTTAACTGATTTTAGAGAGGTAGTGGGAGGGAGAGATAGAAACATCAATGATGAGAGAGAAACATGGATCAGCTGCCTCCTGCACTCCCCACAATGAGGATAGAGCCAGCAACCTGGGCATGTGCCCTGACCTGGAATTGAACAGTGACCTCCTGGTTCATGGGTCAACATTCAACCACTGACCCACGCCAGCCGAGCTGTTATCTCTCTCTCCTCCCTCCCTCCCCATGATGGCTTTCTTTATAGTGTAAAGTTAGTAAACTGTTCTGCATCAAGACCAGAAAACCCAAGTGCATTTTGTCACACACAAGAATTATGAAGGTCCCTGTTTGCTCACATTCTTAAGAAACTCAGAGAAGCACAATAATCTTGGGCTTTTCTTCATGTTCACCATCTGATGGTCTCAATATGGCTGCTATAGCTCCAGGCATCACATAAGTTCAAAGACAAAGAAAATAGCATAAAAAGTAGAGCTGAAGATATTTGCTTCAATCCCATTGGCCAGAAATGAGTCACCTGACTATATGTAACTAAATAAAACATGGAAAACAAATAAACAAAAGAAAACACCACTTTGTTTCTGTTAATGTAAAAGAAAAAACACATTGAAACCTATAAAGAATTGTCGTAAGTTTATTTGAGCCTAACTGTTGGCATATGCCAGAAAGCAGAACCTCAAAGAATTGAGACAATGCTCTGGAGATTGGCGGGTTACATTTGTATTTACACATTGCAATGAAATTCAGTGGTGATAGATTAAGGAGGTGGGATAAAGCAAAGCAGTGGGAAAACCCTGGGATTGGATAAAAAGTAAAATGATGGACACACACTTAGGTGGGTGCTTAGGTGGGTGCAGGAACAATTAACATGATAACAATGAAGGAATTTGTGGCATCTGTCCTGGAGCCCACCATATTGGGTTGTGCCCCAGGGCCTCCATGAAAAGGGAAGTTACAAGTTACCCTGACATTTAACGGGTATGTTATGATGATGACAAGTTTCTTTATAGTGTAAAGTTAGTAAACTGTTCTGCTTTAAGGCCAGAAAATCCAGTGCATTTTGTCACACACAAGAATTATGAAGGTCCATGTTTGTTCACATTCTTAAGAAACTCAGCGAAGCACAATAATCTTGGACTTTTCTTCATGTTCACCATCCAATGGTCTCAAAGTGGCTTATTATTATCATAGATGTTATCATAGATCCAAAAAAGACAGATAGGCTCAGTTAAGGTAAATGTTGACCTTGTCAGTGAAGATAGCAGCGTAGGCCTTAACTGCTCACCAGAACTGCTTTTAGTTAAAGTTTAATTTCAGACCATCCTTTGTGCTTCCTTTAGGACTCTGAGTTTGCAAGACTTTTACGCAGACCTCCTGAGCTTGTCAAGTCAGCCTATGGTCCCTTTCATCCACATTTATTTTACTTATTTGTTTTTAGATGTTCCAGCTCCTATGGTATGGAGAGCTGAGAGAGGAAGGAGATTGACTAGTTCCATGGGGACCCAGCCTATAATGTCTATCAAGTGTGCTAGAATTACTCTCTCTGTGGTCCCAAAGGACATCCTGCCAGTTCAATTATACATCGATTAGACAGACCAACTTCTACTTAAGACATTACCTCAACCCAGTAAAAACACAACTTACTATTATTTGGAATAAGGCATTTAAACGTTGACATTTGAAGAGAGGTTGCAGTGTGCAAGGAGAGATACACCCAGAACTATAGACTATGAGGAGAGGAAAGGCGACTTGGGAGAATTTCTGCAGGCAGAGGCCAGGAAGAAGAGCTAATTTGGGATTCAGGTGGCTTTAAGAAGAAAATGAAGCTGAAGGACTGGATTAGAGAGATAAAACCCTGAGAACTGGAAGGCATATTCCGAAGTTCAAAGGCCAGTCTCCAGCACTTTCATTAAGAAGAGACACATGGAGCAGTATGATGAAAAAGATGCAGAGTAAATATGATACTGGCTTGAACATATTGATCACATAAAAATGCTTGGCGATTGTTTGCTCCTTTTCTCTCTTTCTGCTCTTCTCAGAAGAGGAAACGACCATTGCAATCTCTCCCACATGGTATGGTGAAAGCCATGGGCTTTGGAGGTAGAAAGGCACCATGGGTTCAAATACCAGTTTCTCAACAATGAATGAAATAACTTGGGACGTTACCTAATCTCGTCAAGCCATACAATGAGAACAAGAATGATTTTTGTATAATTGCTATGAATGTTAGATACAAATATTATTTTAAAGACATTAATTCAGTTGTGGTCCATATCAGAGATCCAAAAAATAGTAGCTGGTTGGGGCAGAATGTACAAGGTAGAATGAATGCATTGCAATTGGAGTTATTAGTGAAGTGATGATTCAGGCAAAAGCCCAAATGATGTTCAGATTAGGAGACAGAGGCAATGGGTATTTACAATAAAGGGAAGGGGAACGATACAAGGAGCTCAGTCTGTTGGTGCAGGTAACATCACATAGTGATGCTAATTTTAAATAATTTTTACATTTTCACCCTGGTAGGCACCAGTCTGGTGGGCATGATATGTGCTTTCTTGTCATCCTTGCATTGCAAACAGTTCTGTGGGACACAATGTTGCATTAGGCCCAGACCAAAAGCCATTTTGCCCCCTTTTTTTTTTAACATTCCAAAGGCCTGTGACATGCAAGGTAGTTCTGGCATGGTAGCTCTGTCTCCATGTTAAAGTAGCTCTGTTTATTATTCCTTTATAACCCACAGTATTCTCAAATCTCAGCAATAGCCTCACCCCCTCCCTTCACAGAGATTTAGGGAAGAAATGGAAAAACCACTTGTCCCCAAGTTTTAAATAAGAAGTCTACACAGAACTATGTTTAAATGTTTACCTGGCCTTAAATAAATGTTTCACCTATTTGTTTAAACTTTATGTTCATCTTTTTATTATCATTATCTTTGCTGTGTTCATTATAACATTTTATAAAATAGATTATTTAAAAAAAATCTCTGTGAAATCTGCTGGAGGCAAGCTCATATCTTAAGAATAATTAAAGTGATAGTGTAAGAGCAAATTATGCAAGTGAGACATGTAAGGTGGGCTTACTGTCACTTTCATTTCTGTAATCTGATAAAAATTTGATTAAGCTTAATTTTTAATAGTGTAGTATCTTTCTAGGAGGTATTATGGAAAAGTGGAATATGAAAGCATACATCAGCTTTCCCAAAGTAGTGACATAAACAGCATATGGTACTCGTATTTGGTATTTGTTTGTGCTAGTTCAAAAAAGAATGGGCAAAGCTCATTTTACTTCTTTGGTGTTTTAGAGTCACATTGCTTGTGTTAAACTGCAAAACAATATGTGAAAACAAATTTCCTCTCCCTTCTATTAAAAGCATTTTAAAATTAATCTATTGAAGATAATAAATCTTAATTTTGTTTACATGTTGATGATTAGACTGAAAAAAAAATTTCCTTAGCCCAGCTGGTATAGCTCAATGATTGAGTGTTGACTTATGAACCAGGAGGTCATGGTTCAATTCCCAGTCAGAGCACATGCCCTGGTTGCAGGCTCGATCCCCAGTAAGGAATGTATAGGAGGCAGCCCATTGGTGATTCTCTTTCAGCATTGATGTTTCTATCTCTCCCTGTCTCTCTGAAATCAACAACAACAACATATTTTTAAAAGCTTTCCTTAGAAACTAGCCCTGTCTATAACACCCTAGATATTTCAGCTTTTCTGAAATGTTATTCTATTTCTGTTATATATTTAGGAAAGTAATCTGCTTTATTTATTTATTTTTTTTACTGTTGAAATTTTTTAAAAAGAACGAAACAATTGCTCTTTTCCTGAAAATATTATGAGAATGTTTTATTTCAACCAAAAGGTCATGTTCATGTTTACTGTTAGTCTAAACATTCCACTGTGATCATCTTCATGCTCTCAGTCCTGATTATGGGCAGACCTGTTATGTAATGATTTCCTTTTTTTCATTCTATACTCTTCATGGATCCAGGGACTGGGCTGTGACTGTACTACTACCCAAAGTGAATGACTATTCAGGCACAGAGGAGCCCTCATGCTGTCACATTCTGCAAGTATTTTTAAATCAGATGTATGAGCTTGATAATGATAATATAAGCTAATGCCCAAAGGTGCCTACTCTGTGTTCAACAAGTTTTTACATATTTGATTCACAATTACCTACTGAATTGCAACTATGTAAAGTTGGTAAAATTATTATCCCCATTTCACAGGTGGGAAAACTGAAGCAAAATAGTTAATTTTTTCCATGATCCTATAGCTGGTGACTCTAAAATTTAAACTCAGGTTTTTTTCCCCTTTGTCATTAAGATATGTGTATCCTACATAATAAAAGAGTGATATGCAAATTAACCACCACTCCGCTGCACCAACAAGCCATGCCCACCAGCCATGCCTGCCAGCCATGCCCACCAGCCAATCAGAGTGAGTATGCAAATAAACCCAACCAAGATGGCTATGACCACAGAGAGCAGGAGGGGGATTGGGTTTCCCAGGCAATGGAAGAAGCCAAGCTTTCCGCCTGCCTTTGCTGGCCTAGGCCTCCATGCAAGGCTACACAGTTTCAATTATAGAAGGTAAACAAATCCAAACAGAAATTGCAGCAGCCACAGAGCAAGCAGAAGGCTTGCTCCACTCCAGGCTACAAAGTTTCAATTGTAGAAGGTAAAAAAATTCCAGATACCAGGGCCTCCACTTGGATCGCCAGAGGCCGTGGCTGGCCTGCAAACCACCACAGGCCCCTCACCGAGGCCACCCCACACCCCAAAGGAACCCCCACCCTGATCTGGGACATTCTTCAGGGCAAACCAGCTGGTCCCCACCAGTGCATCAGGCCTCTATCCTATCTAATAAAAGAGTAATATGCAGATTGACCATCACTCCAACACACACTATGGCTTCCCCCATGTGGTCAAAGATTCTGCCCCCATGTGGACACAAGATGGCCACCAGAAGATGGCCAACAGGGGAGGGCAGTTGGGAGGGACCATGCCTGCGAGAGAGGTGATCAACCCTGCAGGGAAGGGTAGTTAGGGGTGACCAGATTGGCAGAGGAGGGAAGTTGGGGGCAAACAGGCTGGCAGGGGAGCAGTTAGGCATCAATCAGGCTGACATGGGAGTGGTTAGGGGGTGATCAGGCTGGAAGGTAGAAGTGGTTAGGAGCAATCAGGAAGGCAGGCAGGCAAGCAGTTGGGAGACAACGGTCCTGGATTGTGAGAGGAATGTCCAACTACCTGCTTAGTGGGATTGGGCCTAAATGGGCAGTTGGACATCCCTTGAGGGGTCCCAGATTGGAAAGGGTGCAGAGGGTGCAGGCTGGGCTAAGGGACACCCCCACCCCCCATCATCCCAGTGCATGAATTTCATGCACCTGACCTCTAGTGTGTGTATGTGTATATGTGTGTGTGTAAATTTTCTAAGGAAGCAAGACTTAATTCTTTCCTTAATCTCTCCTGAATTAAGAAATTTAGATTTTTTTAAAAACATACCTCATAAGAAATTTGGGCTAGGGAAAATTCTCCATGTTTATATTATTGCTTTGTTCTGGCAGCCTTTTGAATCTGGGCCTGAATAGCCTAAGAGGTCTGGCAGTTTTGAGTCACTTGACGTATGAAACATACAAGCACAGTATGAATGTCTACATGATAGGTTCCAGAGACATGGATAAGTTCTCCATTCCAGTTGCCCATCTGCCATATTAGCCATCAATTCCTAGGTGAATTCATCTAAAGGGAGAGAACAGTCCTAGACAATTACTTGACAACAAGAAAATTGCCATTAAAGTAGGAATAAGCTGAAAGAATAAGTGGAGGCTACATATAATTAGTCAGTTTTAATAGTCAATTCAGCTTTATGTGCTTTAAACCTGTAATTTTCTTGTCCTCAAAGTATCTTCATGATTGCTCTTTTTAGACAGCTCAAAGAATAGAAAGAACAAAATTAAAAATCCAGACGTCTGCGGTTTTGTTGAAAATTTAAAAAGTGTGCCCGTAGGAGACATTAAAGTTTATGCCTATTCTAGAAAATTATTATTTTCTTATCATGACTAGATTTAGGGGGAGTATGCCACAGGATGGGATAGATTTGAAATTAATCTCTTCAGAATATTAGAATACAGTGAATTCTTTTTCTCTAGATAAAACCTCCAAGGAAAAATATTCAAAGCCAATCAATACTTTTCTCAGAAGAATCCAAGCAGATAATGTTGACCATTTTATGTCATGGGCCAGAAATCCTTTAGTCTCAAACCACCCCCCTTCTTCTTCTTCCAATTTTAAACCTGGAAACAATGTGAAAACTTGTGTTATAGCCCTTGAATCCACTTATTTCCTCTCTCTGAGGATGAAGGAGACATTTCTAGAAATAACTATTTTCTTCTCCCACACAGGAGACTGAAGATTGGCCAATGATGATGGTGGGCAGTTAACCTGATCTTAGTCCATGACATAGACCTTATTTTCCACATATTAAGCACAAGCTGGAATAGATAGATGGATACTGAGTAACTTGCTGAATTTCATGCAGTAGTGAGTGGACGATTTTTATTTAGATTAGACTTCAAATTCTAAGCTTTCCCCCCACCGAATTAGGTGGACTTCCATCAGCCAGCTTAGGGAAACATTTGGTGCAAAGCTACACTTAAATAAAACACTAGCAGAATATCCACTTTAACATCTAATGTGTTATTAAGAAGTAACTTAGCCAAGTGCTTCCAGTTGAGATTTAGAACAATAAATGGTAATTGGGTAAAGCAACTCAGTACATTGCAAAATCATTGGAGTCACTATAAGACAAATTGCAAGAGACCTCATTAATTTGATCATAACAAGGACTTTTTGTATTCAAGCTGAATAAATATATGTAAGATTTAGTTTAATCACATGTTCCAGCTCCTATGGATACACACACACAGTCATTGTACAAAATAACTTTGCTGATTTAGAGTCCATCAATATCAGTGTGCTGAGCCTTTTTACTTCAGAGGCCCAACTGACTTTCTTAAGTCGAATTTTCCGGAGAAACTGTTGATCTTCCTGGGAAAATTATTAAGTTCTTTGCACTCCTAATTTCCAATACACTTGCACATTCCTGTCTTTGAATTCAAAATGATATTACTACTATTGTTTAACATTTAAGCATGGGAGAAGAATCTGAAACACACACCTGTCTCCCTCCCCTTGTGGTCTCAGATTTCAATGAGTTTTTCTAAAATTGGCAAAGTCTTTCCCATGCTTCTGAAGCAGGAAATTGCAAGTAAAATGTATGGCAGCCCACAAGTTCTGAAGCAGGACATTGCAAGTAAAATGTATGCCAGCCCACAAGTTTAACTGCTATTTCTCACAATCATGAACAGACGTTATCATAGAATTCAGCAGTGAGGTCTTTCCAGGCCTGCTTATTCTCTTGGTAACTCAGTCATGTCAAGCATGCTTTTTACAGGCATGTTGGAGCCAGCACTGTGACATCAGATAGTGGAAGGCTGGTATATGCAATGCTCACAGTAACCATTGGGACACACTTATGGTCATCAGTCTCTTCTACTTTTTGTTGACTTGGATAAGGATGGCTTTAAACCTTTGAATATGCTTGAGTATATCATTCCTTCTCCTGTAGAGTTATTACTATGGTCCACTGCTAAGATATTGAATGTATACACTAAGCCCTCTCTATTGACAATGTAGTGTGATAACATTAATGTTCATGATTATCTTTTATCAAGACAGCTCTGACTCCTGCCCTGGCCAGTGGTGCTCTGGGTTAAAGAATCAGCCCATACAACGAAGGATCCTGGGTCAATTCTAGGTCAAGGCCGCATACCTGAGTTACAGGTTTGATTCCCAGCCCAAGTCTGGGAGGGCATGTGTGGGAAAAATATCCTCAGTTGAGGATTAACAAAACAAAATGAATTAAAGACAGTGGTGCCTCTGGTTTTTGATCCTATAAAGCCCAGCACCAAGTGGGAGGGAGTGACCTCAACTACTTACTTGCCCACCTCCCCTTGGAGTAGGACCAACATTACCTGCATAGGGAGATCCCGCTGGATAGATGGATAGATAGGCTGAGGCATGCTGTTCCTAGTTATTTTATAAAGACATTAGGAAGTAAGGCAGTTTTTAAATTACTCATTATGCTGTTCTTTTGTATGGTTATAAGTTTTTATCTGGTGCCATTTGCCTTCAGGATTCATCTGGTGCCATTTGCCTTCAGGCTGAAGCATTTTCTTAGACATTTATTATGACTGAGACTATGATGATGAATTCTCTTAGCTGTTTATTTGAAAACAAAGATCTCTAGTTTATCTGAAAAGCTTTTTGTTTTGCCTTTATCTTTGGAGGATATTTTTGTGGGCCATAGAATTCCAGGTGACATTTCCCCCCAATATTACAATATTTTAATTCTTGTCTTTTAATTTACATTGTTTCTGATAATGAGTCAGTGGCAATGTTTATATTTGTTCCCTTATATGTAAAGTGTCTTCTTTTCTTTGGCAATTTTAAGATTTTCTCTTTGGCTTTCATTTTCAGCAATTTGATTAGATTTGTCTTTGATATGGCTTTATTTGCTTTATATTTGTTCATTTTCTTGGATCTGTAAGTTTATATCTTTTCATTAAACTTGAAAAAATAGCTATTATTTTTTTAATTGTTCTTTCCTGGCCCAGTTTTTTCCCTCTACTTCTTGGGGTTCCACTTACATGTATGTTGGACCACATGATGTCATCATAAAGGTCGTGGTGGCTCTGTTCTATTTTTGTTGTTGTTGCTTATCTGTTTAATCCTTTTTTAAAAATCTGTATGTTTAAATTTTATTTCCATTTACTTGTTTTCAAGTTCATTGCTTTCCTTTAATCTGCTGATAAATCCATTCAATGAATATCAGATATTATAGTTTACATATTTATAATTCCATTCAATTTTTTTAGTAATTTGTTCTCTGTTGAAATATCCTGATTACTGATACTATCCATCAATTGTTTTGGTATCTTGAATATATTTATAATAGAAACTTTATAGTCTTTGTATCCTAAGTCCAACATCTGTATTGTCTCTTGACCTCTTGATTACTACTGACTATTTTTTTCTCCTGGTTATGACTCACATTTTCCTCTTTTTATGCAACATTTTAAAATTTAATACTGAACATTATGGATGCTATATTGTTGTACATCCAGATGTTCTTTTTTTCCTTTAGTATATTAAGATTTTTCCTGGAGAGCAGTTGATTTTTTGTTGGTTAGACTCTAGCTTTGTGGAGAGTTTGAGAATTTCTTGGGTTTAGGTCTAATGAGGTATTTACTCAAGGGCTACCATTGACCTACTGTTGTTCTGTGGACTTTCTGGGATCCTAAATAAAAGCCTGTCTTTTTCAACCCTCTCAGTTGGTTCTAATTCTAATATCCTCCCACAGGGTATCTCCTTCCATATCTTATTTCAGTTCACAGTCTTCACTAACTGTTTTCCGCTAAGCTTCCCATAGTCTTGTTCCAAGCATGCTTAGTTTAATATTTGGCCAAAGACTCCAGGGAACTCCTGTACAGGTTTCTCTGTTTCCCTTACCTCTCGGCTCCTTCCCTTCCTCTACCCTGACATGTGTCTTTAAGCCACCTCAGCATTTTCATATTCTGATCTTGGTTTTGTTTTTTTAGCGAGATCGTTGTTCTTTTTGTTCTCTCCTTCCCTGACGTGCTATTTAGAAAGTGTCCCAAAGCCAGTGTGAATGTAAAGCTCACTGTGCGTTTCCATCTCTCAAGGATAATGGCCCTGCACTGCTTGCGGTCGGATGACTGAAAGCAGTTGCTCGCCACAGTTTTTCCGGTTTGTGGTTGCAAGCACCTGGGCATGTGCAGTTACTCTATCTGTTACTCCATCACGCTGTAACTTTAAACCTCGTTTTGATCCTGAACCTTACATGTTTTTAGTGTTGTGACCTAGACAAATGTTCTGTGTCTGGGTTTCCCCATCTCTTGAAATAAGTGAGTAGTTCCCAATTAAACTGTAAATCATGTAGCATAGACTTGCCACCATAGTTCATTAATAAATGTAATATTCATATCACTTTTCTCCACTTATTTATTGTTGTTATGTTGGCCTAAGACAGCCGTGGCAAACTATGGCCCATGGGCCTGATCCGGCCCATTTGGCTGTTCTATCCCGCCTGAGGAGCAGAAAGAGCAGAGGGTTCTCTTGCTCTCCCCTCTGCTCCTTCACCAGCAGCCCAAGATGAGAGTGCCAGCATGGTCAGGTTGCTTTTTTTCCAGCCCTTCGGTCCAGTTTAAGAACCCATTGTGGCCCTGGAGTCAAAAAGTGTGCCCACCTCTGAGCCCTAAGAGCCCTGTGCTTAATTGAAATAACTAGCTCACTGTTTTCTCTGAATCCTTAGAGACAGAGATATGGAGAAAAGAAGGAGGCTGGTTTGGGGAAGAGCACTCTCGTGTGTTCTGAGTCCTGAGTACTTCAAGCCCGTGTTTTACATGTTATTCTAAGCCAGGGGTGGAGAATGTCTGGCACACTGGTTATAAGGCCTGAGAAATCATTTGGTCTGGCCCTGCCCAAGGCATTAGGGATGAGTTTGAACAAATATAGCAGGCTAATTTTAAAAAAAAGATATATTTTTATTGATTTCTGAGAGAAGAAGGAACAGGGAGAGAGGGATAGAAACATTAATGATGAGAAAGAATCATTGATTGGCTGCCTTCTGCACACCCCTGCTGTGGATAGAGTCCACAATCTGGGCATGTGCCCTGACCAAGAATCAAACCATGACCATCTGGCTCATGGGCAATGCTCAACCACTGAGTCATCTCCTCTGGGTAAGCAGGCTAATTTTCAAGTTGATAATTTAGACTGACCAGCAAATGATGTTATACCGTATTTACCGGTGTATAAGACGATTTTTTGGCCCTGAAAAATATGCCTCCAAGTGGGGGGTAGTCTTATACGGCGAGTATATAATAAACTCTGTATTTTGAGTGGAAATGTTAGGGGGTTGTCTTATACGCCCAGCCTCTTATACGCCGGCAAATATGGTATTTTTCAGGGCTAAAAAATTGTCTTATACGCCGGCAAATACGGTAAATATCCAATGGCCAATGGCAGAAAAAAATGATTCTAATACTGAGGTAGTCTTGCCAGTCACAATCTTCCTCTATGGATATAGAAGGTTATCTTCCTATGGCTTTCAGAGTAACCCATAGCTTGACCCAGGCAAAAAGGGAGATTTGGCCTAAGTAAGTCTCTAGGTGGAAACCTTTACAAGTGGGAGGTAGGAATGGTTTAAAAACTTCAAAAACTTTTACCTAAACTCTCCAAGATTTGACAACAATTTTATTTGAAGGTATTTTTTTTTAGAAATGCTCTAAACATTTTTTATATAGACTACATAATGCAAGGGAGAAATACTTTACAAAGGATTTATGATGTATTTTTAAGTGATGTTCAGTTACAGCACAGTGACAGCCATTGCAAATACATTTGCTTTAAGTTGCCCCATTGATTATAAATAGCTCCCTGAAAATGCTATGCAATTATATTGAAATGTGACATCCTTTTTGAACAACAAAAAGAGGATATAATTCTTGTTGATGTTAAAATTTTTATATTGTGTAAATACATTGTTCTTGGTAGTCAAAAATTGCTACATGCTATACACAGTGGAAAAACATAAAGAGGAAATCACTGTCCATTTTCTAGAATAGTAGTAGAAGTTGAGTAAAAAATCCAAAATTCTTAAAGCAATAACAACTGGAGCTCACTTTTCTAAAATGACCCCCAAAATGAGCCTGCAGTCTATCCATCCACCCTTCCTACTCATCCATATACCCAACCTGTTCTTGTTTTTAATTAAATAAGAAATGTTGACTATGGGAGCTGATGGGGGCCTACGCCGCTGCCACCACCTCTGCTGCAGCCGCGCCTTCGCCGCGCCTTTGGCTCCTGCCTGGACTAGAAGTCCATGAGCGCGACCTCCCAGCCCACCCACAGTGCTAGAGAGGAGTGGGCGCAGCGTCTCCCCTCCTGCACAACCAGCTCGGCCCAGAAATGGGAAGGGTACAATTAGACACCAAGCAGGGCGCCGCAGCTGCCATGTGGAGTTTAAAACTACGGTGAGTGGAGGACTGAGAAGGTGGGGCAGTTCTGTGCCGTGCTGCCTTCCACTGGTTGAGACCTCCGAGAGCGAGGGCCTACCAAGGTGAGGATGCCCCTACTGTCACCTGTGGAGGGGCAGCGCTGAGCTGGCCAATATTTGTGGTGGTGGTGCTGCTTGTCGTGGCTCAGGGGAAGCTTTCCACTGAGTCTGAAAGACTGGGACATCGCGGGGACTCTCCGCCACCGCCCGCGGCCTGCTCTGCCAGGCCTTTGCACGCGCTGTGCTGGCGCTGCGCCTTCCATTGGCAGACCCGGAGAGTCCTCTCTCCGCTGCCGCATGGCCAGGCCAGGATATCAGACACTACCACCATGCAGATTTTAAAACTGCAGGGGAAATTGAGCCACAGGCGCTGCCATCGCTGCCGCCCCCGCCGCCGCCCCCAAGAATGGGAATCCACCGAAATCAGAGCTCACTACACACCGGGCTCATAGAGAGTGTGGCTTCAGAAATTAGCCTCTGCATCCACAGAAGCTCCACATTCGCAACAAAGAGGACACCATTGAGGGCGGACTCTCCCCATGCAGCCATCACAGCCTGCCCACAATCTTCCCAGCACACCCACCATGCTGGGAGGGAAATGGAGCGCGCTGGTGAGGAAATGGCACGGTGCCTTCCATTACCCACTCAGGCGAGCCTATCCTCCGATGCCACATGGCCAAGCCGAAGCTCTCACCACCACCGCCATATGAACTTTAAAAATACAGTGGTAATTGAACCACAGGAGCGACCGTCAATATTGCACCTGGCATCGCCACCCACCACTGCCACCGAGAATAAAGGAAATCCACCAAGAACAGAGCTCACCACACCTTGGGCTCAGGGAGTGGGCGACCTCAGAACTTAGCCTCCATGTCTGCAGCTGCTCCGCTCCCACACCGAACAAGACACCTTTGGGGGTGGTCCCCCCGCCTGAAACCATCTCAGACCAACTGCAGCTGTCCCAGCCTGCCCCCCATGCTAGCAAGGAGCTGGCGCGGCGCCTCCAGTATGCGATCCCAACACCCTAGAGGGGCCGTGTGCCCCAGATGAGCCGTGTGTCCCAGGGGGCCGAGTGCCCCGGGTGAGCCGAGTGTCCCAGGGGGCCGAGTGCCCCGGGTGAGCCGAGTGTCCCAGGGGGCCATGTGCCCCGGGTAAGCCGTACCCCCCAAAGGGGAAGGGTGTCCCGGGTGAGCCGTGTGTCCCAGGTGGCCGAGTGCCCCGGGTGAGCCGAGTGTCCCAGGGGGCCGAGTGCCCCGGGTGAGCCGAGTGTCCCAGGGGGCCGAGTGCCCCGGGTGAGCCGAGTGTCCCAGGGGGCCGAGTGCCCCGGGTGAGCCGAGTGTCCCAGGGGGCCGAGTGCCCCGGGTGAGCCGAGAGTCCCAGGGGGCCGAGTGCTCTGGGTGAGCCGAGTGTCCCAGGGGGCCGAGTGCCCCGGGTGAGCCGAGTGTCCCAGGGGGCCATGTGCCCCGGGTAAGCCGTACCCCCCAAAGGGTAAGGGTGTCCCGGGTAAGCCGTGTGTCCCAGGGGGCCGAGTGCCCCGGGTGAGCCGAGTGTCTCATGGGGCCGAGTGCCCCGGGTGAGCCGAGTGTCCCAGGGGGCCGAGTGCCCCGGGTGAGCCGAGTGTCCCAGGGGGCCGAGTGCCCCGGGTGAGCCGAGTGTCCCAGGGGGCCGAATGCCCCGGGTGAGCCGAGTGTCCCATGGGGCCGAGAGCCCCGGGTGAGCCGAGTGTCCCAGGGTTCAGTGTGCCCCGGGCGAGCCGTGTGTCCCAGGGGAAGCAGTGGGACCCAGGGGAAGGGGCGGTGAAAACCAGAGGAGGAGCGGACTCTATTCATATGGTCCTGAGATAGTCACCATAAAACAAGCAGACTGCCAAATGAGGAGCAGATTTTATTCATGGGGTCCTGAGATAGTCACCATAAAACAAGCAGATTGTCAAATGACAGGGGGGAGGGGAAGGACACCTGGGGGGAGATAGGAGAACAACCGAGGGACTGGTATGAATGAACATAAGTACAACCAATGAACACAGAACTCTGGGGAGGGAGGGCATAAATGGGAGGTGAGGGGGGGCAATAGTAAACTATGTACACAGAAAATACCTTAATAAAATAAAATTCAAAATAGAAAAAAAAAAAAAAAAGAAATGTTTATTAGGAAGTTACTATGCTCCAGGCCCTGTGCTAAGCCTGGAAGATGAAATTGTTAACCATGGAGGTGAAGTTTCTGCTCACTGGCAGTGCATAGTCTATCCAGTGATACAGAAATACAATGACCATACACAGTGCAAGGACTCTGCTAGCAGGAGTGTGGAATCGTGTCAGAATACAGGGCACTTCAAAATTCCAGCCTGTGGCAATTAAGGGGAAATATGTTATTTAAACTGAATTATCCAAAGGAAAAGAAATGCTAAGGATTCTCCAGGCTGAGGGAACAGCATGTATGCAAGCCTGGAGGCAGATAGATACAGCTGGCTTTAAAAAAGACATTGGGAATGCATCAATGTAGAAAGTGATGTGAAAAGTGGTATATGACATGGCTAGAGATGCAGACATGAGTGAGGGTTGGAAGTCTTTGAAGGAGTATGGACTTGATTCTGAAAGCAACATGGAGAAGCTAGGATATGTAAGCCCTAAAGGAATTGATGTGACATAGTTAGCACCTGCAGTTTCCTAGAATGAAGCAGGATTAGAGTTGGAGCTTCTCCTCCACAACCATGCCAACACTTGCTATTACTTGTCTTGCTGATAACAGCCATTCTAACAGGGGTAGGTGGTATCTCATTGTAGTTTTGATTTGCATTTCCTTACTAGCTAGTGAATTTGAGCATCTTTTCATTATCTATTGACCATTTGTATGTCTTCTTGGGAGATGTGTCTGTTCAAGTTCTCAGCCCATTTTTAATTGGATTGTTTTTGTGCTGGTTTTGTGTGTGTGTGTGTGTGTGTGTGTGTGTGTGTGTGTGCATGTAAACTGGTACAGCCACTATGAAAAATAGTATGGAAGCTCCTCAAAAATTAAGAATAGATTTACCATATGACCCAGCTTCCACTCTTTTGGATATCTTTCTGAAATTTTTGAAAACATTTATTCATAAATATACATGCACCCCTATGTTCATTGAGGCAGTATTCACAGTGACCAAGACATGGGTACAGCCAAAATGTCTCTCAGTAGATTATTGGATAAAGATGTGGTACATGCCCTGTTTCCCCGAAAATAAAACAGTGTCTTATATTAATTTTTGCTCCCAAAGATTTGCTAGGTCTTATTTTCAGGGGATGTATTATGTTTCCATGAAGTAGGTCTTATATTCAGGGAAACACGGTATATACTATGGAATACTAATCATCCATAACTAAAGATGGAATACTGTCATTTGTGACATGGATGGATCTTGAGAATGAAATGTCAGACAAAAAGTCAAGCACCATATGATTTCACTCACATGTGGGATATAAAACTAAAAGCAATAAATGAACAAATGAGGCAAACAGACAACAAAGAAATCATTGACACAGACAACAGTATATGGTTACCAAAGGTAAGGGGGTAGAAGGTAGTAAGGGACAAACAGGGGTCAAATATTTGATGAAGAAAGAAGATTTGACTGTGGGTGGTGGGCACACGATGCAATATGCAGATGTTGTGTCATAGAAATGTATACTTGAAACCTACACAATTTTATTAACCAATGTTACTGAAATAAATTTAACGTAAAAATAAATAAAGGAAAAACTTTTAAAAATAATCTGGAGATTTAGTCCCATCCAGTTGCCGACCCCAGTTTCATTTAGCAAGATCTGTCCCCACTGGAAGGAAGACTATAATCTGTCTTGTGGTTTTAGGTTTGCTATTCATTCACCCCAGCAGAGCCTCAACCCAGTAATTGCCATTTTCATACCCTAGTGAGTCACCCGATCAACACAGCAGGGCTTCTGCCCCGACTTCTCGTGTATTTCCCAATCTCCCTGTTCCAAACCATCAAACCCAACATCCTTGCATAGGATCTTTGCTGTCTGCCTGCTCCTCACATCCTTCTCACTCTTTTTTAGTAGTGTATAAGATAATTTAAAAAAGAAAGTCCTACCGCTAGCTAGATCTCTGAGCCAAACCAATGATCTCTTTCAAGATGTAGTTTATACCACCCTATTCAGATTTGAATTGCTCAAATGTGTGGACCTAAGCATCCCAGAATACATTCTTGTTTTCATCGATGGAGTCATAGCAGTCCAAATAATTTTCATGGTTTTTATTCTCTGAACTTTGGGTGTTATTTTTTTAAACAACTATAGTTATACTAGACATACTTTTCCAAGCTACACATGTCACTTCTTTTCCTCATCCCTGCTGTTTAATAAATTTTCCAAAGAAGTGAGCCCTTTATCTCTTTGAATGTGTATCCTAGAGACGCAGTACATATGTACTAATATGAAATCTGACTCTGCTGCATATTTCTTCATCTTAAAAATGAAGCTCACATTTATTACAACTTCTTGGATCCTGTATCTGGACGGCTTGCTAATATCCCCAAATTCCAAAAGCCTCAGCCTTTGAACCATGTATCCCGTTTTCCCCCCTTGGGATCCAAATGGCTTGAATTTTAAACTTGTCTGAGATGTTGAACCGAGAGCTCAGACACAAATTAAAAGGTCCTCTGAGCAGCAATAATGTGCAACGAAGTCCAAATGGCTTATTTCATGGGAGATTAAAGTCATCCTGAAGCACTCATCAGGTTCTCACAGTTCTGAATAAAAATAAAGCAGGAGATTAGAAACAGTGGAATACTAGTCAGAGGGAGAAAATTGACAGCTATCAGCACAGGAAGAAGCTCAATTTACTTAATGCAAGCCAGAAAACACAACGCATCACGGAAGGATACATAAAGCAAAAATGCTTAGGCAGTTTAATAATGCACATTAACAATAATGAGGCTGAATCACCAAGAAATGGTTTTATTTTGAATTATGTGTTCTGGGGGAAGAGACTGCAGAAATGTTGGCGCGTGTTAAAAGGATTTCTGTCATAAGTGGCTCAAATAGAAAGAGATGGTACTTAAAGCATTAGGAGTAATTAAATGGAAGATGCTTTGATTTTTGGAGTCGTTGTTTCAAATGGCAGCTCTGTGTCACGTTCAGCTGTTTCGCGTGGAAGGTTTGAATGCTGTGAATAAGCCACAGTTTAGTGGGCAGAGAACAGGCATAGGTTTACCGTCAGTGGAGCTGCACATTCTGATTCTGTTTCCGGAATGGTTTCTGAGAGATATACAACCCGGGCTCCATTTCCCCACTGGTAAAAGGAGAGTAATTAATAATCACTTCGCTATAATGCTCCAAGGAGTGAACATTTTAAGACAAGTGCCAAGTATGATACCTGATATTTGACTGCTGAATAAACAGCTGCCGTCATAAAAGGAGGTAAGAATTGTAAACGGTTGTAATTATTTTTAAGATCGTTTCACCCATCGGGGGACTCATTGCACAGATATTAAAACAGATTTGATATCAACACCCCCAAGGTATCTCCTGAATATCAGTTGCTCTGCGTGTGAAACGATGACAAACTTGATATAATTAGAGGCTCTCCAGTGCCACCGGAATTTGGCTGTTCTGTCGATAAGGGTACCAAGATCCAGGAAGAAGAGCGCCTTGCCTGAGGTCATGCCGATGACAGCAAGTGTGTCTCTCCAGCCTCAACTACTGACTAAGCCTCCAGCTCTTCAAGGTTCATTTCGGCACCTTAATCATCTTACTGAGTGTTCCTACTCTTTGTTCCTCCAGCATTTGAAAGTAGTGCAGAGCTGGCCCTCAAATTTCTATGTGTGTGTCCTGGAGGGAAGAAGTTGATAGGGAGCACATAGGAAATAGCTTGACATTCCATTTAAACATTAAACACATCCTGAACTTAGATTAGGCCTACAATTGGTTTTCCAGGGAGTGAAATGTGAATCAGTGCTAAAATCTGTCCCTTCAACCCTTAGCAAGGCTGCTGAATTTAGCCATCATTTTTTTGCGTGTCAAAATAAATCAAATCTAGTCATCTGCATTTCTTTCAGTGAATTGGCCATGCTTTCACCATTTAGACATTGCCATGATTAACATTTCAGACTCGTCCTTTTTCTTTATCTGTTATATCATTTTCTACAGCCATTTTGCCCTTAAATTTGGTAATGTCCCTTTGAAAACATCTCTCGTGTCTGTTTCTCTTGATATCCCTACCAGTGTGGCTCTACAGCAGGCGCGACACATTCTTTAGAAATAGATTTTTATTGATTTCAGAGAGGAAGGGAGTGGGAGGGATAGAAACATCAGTGATGAGAGAGAAGCATTGATCAGCTGCCTCCTGCACCCCCCATGCTGGGGATGGAGCCCACAACCCAGGCATATGCTCTGACCTGGAAGCTAACTGTGACCTCCTGTTTCATAGGTGGATGCTCAACCAAGGAGCCACATTGGCAAGGCTACACATTTCTTTTCTTTTTTAAAAAAAATATATATTTCATTGATTTTTTACAGAGAGGAAGGGAGAGGGATAGAGAGTTAGAAACACCGATGAGAGAGAATCATCGATCAGCTGCCTCTTTCACACCCATAACTGGGGATGTGCCCACAGCCAAGGTGCATACCCTTGATCAGAATCGAACCAGGGTCCTTTCAGTCCACAGGCTGATGCTCTATCCACTGAGCCACACCAGTTTCGACCAGGCTACACATTTCTTAATTAGACTGGTGCCAAAACCTTTCCATAGGTGAACTATCCACCTTTTCTCCTTGCTTCTCATGGTGTGCACTGTGTTTAATCTAATCATAGAGAACACTTCTTTCCTTTGACCACTGCCTTGCTGGGAGCCCTTGGCGGGGCCCGCTCGGCTGTAAACTGAAGCCAGCTGCCGGGACCAACACGCATCCGTGCCTGCCACTGCTAGCTTCCATTGCACATCACTGCTCTTTCTTATTTATGACCAGCACTTAGTTCTTTTATTCTTTTAACTTAAAAAAAAAAGTGTTTCTGAGGCTGCTACCTGTGAGTATGAATCCGAACAGCATTATTTTAATGAGCGAACGTGTTTCACACACTGTGCTGCATGTAATACATTCTTTAATCTCAAAGGTGCGAAAGATGTTTCTAAGTGTGCTAGTTACTCAGTACACCAGGGTAGAATTCTTTTCTGATTGTGGTAAAAAAAAATCACCTAATAGGAGATACATCGTCTACACAGGTTTTTCCGTGTGTAGAACAAAAATGCTAACTTTAAATACAGCATGTACAGCAAGGCTTCAGAACCTTGTATCATGCTTAACTGAAATTCTACCCTTTGAGGAGCAACTCCTCATTATTCCCAACCCCCAGCACCTGCACCCCTCATTCTCCTTTTGGTTTTATGAGTATGACTGTTTTCAATGCCTCACAGAAGGGGAATCATGCAGTAGGTGTCCATCTGTGACTGGATTATTTCACTTAAGTGTCATTTCCTCCAGCTTTATTCATGTTGTCACATATTATAAGATTTCCCTCTTTTTATGGCCTAATACATATTTTATGTGCATATACCACATTTCTTTATCTATTCTTTCATCAATGAATATTCAGGTTGTTTCCACTTCTTGGATATCCTATATAATAAAAGGGTAATATGCAAATAGACTGAACAGCAGAAGGACCGAACAACCAATCAAAGCGTAATATGCTAATGGTATGCTAAGGCTGCTCAACCATCAGAAGAGACAGATGATATTTTCTTGGCAAACTCTCCCAAAACTTGGGGTACCAGGTGCATACTCCATCCTCTTCCTCTCACCCGAGGGAGAAAATCCCTACAGATCATGCTGACAGCAAATGACCATGCTGACAGCAAATGACCACTATCCACCCACTATCCCACTCTACATTGTTTTCAATGACCCTAAGCTTCCGAGTTATGTCAGTTCAAGCTTAGAGCTTCAAGTGAGGTGAGACAGAAGTCTTTCAGGCCACCCTCTCAAAAGGATCTTAGAACATGTGCTCCACTCTTCTCTTTGCCCCCAAGGGAGAAACCTCAGCTAGGGTTCTCTTTCCATCACTGTTTCTTTCCAGGTGCTGAGCTGGGCCAGGAACCAGAATCAGATAACATAAAATTATTTCTCTTGCCTATTTCAATGTGGTGCTTTTCAGCATTGTGTTCACCTAGGGTACTGCACCTTCTTATTTGTAGTGTGACAACCTAATCAGGCTGTTTCAGTTCATATGTTTTTGATGAATCAGTGTTTCTGTGGGGGGATGAGGGCTGGAACTGCTGCCATATCGTTCATGCCATTTCTTTCATTTTTTAACTCTGACCCTTAATGGATCAAGTATGTAAAGCTTTGCATAGTGCTTTCACCGTGACCTAACGGTTTGTGGTAGGAAGTATTCCCAGTTTCCTTCATCTCTAAATTTATCTTTCGTTAAGTTATCTAAGGTCTTACCCTCAAATTTCAATGGGGTTATATCAGAATATATTACTTATAAAATCTAATTTTTAAAATATATTAAGCTTTTCTTTGTGATTAAGTATGTGATCAATTTTTATAAACACTCCATGCATGTAATGAAAATCTCTATCTCTATCCAAGGAATGTAAAGATATTTCTATGTATCTGGTATAAAATATACTGACATTACTAAGTTCCTATGTCATTTATTTCTTCTACTAGCCTATACAATTATTAGAGGTACATTAAAAATATCACATTTAAATTTTCATCAAATTATCCATGTATATCTAATAGTTTTATTTATCTTTTTTAAAAAAACTTTTATTGTTGTTAATCCTCACCTGAGGATATTTTTCCATTGATTTTCAGAGAGAGTGGAAAGTAGGGGGTGTGTGACGGGGAGGAGACTGAGAGAGAGAAACATTGATGTGAGAGAGACACAGCAATTTGTTGCCTCCTGCATATGCCTTGACCAAGGCCAGGAATTGAGCCTGCAAACAACGTACTGAAATCAAATCTGGGACCCTTCAATCTGAAGTCCAATGTCTATCCACTGAGCCAAACCAGCAAGGGCTTATTTATCTATTTAGATATATTGCTTGGCATATGTGTGCCCGTAGGAGACATTGAAGTTTATGCGTATTCTAGAAAATTATTATTTTCTTATCATGACTAGATTTAGGGGGAGTATGCCACAGGATGGGATAGATTTGGAATTAATCTCTTCAAAATATTAGAATACAGTGAATGATTTTCTCTAGATAAAATCTTCAAGGAAAAATACTCAAATCCAATAAACACTTTTCTCAGAAGATTCCAAGCAGAGAATGTTGACCGCTTTATGTCATGGGCCAGAAACCCTATTGTCTGACATATTTTCTTCCCCCCCCCCCCAATTTTATAACTGGAAACAATGTGAAAACTTGAGTTGTGGTGAGTGAATCTGCTTCTTTCCTCTCTCTGCGGATGAAGAGCACATTTCTATAACACAGAGAAGAAACTGTTTTCTCCTTCCACACAGGAGACTGAAGGTTGGCCAATGGTAGTGGCAGTCTGTAAATCTGATCTTAGTCCATGACATAGACATTATTTTCCATATATTTCCCATGAGCTTTTTATTTCTTATAATCTTTTTATTCCACTTAGTGTTTAAACCAAAAATTGTACTGTTTTGATTAAAATATTTACCAGTTTTAATTTTGTTCTTTCTTAAAGTTTTTTTTTAGGATTTGTATTTATCTGTCTTCTTACTCTAAACCTTTCTATTTCACAATTCTTTTATTTTTTATTTTTTAATATATTTTATTGATTTTTTTACAGGAAGGAAGGTAGAGGGATAGAGAGTTAGAAACATCGATGAGAGAAACACATTGATCATCCACCTCCTTAACACCCCCCTACTGGGGATGTGCCCGTAATCAAGGTACATGCCCTTGACCAGAATTGAACCCAGGACCTTTCAGTCCACAGGCCGATGCTCTATCCACTGAGCCAAACTGGTTTCGGACACATTTCTTTTAAATGTGCACTTTGTAATAAGGTATGACTGAAGTTTCTTTTCTATTTCACCTATCGACTTGATAGTTTATCTTTTAATGGGAAGTCAGTTCTTTCAGATGTATTGGAAAGCTTGACATAATTTATTTTTCTTTCATTATTTACTTGATGTCTATTATGTTTTAAATTGTGGTTGGCTTTTTTTTCCCCTTTGGCATTTTTCCTTTGTTGATCAAGTTCCTTCTCATTTTTCTTTTATGGTTATAAAGTTTTTATTAAAGTTACTAATATTCTAATTAAGTAAGTGTCATGTAAAAATGAGTATCAACAGCAAATTCAACAGAGAAAAGGGGATCTGAAAAGCAGTGGAAGGAGGTTGTGTATAAAGAGAAAAGAGTTTCTCAAGCCACTTGGCTTCAGTCAGCGATTTTCAACCCCTATGCCACAGCACACTGGTGTGTCATAAATTTCTAAAACACACAATACCTGACTATTTAGTCACTGGATTATCAAATAAAAAAGTAACAACAGGTAATACAATAACAGTCATCCAAGGTGAATGAATCAAAATTATATTTTTTTTCAGAAAAAAATATTCTTTTTGTGCCACAGAATTTTAGTAATTAGTTTAGGTGTGTCATGAGATGAAAAAGGTTGAAAATTGCTGGTTTAGGTAATTGAGGAGATGCTGTATGTTATGCATAAGCACTCAGGTCTTGTCTAAAATCTGGAAAAGTGTTACCTGCTCTATTCTGAGCTGCATCTCAGAATCTCTGTTGAGTCCTTCAACATATGGGATACACAAAGCACAGTCTGGCTTCAGCACTAGGTGTGAGGCCAGTGAACTTTATAACTATTTAACTAAATTCCCCCTATGTTCCTTCCAGCTCAAGAAAGTTTGATCCTGCAAAGATCCTCATCTCCCTTGAAACAATTAAGAATTATATATTCTCTGTAGTTCTCTGAAATGAATGAGAAGAATCAGGAGATAAGACATAGCAATTTACTTAATAATTAGTCAAGATTTTTCACCTATTCCCTTTCCTCTTAGTGTCTGGCAACTCTCCTACCTCCATGGAGCATACCCCACTGGATGGATTTTTACTTTGTGCTTTGGGCAGCAAAATGACATGGAGGGCAGGACATTTCCAAGGGAATTCATCTGCATTGGTAGGAAAACAAAATAAGTATGAAAGTGTATTTTTAAAATATAGATTTGAATGCAATGGATACCTTAGTTCAGCACATTTTGATTTCTTTAATATTTTATTTGAATATTTAAGGAGTATATGTATTAATAGTAAGAGTCAAGGGCTTGTCTTATGACTCTAAAATCCAGGTATGCATCACAGTCTCTTTGACAGGTTGTTTTTAAATGTAAAATTTTAGACTGTACTCCAAAGATGTAGAAGATTTCATGTGAAGCCCATGAGTCTGCATCTTGGAATTTCTTCTTGAATGACTCTTATCCATAGAAAGTTAGAGAATCTATAGCAGTGGTTCTCAACCTATCTAATGCCTCAACCCTTTATGGTGGTGACCCCCAACCATAAAGTTATTTTTGTTGCTACTTCATAACTGTAATTTTGCTACTGTTAATGAATCATAATGTAAATATCTGTGTTTTCTGATGGTCTTAGGCGACTCTGCTGCTGTAGAGCCTAATTACATTGCTGTAGAGCAAAATTACATTTATGAAGTAGCAATGGTTGAGAACCACTGATCTTCAGAGAGAAGTAAAAAAAAATTCCATGTGCTATTTCTTTCTCTAAGATTTTTATACATAACAACATTATGCTCAAGAATTTTGACTGTTTTGAATGAGCTGCCCAGCCAGTTTGAAGAGGTAAATTCCCCCCCAAACCCGCCCCCCCCAAAAAAAGATTACACAATCCAAGTATCAAAGGTAAAGCAGTTGTCAAACTTTACTGATAGCTTTCACAAGCTGCTGTCCATATAGAGACAGTCTAAAACCTGAAAAAGACTTTCTGTTTTTGGTTAATCCTAGCAGATTTAACATGATCAATTTTTTTTGTCAGATCACATATTTTGAGTAAATATGAATAGAGATAATGAGAAATTCAGCACTACATTAATGTGGAATGCCAAATGTCCTTTGACAGTACATCACAATCCAGCAGAACAAAAGCACAAAACTATGGCTCTGACTCAAATGTGTTACTGTCCCTGGAGCAATGCACCTACTCCAGCCTTTCACATGCCAAAGAGCAGTCGGTGACTTATGTGACAGGAACTGGTAATGACAATATTGCAAATATGCCTTGGCTGTCAGGAACATGGAAATACTGCTTAAAGTGGATTGTTGATTATTTCTAGATGAACCATCCATTCATTCCATTTTAGTCACATATTTGGAAATGTAAAATCTAGTGTAGCATCAGAGATTTGAGGCTGCAATTTTACTTTCAGTGAGTACCACAATTAGGACTGCAAGTACTCATTGCAAATTCAGTTGCAATTAGTAGTCTACTAGCACACAAAAAAATGGAATAAACAAAATTAAAATTACATGCAATAAAAAAACCCACCTTTTTAATCTAAATTCTATCTTTGTTTTGGTTTAAATTGTGACCTGGGTCAAGAGCACTTTGAAATGTTTAGGAAGGTGACAGGCAGCTCTGAGTCAGAAGAGTAATTATTACCAAGAAGGGAAACTAATCAAGTTGCTTGGAGGACTTGGACTTAAGAGATTGTTATTGTTGCTCAACATATCCCCACTCCTCTTAACAAATGAAGTATTGAAAACATAGCTCTGTTGCCTCTGTTGAAAGGCTTTGTCCCACAACTCCAGTATTTTATAGTCAGGCAAGTGGCCTATTGTCTTGCCTTTTATGTTCCTAAGAGGCCTGGTCCTTTAGCAGGCTTAGGGGAGAGAGAGCAGTCCCCCCTCAAAGTCAAAGGCTTTCAAGATTAGTTTCCTCTTGTGGAGTTTCCTTTAAAATTATTATTTCTCCAATTGGTTCAATATCTGATTTATTTAGTTCCAAATATAGTTCACCCTCCTGGAGAAAGGACACCTGCGAATCATTGATTTCAAGATAATCTCATCCTCTCAGATGAGATTGTCCCATAACATTTCCTAGTTTGAAGTGAACAGCTTCTGATTTAAAAATAGACATTTGGTTGCCCTGGCCAGTTTGCTCATTGGTTAGTGCATTGGCCTGTGGACTGAAAGGGTCCCAGGTTTGATTCCAGTCAAGGGCATGTACCTAGGTTGCAGGCTTGATCCCTGCCCTGATTGGGGACAGGGAATGTGTAAGAGGCAACCAATCCATATGTTGCTCTCACATCAATGTTGCTCTCTCTCTGTGGCTCTCCCTGGCTCTTTTACTCTCTTTAAAAATCAGTGGAAAAAAATATCCTTGGGTGAGGATTAACAACAACAAGCAGACATTGGTTGATTAGATGTCTGTACCTTCTGTGCAAAATCTTTACTCTGAGGGAAAAAGCAACTTAGTTGGGAGTGCCTAATAACAGATAAGGTAACCCAGAATTTATATGGACCTCCGTTCCTTCCTCTTTTATAATAATTTCAATTGCTCTGAAACTATTAAGAAGGAGAAGGGTAAATGCCTTCTCATAGTCTTTGGAGCAGCCCTATTCTTGTTTGTTTTTTTCTCTTTCTAAATTTCATTTCAGTCTTCTATAGCTCTTCTTAAGGTGACCTAGCTTTCTACAATAAAAACAGACTCCTCTACAAGAGTCTCCCAGCAGGCCCTGTATAGTAATTCTGTTCTTTTTGCTCTCATAAACCAGTAGGTTTATTAATTGGAGTAGGTCAGAACAGCCAGGATCATCTGTTCTAACAATTAAATTAAATTTCTTTGTGCACCAATCAAGGCTCTGGGGAAGTCAGGGAAATCTGTAAGAATATTCCTTAATTCTCTTCTGGCCTAAGGAATGTATACAATTACTGTTTCCCCTCTGCCTGAGACCAGCTTTTCTGGCTTTCTAGTCTGAGTGTAATTTACCTGTGCTTCTCCTAAGAGCTTCTAATTTTCAATTAAGATAAGTTTCCCATTCATTCAATTTAATTTTAGAGCTGTTTACCCCTCATAATTTTGCATGCAACAATTGATTTAGGCAGCAAAAGAGCTACATTTTGGTCATCTTAAGCTTATATCACTTCTAGTTAAATCTTCTCATTTCAATAAGTACTTGTAAGTAGACACGTTCTAATAATTGCATATGCATAGGTATTAATGGATGTTGGAGCCTAGGAATTTCTAGCCTTAGCAGCACTATTTTCCATGTTAATTTTAGTTTTATTTTGGGATCTGTAGAATTTAAACAAATTTCTAGGGGTATTGTGTAGTGGGTTGAAGTGTGCTGCTTATGGATTGAGCTTCATAGGTCTGTTACCTCCCATGTCATCTCAGACCATCTTACATATTTCAGTTTCTTTCCCAATGACCCACTTCAGCCTCAAATACCTTCATATTGGTATACACCCAGTATGGCTCATACACCCAGTATGGCTTGATTAGCAGATGTCTGAGAAGTATCTAATCATCTTGATGTTCTTATGAGAGTTGCAAACACAAAGGCAATAACACAACACACTAAGTAATGATTTACCAGGGCCCAGGAGCCCTGCATGGGCTCAGCCTTTTAGATTATGCTTTCAATCTAAACGTTGGCCCTGTATTCTGTCAACAAAACAGGGCATACTCACATGGACTATCTCCCATGTCCTTTTGATTTTAAATATCTCCTTAATTATTTATTTTTATCTGTCTCTTAAATTCACATAACAAAGGAAGACAATCATTTTTAGTTTTCAAAGATTTACATAGCTTTCATTGTTTTGGCCAATGCTGAACATTTGGGTTTGCTAAAACTTAGATTTCATACATAAATTATTTTAGGCTTTTCAGAATAAATTATTGTAATAATAAACAACCATCCTGACACACTGACTCATTATGATTACTAAGGGGTACCTGGTCTAAAATTATTTGACAAAGATGAGCTACTTTCAATATCTTAAGAAACTGATCACATAGTGCCAAGAATTTTGATCAGGTTAGTAAATTCAAAGAAAGCTATACAAATAGGTTACTTAGTAGTGTGCTGATCCTGTGGTCACTTGACTGAGATATTGTTCTATAACACTGATGCTTAGAGTATTTGAAGAAATATTAACATGTCGCTAGAATTACAGAATGAAGCTCTGTAAGAACTGTATTTTTAAAAGAACTGTTGGGTTCACTACTGCATACAGAAGCTAAAGCAATAGCCAGCTGATAGTATACATTCAATACACTTTTCAAGGAAAAATCAAATTTAGAAAAACCTGGGAAATAAGTATGACTATTAGTCTGGAGTGCGGTTTGAACAAGACAGGCTCTATTGACTTCACTGAGTTCTGATTTTGGTGGCTGGGTGGGATAGAGCCTTTGAAATGTGATCTTCAATTTGCTTGAGGAAGACTTTCATCTTCCAAATTAGGGATCTGATAAGACAGCATTTTTTAAAATTGTTATAGAATACACATAACATAAAATTTACCATTTCAACCCTAACCGGTTTGGCTTAATGGATAGAGCTTCGGCCTGCGGACTCAAGGGTTCCAGGTTCAATTCTGGTCAAGGGTATGTACCTTGGTTTGGACACATCCCCAGTAGGGAGTGTGCAGGAGGCAGTTGATCAATGTTTCTCTCTCATCAATGTTTCTAACTCTCTTTCCCTCTCCTTTCTTCTTTGTAAAAAAATCAATAAAAATATATTTTTTAAATTTACCATTTCAACCACGTTTAAGTTTACAGTTCAGTGGCATTAAGTACTGCAACCATCACCACTATCCATCTCCAGAACTCTCTCATCTTCCCAAATTGAAACCCTGTACCCATCAAACAACTCCCCCTGGCACCCTCCCCCAGACCTTGGTCACCAATATTCTATTTTCTGACTTTATGAATTTGTGTAATCTAGGTAGCTCATATAAATGGAATAATAAATATTTGTACTCCTGTGTCTGTTTTTATCACTTGGTAAAACATTTATTCTGAAAACTAGATTAGGTGTACACATTAGGTGAGTTGTATCAATGAAGAATAGATTTTTAAAAAATGAGTAGGACAACATTTTTTATAAACAGAACCCCTTAGTCCTTTCTTAGAGTGTTTTTAATCAGGGCTGAATTAGATAGGGATTGTAATTAAAGCTTCTTTATTGGAGTTTAGGATAAATGCCTTGTTCCTGTCTCACATGAGACAGTGTGATAGCTCACAGTTTGAGAGTGATGTCTGGATGTTGATATTACTAAAACAGGCTTCTGGCATTCTGAATACATCAGTCATATCAATAAATTTTTCACTATGTTTAAAGATGGAAACTTTGTCTGACCTACAGATATTTTGGAGTATTTTCAATAAGAAAAAGTTGCTCACCCTTCTTGGAGCATTAATGTGAATTCAATTACTTGGTATGCTTATGGTATTATTTTTCTTCCCTATAAAGGTAGATCAGCCCTTTAGACAGGTTAAGAATCTCATTCTAATTGGAGCACAAAATATCATTAATTAAATGCCTACAGGAGTCCCTCCGGATTGAACTACATATATTGAACTCCTAGAAGATTAAAGAGTGTAATCCTTTTACTTCTCTAAAGGAGTATAGCATATTTCCTTTTTCAATTATGATCTTCAAAATGCACACTTCATCTTTTTGTCTAGCTGATTATAGATTTATAAATCATTTTAATAGGAAACATGTCTACTTAAATGTGTTATTTCATTAATAATGCTAATGCTATTAATAGACCATATAATATCTTTCACCCAAAACCAAGATGCCCTAATTTTTTGGTGTGCACTTTTTTTAATGGGACGTAATTATAACCAGGTTATCTTTATATATCACGTTCCTTTACAGAGAATGCTCGTGTAGAAGGCTGTCCCTTTACAGAGAACCCACGGTAAAAGGATTTCAGAGTCCCATCAGAGAAATTAACTTGTCCAATTCTGTTCCCTTGTAGCAAAATTGTGCTCATAATACAGTATATCCAACCTCCCAAGTGTACATTTTAACTGTAGGTAAATTCAAAGTATAATTTTACCTTTCTTTATAGTTCTATTTGTCCTCTGGTGATCCATATGATGTTAAGGCAATTCTATATAGTTCTTTTAAAATTTTTGTGATTTTTCCCTAGAAAGATTTAGATGTGACAATAACTCTTGCCTATTGAAAATTTGTCATTGGAAATGAAAACTATAACCAGGTTATTACTTGTTCTTTGGGACCCAAGCATAAGTTTCTCCATTAAGTCTTTCTTTATTCCATTGATAGATGTGACTCCTTCAACTCCTATGTTCCCCTGGTACCTTATAGGATACTTATCTCATTATACTTACTAAACTGTGCTGCAAGTGTGTTTAAATATCTGTCTCCTTAACTAGATTGTGAAAACATAGGAAATATATGGCAAATAATGTGCTTGTAAATAAATGACTTAATGGATTCATGAATAACTAGTGAGAAAACACAATTCCAGGGTTCTGATACTAGTTTTGCCACTAAATGTGTTATATTCTTTTATGAATATTTAAAGAACCCAATATATAACTTTTATAGTTACATGCTATGACTAAAATAATTTCTATAATTAATCTAATCAACAAATAGTAATTGGGTGCCTGTTTTGTGTGTGCCAATGAGCTGTATGCTAGGTAAAAAGTAGTTATGGAGGCAAGCTTGGCCCTTATCCATTTGAGCTTACATCCTAACAATCAAGAATGCCAACAAAACAAGGATAATCCTATTAAAATATAAATACCAGAATGGAGAGCACCGACTTGATGACAGAATAACAATGCATAATAATACATGTTAGATTCCAGAAGTGGGAGGCAGTGTCTGTAATTTAGCACAACAGAAGTAAATTATAATTTACTGGGAGGTACACTGGAATAGCTAGTACTTAATCTACTGAGAGCATAAATAGCACTACTACATGGTACCAGGCAATGATCTAAGTACCTGTAACTGACTCTTATGCTATTCTCCACAATCCCATCGCACAGGTGAAAACACCCATGTGAGATGAGGATGGAGGAAAAAGGAAGGAACAGGTCACACATAACCCTGCATCTTAAGTTAATAAGCTTGAATTTCAGTTAGTGACAGTAGAAAACCATGGTTGTACCTGAAGTAGCATCCGATTTGTGTTTTAGGAAGATTAGTGGCTACCATGAGGAAAATGCATTAGGCTGGGGAGGGCAAGACCTTAGTAACCCAAGGGAGAGGATGTCAATCTTAGTAGCAGTCATTATTACTAAAGTAGAGAGTGTTTGTTTGAAAGTAGAAAAAAAGATAAAAGAGACAGTAAGGAAGAAATGCCAGGTTGGATGATTCACTACATCTGTGGTTTGAAGAGTCAGAGTAGCATAATATCTCACGTGATAAGTTTGGAAACCAATTTTGCCATTCACTAGGAAACACTTTTAATACGGAATATTGAGAATGAGGACATTGGAGTGGGGGAGGTCTATTTTAGACATGTTGAACTTAAGCTATTAGTGATCACAGGTGGGAATATCCAATTAGTGTTTGTCTGTACAGACCTGGAGAGGCAGGTGAGGAAAGAGACAGCATGACAAATGCCAGGATGGAGAGCTATGAGAGCACAGAAGGCACCCTACTCTCTCACATTGGTGGTCAAAGAAGGCTTTCCAGAGATCATGATCTTAAATGCTACACCAAATATCTCTTAGCAACCATTTCTGAAATTAAATTGAGGCACTTGAACCTTAACTTTTACCCAAGTTTTATGATACTACAATAGGTGTTCTTCAAAAATGTAATAAGAATTGGCATCAGTGGTTGGTAAAAATGACTTTGAAAAGCTACATTATCCTAGATGCCTCCTAAAATATACAAGAAAAATCAATATATGCTTGGCATAGTTTAACATTAAATGTACTTCAATATTCTCAAGACCAAAGTCTAATTCCTGGAAGATATGGGAACTGTTAATCAATATGTTTATAGCAGGAATTATAATGTCTGGTATTTATTGTGTGCGCACTATGTGCAGGGAGTTATGTATATTTCTTATGTGGATTAACTCATGTGAGACTCATACTGGCTTCCTTTTACAGTAAGAAAGTGGAGGCACATTGAAGTTAAGAATTAGTGGGAGAAAACCTATTAAAACTCAGGCAGCTGAGACTGGTTTGGATCAGTGGTAGAGCATCGGCCTGCGGACTCAAGGGTCCCAGGTTCAATTCCAGTCAATGGCATGTACCTTGGTTGTGGGCACATCCCCAGTGGGGGGTGTGCAGGAGCGGCTGATCAATGTTTCTCTCTCATTGATGTTTCTAACTCATTTTCTCTCTCCCTTCCTATCTGTAAAAATATCAATTAAATATATATATTTGGTTATAGAACCTGCACTGCTGTGGATGACCTTGTGGTAAGCCCCTCTGAATCCCTCCAGATAAATAGCCTCTGGCCTTTGTAGCTACACTGAGCATTGATAAAAACCATTTGAGTAGCAAAATTCTAAGGCATTAATTTTTAAACATTAGATCATTCAACCAAGAAAAATGGAAGTTCTTTTAGTGCTTCACTAAAATACTGTGCAACCCTATGGCCTTCTGTTCCATGTGATTAGAGTCTGGGGAATCACACAAACAAGTTGAGTTTTGGCAATCTTCATCATAAGAAGGATAACGTATCTCAGAAGAGTTAAAGAAAATGTAAAGGTGATTAAATCCCAAGTTAATTTTTCTGCTAAGTTCAAATGCTTTATTAGTAAATAAGGTGATTGTATTATATAATCACAAAGACATTTTCAAAAGGAAGGGGCTTACTAGATGATAAACACCAATTTCTCAACAATTATATCCCTACCTATATAACATTTGATCAAACACATTTTGTCTTCCCTGCCACATTCAGGAAAGCCATAAAACTGAATGGAACTTTACAACCCAAGATCACTTCTCCACTGTGTTCCTTTTCCTTTTGTTTGTTTTTTATTCCTCACTGGATATTATTTTGCCATTGATTTTTAGCCAGAGTGGAAGAGAGAAGGAAATATCAATGGGAGAGAAACACATCGATTGGTTGCCTCCTGCACGTGCCCCAACCTGGGCCCAGGCCTAGGAGGAGCCTTCAACCAAAGTACATGCCCTTGACCAGAATGAACCCGGGACTCTTCAGTCTGAAGGCTGACGCTCTATCCACTGAGCAAACCGGCTGGTGCACTGTTTTCTTTAATCCACCTTCAAGTGCAGAGTTGAAGCTAATCTGCCCCCTTCTTCTCAGCTAATTCTACGAGACTGTATTCTTGCACATACACAAATCCATCCTTCTCGCCATCTTTCTAATTTCTCTTAGCTTTCTTTAGCTTGCCTTATGAGCATATTCTTAATTCCTCTTCCCTTTATCTCCCATTATTTATTTTGAGATGCCCTTTATGGCAATGCTACAAGTAGATACAGCTTGAGAACCAGTGCCTTGTGTTGCAAAGTGAAGTAAGACAACAGCCAATGCCAACCTCTTGAGTTCTCAGCAGTGCCCTCTAGACTCTCCATCAACACCTCCATCTACTCGCTCATCCTCTTTTAATTAAAACTGTGCCTTTATAAGCAGTAGCACTCAGGAGAAATAAACCACTATTTTTTTATTCAAGTTTATAGGTTTTTCTGTTTTGTTTCATTATTAGTTGCAAGAGAATTATTTTTCTGCAGCAAATGTGCTGAGTTTCAGCTTTATTATGGGCTAAATAAGCTTTTTTGTGTTGGCTATGGGACCCACTTTACCACTATTAATAACACTTTTTATGGGAGAAAATGCTGTGAGTTCCACACACTCAATTGTCAAATGAACTGCTGGAGCATCACCTGTTTATCAATTGGGAACTGCCTTGAGGAGTCTGACTCTGCCCCTCCTGGTCATGGATCTGTAATGAAAATCATGTGTTTGCCAGAGAACTCCCAACCTCACAGCTCACAAGGCGTGGTTTCTCCTTCTTCCCCCAGTATACCATGCCTAAGCCTATGACCCCAGCAGCAGTCTGCAGACCCATTGCACATGACTTTCATATTAGCATTATGGACTCAGATACAAAAATTTTACATCTTGTCTTTCAGTAAATAAATATTTTACACGAAGAATCCCAACTTCATCTTTTGTTTTGTTTTGTTTTGTTTTGTTTTTACTTCCTCACCTGAGGAGTGTGGATATTTTCCCCATTAATTTTTAAAGAGAATGGAAAGGGAGGAAGGAGGGAGTGAAAGAGAGATAAAGGAGAAAGAGAAGCATCTATGTGAGAGAGACATTTTCACGAATTGGTTGCCTCCCACATGCACCCCTATGTGGGGTGGGTGGGGATCAAACCGACATACCCTTGACTAGGAATCAAACCAGTGCCCTAACCACTGAGCAAGGCCAGCCAGGGCCCCACTTCATCTTCTGAATTTGTCAACATCCCGAGGAACTCAATTGGCATAATGAGTGTGTGTACATTATTTTTGATTTTCCTATTTTTTTCGCCACTTTGATTGCTGGTCATAATTACATATTTCAAAATTATTCAATAGGGTTTTTTAGAAAGAGTCACAAATAGATTATAACTCAGTTCAATTTATTAGCTCAAATATGAGTTACAATGTTAATACGTTATAATAAATTGATCCACTTGCATTCACCCAGGCATTTAAAATATTTTTTTTTCTTTTTCTGGCACAAGAAACACACTATAGGAAGGCAAGGGTGGAAACAAAAGGTAGAACAGAAGGATGTTTAGCAATAAACCACATGGAAGCTGTTACTAGCTTGGATGAGGATAGAAGTGGCAAAATTCTCATAAATATTTGGATTCTGAAGGCAAAGTTGCTAGGATATGGGTTGTCAGAGAAGAGAGGAGTCAAGAATGGCTTGGAAGTTTTTGTTTAGCCAGTTGGAAAAATCAAACTGCTGAAAAAGTCTGCATGAGAGTAAGTGGAGTTAGACTGGGTACTAAGAAGTCACTATTGGATATGTTTAGGGATTCCTGCAAGACTTCCAGGTGAGTCAGAAGTTAGATATATATGAATATTAAAAATTCAGCACCAAGAGGCCAAATTAGCAGGGATTCAAGGCCAAGGCTATCTATAGCAATGGAGAATGTGCACTTTACTGGAACATCTCTAAGTTACTGGGCAGGGAACCCTAGCAACAAAAGAGAAGATGCTACACTTAGAAAAATTAATTGACTGGGCCAAGGTCACACAGAATGGCAAAATCAATGTCAAAGCTTGGATCTGGGCAGCCTGTTCCTATCCACTACAGTGAAGTGCCTCATGCAGTATAGTTTTACTAACATTCCTCCAATGAAGATTTCTGCCCTCGGTTTCTAAGCACTTTATGATCAATTCGAACACATGCATACCAGATCCAGTATTTTGCTCTGGAAAATAATGGATTTGCCAAACATTCAGTGCTATTTTCAGGTTTTTCTTTCTTCCTATATTCAACCTGTCTTCCAGTTTCCCTACCCAACATAAACACACAAATACTTTTCCCCCACTGAGTTCTATGGACTGAATTTTATATCATCAAAGTGCATATGTTCACACCCCCCCAACCCCACCCTCAGTATGATGGTATTTGGAGATAGGGCCTTTGGGAGATAATTAGGTTTAGGTGAGGTCATAAGCAGGGGTGGGGTGGGGGTGGGTGCTGGGGGTGGGGGGACTCAAGAAGGGATTAATACCCTTATCTAGCTGAAACCGGTTTAACTCAGTGGATAGAGTGTCGGTCTGCGGACTGAAAGGTCCTGGGTTCGATTTAGGTCAAGGACATGTACTTTGGTTGTGGGCACATCCCCAGTAGGGGGTATGCAAGAGGCAGCTGATCAATGATTCTCTCTCATGATGTTCATAACTCTTTATCCCTCTCCCTTCCTCTCTTTAAAAAATCAATAAAATATATTTTAAAAAATACCCTTATCTAAAGAACCTCCAGAGGGCTTATTCTTCCTCTGTTTCTGCCTCAGGAGAACTCCATTGAGAGGGCTCTCAGCAGACCATGACTGTGCTGTACCCTGCTCTCATGCCTAATGCCCTTGACTAGGAATCAAAACCAGTGCCCTAACCACTGAGCCTGGAGAAAATGAGTTTCTCTTGTGTGAGCCTTCCAGCCTATGATTCTTTGCAGTGGAAGTGGGAGCTGACTAAATTATATGGAGTGCTTTCATCAGTGCTCATCTGTGCTTGCCCTGGACTTTTTTTTTCTTATATGTATAAAGTGAAATGAAATCAAAGCGCTTTCCACAACTTCCCCTTGCTTGTTTGATCATGACCACAACCCTGTGCTGTGGATCAAGGATCATAGATGTTATAGGTGACAAAGAACACACCTGGTCTTGGTCTCAACCTTGGTAAATGAGGAAAGTGGATGGGCATGAAACTCAACTCTTCTATTTTATGCTTCATGCTGTTTCCATGACCACAGGACAAAGCATCATTGCCACCTGTGCAAAACAGCGATTTGGGAGAGGGGTAGTGAGCACGTGGTGAACAGCACAGTGTGTGGAGCCTGTCCCTGGCTTATATCCTGCCTCGACTACTCTCTATGTTTGTGATTTATCTATTTACTTATATTTCAGAGAGTGGGAGAGAGAAGGATAGAAACATCAATGATGAGAGAGAATCATTGATTGGCTGCCCCCTGCATGCCCACACTGGGGATTGAGCCTGACACGGAATTGAACCGTGGCCACCTGGTTCATGGGTCGATTCTCAATCACTGAGACACACCAGCCAGGCATGTTTGTGACTTTAGATAAGTTGTTAAAGTTTCTCTAGGTTTTCTTCTTTTGAAAATGAGATAATACCATGTGGACTGTGAGAATTAAAGAGTTATTTTATGGGAAACACCTCAAACAGTGCTTAGTAGAGAGAAAGCACTCTATAAATATTAGCAGTAGTTAATATTATTTTTATGCAGTTCTGGAAAGTTGTGTGTAGAGCCCGTACCAAGTACTTAGCACAAAAAAGCGAGAAGTCACTATTTAACTTCCTCTTTCTCATCTTTTGTTTTGTTCCACATTGTAGTTACATTATGCTATTTATCACCATCTATTTTATTATAACTCTGAAGATTAATTCTCCATAATTGCCCTTATGTCCAGGCTGAGAGATATTAGTAATCAATTTTGATCTCCTTTAATCATCCTCATTATGGACTACTCAGCTAAAGGCAACTAATCTCTCTCTCTCAACCTTTACCCTTTTTTCTCTCCAGATACATTTTTCTATTGCTTACCATTTAATCATCATAAAATAAATCCTTCTCTCATTAAAAAACAAATTTATCTTCCCTCAAGATCATTATTTACTATTAGTAATGTCCTACTAACTTTTACCTGCCTATTTATTCTGTAGAATATTTTCCTAAAAATTGAAATCAGCTTTCCTTATTCCCATTTTCAATAAAGAAACATGTTTTGTTTGTGTTAAATGCAGATGCTAAAGTTAGACTCTTTCTAATTGTGAAGCCTCTGTACACTATTTTTACCCCAATCATTTTTCAATGGTGCCATGTGAGACACTTCAGAAGTTTGAAAAAGGCCAAGTCCCATTTTCAAGCTTTAATAGAGATGACTCATTGGAATGACATTTTAGCAATAATTTTTCACACTACAATATAATAAAAAGTATGGGGCCTGGTGGTGTTGCTCAGTGGTTGAACCTTGACCCATGAACGAAGAAGTCACGGTATGACTCAGGTCAGGGCACATCTCCTGGGGGATTGAGCCCTAGTAGGAGGTGTGCATGAGGCAGCTGGTCAATGATTCTCTTTGATGTTTCTATCTCTTTTTCTCTCTGAAATTAATAAAAACATATTTTTTAAAAGTATGTGGTCTCTTTCCTCCTCTGATAGTCATAACACTATTGGGAGTGTTAAGGGAGTCATGGAAATTACTAGTCAGGAGATGTTAGAGTACACTGAGAAACAACCTACAACTTCTGTGGCTTAATGCAACCAAGGTTTATTTCTCATCTGCACGGTCATTGATGGGCCTCTGAGGCTGCTGGCGTCCATGCAGCTGCTCAGCAATCCGGGCTGCTTAGAGTCCTGCAGCTTGGCCATCTGGACAAGAGGCCTCTGCTTGGCTGCATGAAGGAGAGAGAAGGCAGGAGGATTGGCCTGACCTTTTCTCTGTCTCAGCCGAGAAGTGGCACATGCCACTGTGGCATCTCTAGCTGAGAAGCTCCAAAATGAGGAGAGAACAGGAACATGTGACCCACATCATTGGTTCTGCCCCAGGATGTAAACACTTAGAACAATCCTGGCCACAGAGGAAGAACCCGGTTTATGACAGCTGTTGTTATTCATGAAAGAGCCGAACGTGGTGCTATAGAGTCAAGAATTGGGCTGTGGCCAAGGACTGTTGTTAGGTTTCAGTGAAAGGGGCTGTGGAATGAATTTGCATGTTTGGAACAAGGGTCTCAGGGAAATGCTGAAAGTCCATCTTGGGGTTCTCATACCTGACTGCTTTAAATCAAATGTCTCTTTCTTCCTCTGCTACCTAAACATTTTGTGTCATTCAAATAGTCTTTAACCTTTCCATAATTGAGTTATCTTATCTGCAAAATGGAGATAAGTATAGCTCCTTCTTCAGAAGATGAATATGATGGCTTATTGTCCTAAGTTTTAGATCACTCATAGTCAGACTCATTTTTGATATGCTTTTGGTCATCTTTATTCTGTTTCAGCATTTGTCTCCTAAAGGCATGATTCATATTTTCTCTAAGAATTCCTCCATACCCTTTTATGAACCAGTGTGTATTTGTCTAAACTTGAGCATCTCTAGGCAGCAGGGTCTATTTCTAACATAATTGGTATTAAATTCTTAGGATTCCCTGCCTCATGCCTTTTCCTTCACCCTGTCATTCCCCAATTTCCAGAACCAAACCTGAATTAAGAAATATTTTATTTATAGCTTTGGTTTCTACCTCTATTCCACCTGTATAATATAAATTCTGATTATTGGCACCTATCTTTTTCTAAATGTACACCTCCAGTGTTCCATTTCTTCATCATTCTAATGAAGGCCATTGTTCACACCAATGGCTGGATCCTGCCTACCTTTCACCAGGGTAGAAGCTGAAACTCAATCCAGTGGCCAGAGCTTGCTTCTCACAGACAGCCATCATTATCAGAAATAGCTGGTGTAAGTCAAGATGTCTGAAGATGACTCCTTTCTATTCTGTAGAGACATGCTTAGCTCATTAGTGGAGAGATCCTGATACTTTTTCACTAACCAACTGGTGGCCTGAACCATGACAAAAATGACATTCTACTAGAGTTTTCCATGCAAATCCATGAGACTTAACTGAGGGTATGCTCTAGCAATGCTTCAAGGCCCTATTTTCCATAAGTCATCTCTCTGTGATAAGGCACCCATGCTGTACTGAACCCTAAGAAGTCACATGCACTCTATCAGAGTATCATTGGCAGAAGAGCCCCTGAATATGGTATTGCTACACTCCCCACCCTCCAATGGGCTGTATTCATGCCCCCTAAGCAGTGGAAGATGATGCATAAGACCTAATGTATCAAAGCAACATCCGGAAGTGGCCTGAATAAGTAATTTATTTTAAGGAGGACTTCCAGAGGTAGCACACTATAAAAACCGTTCAGACTCTGAATGAAACAGAGCTTGCTTCAAACCCTAACTTTAACACTAGTGGTGTGAGCCACCTTGGAGTACCATTTTGATTCCTTTGGGCCATTATTTTCCTATCTATACAACGGAAATAATAATATTGAGTTATTATAGGTATGAAAATCAAATCACTATATAGCTGGGTGACTGAGAGAATCACACAAGCTTTGTGTCTCAGTTGTCTTATTTGTCAATAGGGCACAATAAGAGCACCTACTACATAGGGTTATTGTGAGTGTTAAAGGACATGGTGTGTGTACCTGATATTGATGAAGCATTCAGAAAATATTCCTTGTTATTAGTTATCATTTCACTAGAGGCCTGGTGCATGAAATTCATGCACTGGGAGGGGGTGCCCCTCAGCCTGGCCTGTGCCCTCTTGCAATCCAGGACCTCTTGGGGGATATTCAATTGCCAGTTTAGGCTCCCAAGGGGTCCCAGAATGTGAGAGGGGTGTCTGATTGTGAGAGGAATTCCAACCTGCCCTGTAGGGGTAGGGCCTAAACTGGCAATCAGATATTCTCCAATGGATGTAGCAGTGTGCCAAGCGGCAGGTGGCCAGGGAGAAGGCAGAACTGGGGCAAAGCTCCATGTTGCTCATGCTCATCCCAGCTTGCTGCACCTGCTGCTGCTCTTGGTAATGCTGCCACAGAGGTGGGAGAGGCTCCTGCCACTTTCCAGCTGTGAGTCTGGCATCTGGCTGAGTGGTGCTCCCCCTGTGGGAGCACATTGACCACCCAAGGGCAGCTCTTGCGTTTAGTGTTTACCCCCTGGTGGTCAGTGCACATCATAGCAACTGGTTGGCCAGTCTTTCTGGTCATTCCATTGTAATAGTCAATCACTTAGGCTTTTATATATATATAGATAACTCACCAAGCTCCTTCCAGAGAACCATGAAAAGATACTAGGGGTATATGATCCAGAACCAGGCTCTGGCCCAGGGCTGCTGTTATGTTTTAATGAAAAGGAGCCAGGAAAATAGTCATTTTAGGAAACTTTTTATTGGAGTTTAACAATGATAGTTTGAGCTGTACCAACCAAATCCCTATGGTTCTACTGTTAACAATACAAAACCACTGGCAAAATTCTCATAAAACAGAATCCGGATCAGTGAGCCTCTCTGCCCCCTGCCTGGGTGGTGGTGAGTAAGTAGCTACTCAAACCTCAATATGCTCACATTTAAAAGAAGGGGTTGAATGAGTTGATTTCTGCATTCTAAGTAGCTCTAAAATTGACTAGATTTCTAGCACTTACAGGCCTACCATACATTTTAAGAAGCAAATATTGAAATAATTGTTTTGAAAATGTTTTAAGCAGGGAAGACTGGCCTAGATCTTTGGAAATTAAATATTTATATGCATAAAAACATGGTAGGTAGAAACAAATTATAGGTCTATTTGTTACTATATTATTATCTCAATTTCTATCATGCAGAGATATTCATGAAGTCCACATTTTGGCCTTTCCTATTCTTTCCCGTTTTAAATAATTTTCTTTTTGTTATGCTCTGTTTTCTCTTCATGGACTTCCTTTCACCTTTTCTTCTTCTCTCTACATAAAACAGATGCTCTAATATCCAGGCATAAAGCTCTCTTACTTGATGAAGGTGGAAGAGAGAAGGAGAAAACAGCAGGAACTTGTTTCACTGGGCTATTTAGGAACTTTTGAGATATGACTTAAGTTGTCTCCTGAAAAAGGTGGTCCAGGTCAAGGGTTATTCACTTTCTGCTTTTCTTTGTCATATTGCAATTCAATCAGATTCTTGGAAAAGGATTCTCTGCTTAATATTTTTATTTTTGTCATTGAAAGTTTTTCAAACACTGCACAAAGTCCCTGAAAATCTAAACAGAACAGAGTTATAGTACATATTTTAAAACCCAGTACTACAATTATGCTAATGTAATTAAGCTTCATGAACATAGTATGCAAATCAAATTGTCAAGAACTACACCAAATAGAATTGTTCTAAAAGATAAAACAGGTTAGTCCTGAAATTATTATAAGGATCACTGTTTCATAATATCATTTTGTACAGTGGAAATATGCTTTACGGATATCATCATCAATATATAATTTGCAAATTTTTCTCCTTGAAAGTAGCACATCTTGATGTAAATAGAGCAAGTGTTTCTGTTGGCACTGGGAAGGTTTAAAGTATGAATATGTGGAAAGAGTTTAGGTGTTATATCTTTTTTTTCAGCTTCATTGAGATATAATTGACACATACTATTATGTTAGTTTAAGGTGTAGAATGTGATAAATTACATCATATATGTATATATTATGAAATGATATATTATATATTATTAAATGATTGCCACATACATTCACACATCCATCATCTTCCATATCTACCATTTTTCTGGGTACTACCCCTTGACCCTTACATTTGGCACCACCAATCTGCTCTTTGTTTCTATTAGGTTTTCTTCCTTCCTTCCTTCCTTCCTTCCTTCCTTCCTTCCTTCCTTCCTTCCTTTCTTTGTTTCTTTATTTCTTTCTTCTTTCTCTCTTTCTTTCTTTCAATTTCAAATGTAAGTGGGATTATACAGAATTTGGCTTTCTCTGTCTAACTTAATTTCATTTAGTATAATACTTCCAAGATTTATCCATGTTGATTTCCTTTTTAATGACATCATGATATTTCATTATATATACCACTTTTTCTTTATTTTTAAAATCTTTATTATTGAAATTATTACATATATCCCCTTTCCCCCCACTGGCCCCTTCTTGCCCACCTGTGCCCCCCATCCAAGGCCTTCACCACTCTATTGTCTGCGTCCATGGGTTATACATATATACATATATACATACAAGTTCTTTGGTTGATCTCTTCCCACCCCCTCACCTCCGCCTTCCCTCTGAGATTCCACAGTCTGTTCATGCTTCTATGTCTCTGGATCTATCTTCTTCATCAGTTTATTCTGTTCCTTAGGTTCCACATATGAGTGAGGTCATGTGATATTTTCTTTACCATTCATCTGCCCATGACACTTAGTTGTGTCCAGGTCTTTGCTATTGTAAGTAATGCCTTGGTGAAAAGGCAGAGCAGGTATCTCATAGAGACAGTGATTTCATTTCCTTCAGATATGTTTCAGAAATGGGATTGCTTGATCATATGGCAGTCCTAGTTTTCATTTTTTGAGAAACTTCCACAATGTTTTTATAGTGGCTATAATATCAATTTACATTCCCACCAACAATGTAAAAAGTTTCCTTTATCTCTATAGTCTTGGCAGCATTTGTTATCTCCTATTTTTTTTTAATAATAGCTATTCTAACATGTTATATCTTAAATGTAAACAGGCTTTTCTCCAAGGAACACAACATGATATAACACATTTTATGAAAAACAGCTTAAACAGAGATGTTCTATTGATTTTTACCCCACAGATATATTAACAAAAAAGCTGGTTTGAGACATCAGAGTGGACTGAAACCCTTCAGCCATTACTATGTGCAGGTTATAAGGAGTCCTGTGAAGGGCTTGATGAGGACGGGTGACAACAACGGAGGTTTCTTCCTCTGCCTCTGGCCTTTCTGCCTCTAGTATTGAACCGGCCCCATGGCTGGTTCTCTGCTGAGACCCCTTCTCTGCTGATCACCCATTTGACCCTTTAGTGCCTCAGCTTGCAGAGAACTGGCCAGAACAGAAGCACAGAAGAAGTACATACACCCAGAAAGGACTCGGTTGTTTTGTGTATAATCTTTTACATTTTATGATCATAAAGTTAACATTTCTTCATTTCAGAAAAATGAAAAGCAAACAGAAACAAACAAGGAAAAAAATAAAGCCAAACTCTGTAACCTCATCCCAAGAATTGATCTTTCATATCACTTCAGTATTCTGTCCAAATTTTTGTTTACTTTTTTAGTGTAATATATTTCTGTTGCACAATTTCATATTTTTTAAAATGGTAAAGAACCCTAGCTGGCTTGGCTCAGTGGAGGGCTCAAGCTGAAGGGCCCAGAGTTTGATTCTGGTTGGTTGCTCCTCTATGGCCCTGCAATCAATCGATGTGTTTCTCTCACATCAATGTTTCTCTCTTGTCTCCCCCTCTCTCTTCCACACTCTCTAAAAATCAATGGCAAAATATCCTTGGGTGACAATTAAAAATAAATAACCAAAAAACCCTGAAAATAATGTTCTCTATATTTCTCAAGTTTTTCAACATCTTTTTTAACATTAGCATCCTATTGCACTGCATGAGCATTGCTTGGTTTATGCAAATGCTCACCTGGTGTTGGACGGAGAGTCTGAGGCTAGTACTGATGAATGTCTTCGATGCTTCCACACTGTATGTGGCAAAGCCTAAAGAAGACAACTGAGAAATCAACCTCCTCTTAAACTTTAAAGGTTTTGTCTTCTTTTCATCAAAGTGGAATATTCTATATCCAGCTATGTCCATGTAGATGACTACACCCCAAATATTTAAATTAAAAGTAGTTCTTTAGAGACACCAACAATTATATTTGTAATGAGTACAAACTATGATTTCTAGTAATGTTTAACAAAAGTATGGATTTCACTTTCAGAAGAAGAATGAAACTCATTATGGATAATATTATCTGCTCAACCAAAAACCATGATTGATTGGTGGCAGCAGCGGGTGGTATTTGATGTAGTCAATTTACATTATCCTAATTAAATAAATGGGTGTACTGGCAAGGAGCTTTCATCCATTTATTTCTTCCAGGCAATCATTGGGTCACATACCTTGACATCTCTCCCCATCCTTCAGTTTTGTAATGAGATTGTTTTTAGGATTGAGTCCCATACTGGCTTAGAGTCTGCACCCATTTACAGTGGCCTGACCTTTGTGTAAGAGGATGGTGTCTCGAATGGTGATTCCTTTCTGTGATGTGGTACCTTTTATAGTATACAGATCCCCAGAGGCCTCCCTTCAATGGTTTCTATTAAAACTCTCAGTTTAATGTCCTCTAGGCTATTAGTGGCTAAAAATCAAAGAAGAGTTCCCTTTCCAAAGGGACTAATGTGTAATACGGAGAACATTAAGTTCTACCACTGTCATTGTAGGCATTAGCCTTGAGTTTTGAGAGACACGAGAGACAGATAACCTTAGTGGCTTTGGATTTCTTCCTCTGCATGAGATCTCCAGCCCTAATGTGCCCCCTGAACTCCTGTCTTCGTTAGCCAACTGTCTGATACCCATTCACTTTGGGTTGACCCTCTGAAACCTAAGAGCCAGCTATCCCAAACTGAAATTTATCATCTTGTCACCAAAACCAAAGGTTGATGATTTTTTAAATTTATTTCAGATGGTAGCTTCACCATATTGTCAATCACCTAGGCCAGTGGTCAGCAAACTAATTAGTCAACAGAGCCACATATCAACAGTACTAGGATTGAGAGCCAAATTTTTAAACTTAATCTTCTTCTAATGCCACTTCTTCAAAATAGTCTCACCCAGGCTATGATATTTTGTGGAAGAGCCACAGTCAAGGAGCCAAAGAGCCAGCCACATGTGGCTTGCCAGCCGCAGTTTGCCGACCACGGACCTAAGCAAAAAAGCTGGGAGTCCTATAGTAATCCTCCCTCCCTCAGACTTGCACTTAATTAGCTGACATTTCCATTCTGTGTGTTTCTCAAATCTGTCCTCTCCTCTGAATGCTCTACTTCAGATCATCTCATCATTGGGTTGCATTATTTTATCAGGTTTCTGAAAGTTTCAATATTTCCAGATTTTTCTACTTTAAACTGATGACTCTACAGTGACTTTCCCAAAGCACATCCCATTTCTCTGGCTATTCCTCTCAGTCCTGCCCACCATCTGTGCCATTTTTTCCCCAAGTGTGGTCTGATAATCACTTGCTTAATAATCCTTTATGGAATGGATGTTGTGAAAATCCAGGTTACTGTACCAACGGCTTTCCAGTCAGAATCCAGTGGGGGAAGAGTCCAGGGACCCGGGTCATAAGCAAGCTCTCAAGGTGACTTTAAGTACTCAAAGGTTAGGAATCACTGACCCCCTATCAGGTAAAATGCAAGTTCTCACTAAGACTGGGTCCCTGTCTATCTCTCTAGACACCTTCAGCCTCATGCTTTTGCCTAGTTAGAGGGAACTTCCTTCAGCTTTTCCTTAGGTCTATGGCCGGCAAACTGCAGCTCTTTGGCCCCTTGAATGTGGCTCTTCCACAATATACCATGGCCTGGGCGAGTCTATTTTGAAGAAGAGACGTTAGAAGAAGTTTAAGTTTAAAAAAGTTGGCTCTCAAAAGAAATTTCAATTGTTGTTCTGTTGACATTTGGCTCTGTTGACTAATGAATTTGACCACCACTGCCTTGGGTCACTGGATGGCTCACACATGCTTGCGCTTGCTCAGATGTTCCTCAGTAAAGCACCCTTTCTCAGTAAGGCACCCATTCCCAGCTTCTTTGTCTAACTAATCACAACACAGTTGAGCATGGTGGTGTCCTCTAACCCTGACATTCAGGATGTGGTCCTCAGACAATCAGCTTCCACTTCACAAGGAAATTCGTCAGAAATGCAGAGACCCAAGCCCCACTCTGGATGCACAGAATAAGAATCTGCATGAGACAGTCCCTGGGTGATCTATTCTATTTGAGAAGCTCTGCTCTGGGAGAACCTACAAGATCTTGCCAGTTGGACCAAGTTGTGCTTTCTTCGGAGTACTCTGAGACACTGTACACATCTGTCTCTTCCACTAGACTATGAGTTCCAGGAGGGCAAGGCATCTTCCTTATGGTCTCTATTTTCAGTCCCTCTTATCGTCCCTGGCACAGGGAGTGGCTCAACAAATGTTCACTTGTTCGAACTCGGCTGACCTGTAGGTCGGCCTGGAACTAAGAAGCTGGATCCCCGATGAAATGTCCTTTTGCACAGATCGGTGGTACTTTCATTTTTGGCTGCTCTTGTTTTTGGCTGAGCTGAGGCTACTTCTGCCTCCTTTTTCTGCATTCACAGATGGTCTGGAGTGTTTGCTCGCAGACAGTGGATCGCTGCCCGGCGTGGATTGCTGGAGGCCAGGCAGCTGGGCTTCCCTGTTGGTTACCAGCCAGGCCCTGCTGCTGGAAGCTTCCTTCAGGGACCGCACATTTGCTTTTCCTTCCAGGATGGGCCTCATTTGACTTCAGATGTGTGGGCACATGGTGAGGGGGGATCCTTGTTTATCAGGATGTTCTCTGTCTCCATACACCCCTAGGTTCAAGTTGCTTTTGCCATTTTCAATTCAAACTCTTTAGCATGAAATCTCTCATACCTCCCCATTCACAAGTTCTACCCCTCATTTTAGAAAGTGTCTTGTTCTACCCCTTCCTACTTGCATGTTTCTTCTGTTGTATTTGGAGCAATCTGAAGGCAGAGCTGTCTGTGCCTTGTCCATACCTCTCTCCTACAGCATCCACAAGGCCTTATACAAAAGAACACAAAGAACTTGAATATAGAATTGAAAAATAGTTTGGCTAAAATAATGAAACTCACAAGTCTGGGGTTTTTACTGGCCACGTCGATTACTGGCTGAGGTTGGTTATCTTACCTCTCTGGATGGGGCTCCCTGTGAAGTTGTGAAATGGAATTTGTAATACAACCTACCTCCTAAAGATTAAATGAATTAATGAACTAATCTACGTAAAAGACTAGCACTTACTAAGGTTCAATATTTATATATTCATTTCATATTCATTTTTAGCTTCATATTTCTTTCATCTGTGGTTACAATCTGCCAAATAAGCCACAGTTGAGAAACTTGGCATTCCTGATCCTCTCTCACTCTTCAATTTCAGTAGAACTCATAACTGTTGCTAGAGCAGAATAGCTGTTGAAGGCAATGCTTTCACTCAAAAACCATAAAAAAAATTCTTTTGAGGGGGAGTTTAAGATGTGGGACATAACGTAGCCATCGGGGTATTTTGGCTGCAGTTCATGACAAATAAACCTGCTATGGGTAATTTATGTTGAAGCTGCTCATGTCGCGCAGAAGAGGGTTCAATTTGCGCAGCACATACTTCTTTATTACCCGATGATTCATTGAGAACCACAATTTGCGCTGATCTGCCTAGCGGAAGGGCTGTTGGTCATAAAAACATCATAGAAGAGAATTCAACGATGAATATTATTTATGCCAAAGACATACATTTGTATTAGTGACACACATCCCAATGTGTGTGCTTTAAAATTATGACAGCACTGACAATTCAGACGAGACCCAAAGAACAGTGAGAGTCAGCATTTCTGAAAAGCTATATAAGATAACATTTTTTGTTACAAAAATGATTTTAGCGACTCGTATAGAAAATGATACTCTCCTTGATAACAAAGCCACATTTTCTTAGGCAGTACTATTATCAGAGGGAATAAAAAGCAGGGGTAAAGGGAAAGAAGTAAAGAGTAGCCCTCTCTACCGCATATGTCCAACTTCTTGAATTATTACCCAGTCTTTACAAAGGCACAGGAAAGCAAATGAACGCATTTAGTCCTCATGGGTACCACTGAGTGCCTCCCCAGAACAAAGGTATAAAGAAAAGATGATGATACTTGCTAACTAATAGTGTTTACTCTGCAATTAGATGGCTTATATGAAATATCCTCTGTAGATACAAAACTGTCTTTCTTAAACTTTAACAAAAGGTCCTGGGACACAGTATTTTCTCTTTGTTAATTTTACTTTTTGTGCTGTTGAGTTCTTCACACATGTCAAGGAGATTAGACCCATCAGAACTTGTCCTGGTATGCTGAAGTGGATACAAGTAGGCAGGGGAGATGGTGGTTTTATAAGAGACAGATACACCTTAGTTTATTCTATATTATATATTCTTTATTAACATTTTCCTTTTTTTCCTATAGATAGAATCTCAAATTCTGCCAGTGTAGGAGACATCATAGCTTTATAGTGGGTTATTTGCATATGTTATGGTTATATAAGAATGTTATTAATTTAATACATATAGCGATGAACTATATGAACAGAATAATTCATGAAAAATGTGTCAAAAATTTATATTTATAATATTTAACATTTGTTTTTCAACTAATATGTAGTTTAAAGCCTATCAACATTCTCTCATTTACTCTTCAAAACAATCCTGTAAACCAAATCTTATTTTTTTACAATTTTATGACAAAAAAATGAAATTTATCCCCCCAAAATGTGAAATTATCTTTCCAATAATTTCTGCTCTTTGATTTTCCAGAAGTGATCAAAGTTAACACTTTGGTGTATGTTTTGATGTATATATTCCCAGGCTCTTAAAACAAATACATGAGCATCATTTTACAAAAGGCAATTTTATGTTCTAAGATATGCTTTCTTCATTTAGTAGCAAGTCATTGTGGGAACCAGGCCAGGGTCCCGGGATAGTCAAGGCCAATGGGAGCACAGAGGCCTTGTGTGTACACCAGAATGGGCAAGTCTCTGAGCATGGACCTAATCGGGGTGCCTAAGGCCACGATACCATGAGTGGGTGCAAGGACACGCCATGCACTGTGCCCTTCTGCAGCCAGAATGATTGATGTCACTGTTGGCAACTCGCCTTCTTTGTCTCTGGAGTATTATACAGGTTACTGACCAGGAGGAGTGTGTGTGTGTGTGTGTGTGTGTGTGTGTGTGTGTGTGTGTGTGTGTGTGTGAAGTGTGCTAACTGGGTAGAGCAGAGGCAAGAGAGCTCAGAGAAGCAGAGGTGGCAGGCACAGAGAATGTAACTCCTATGTGTGCAGGTGGAGGAGAGCTCAGACGGAGCTGAGAGCTGGCCCTGCTACGATGTTTGGCTAAGAACTCATAGAGAGCTCAGATATACTGGAAGCTACCACGTGAAGCAGCCAGCGTGCTGGGCAGGAGAGACAGGAGACGCTGCTGAGCTGGGGAGCTCAGGTACCGCTATGTGAGGCGGTGAGTCTAGGGGACAGTGAGTGGCTGTCAGATAACAGCCCTGGGTACAGAGGCTGATGCTGCTGCTTTATGGGAAAGACCTATATTCACCAGCCGGTGTCCAGCTATCTTCATGTATGGACTTTACTGGGAAAGACTGTGTTGTCTGATGACTCTGTGACCACTGGCTTCTGCAGTACAGACATTCTCATACACCCACAACCTCTCATGGCTTCTCTAAGACCCGACATCCTAGGAGGTCCAGTTCTAGGCAGGGGGGCTCGGATCCCACACCTATTATTAGAGAGCAGAGAATAAAGGAGGAACGTGGACTAAGTTCCCAACAGTTAGTTTAGTGGTCAGGGTTCGAGGAGGAACCAGCCCTGGCATAGTCGGGAAGCATTGAGAAGAATATATGGACTCAAAGCCATTCAGAGCAGCAGTGCTGAGCAGTGCCCCAGCTGGCTCTGACAGCCATGGACATTCTTCATGCTGGAATGCACATGTGTGACATTCTTTTAGTGATTTTAATTTTGTAAGTGGGAAACTTATGTTTTAATAGGATAAACTCTCCAGCCAATGGTCTAGGTGAGGTTCTGAAACCCACGTTTATAATCCCTATACACCTGCCTTTCCCAATATACTATAAACATCTAACTGTAGATATTTGAAGGACTAGAGAACTGGTTTTCAAAAGTTTATATAAACTATTTAAACTTTCCTGCTGTCTTTTTAAAAAAATATTTTTTATTGATTTTAGATAAGAAGGGAGAGAGGGGGGAGAACATCAGTGATTAGAGAGAATCATTGATCAGCTGCCTCCTGTCTGCCCCAGGATGGGGAATCCAGACTGCAACCTGGGCATGTGCCCACCTGGGATTTGAACTGTGACCTCCTGGTTCATAGATAAATGCTCAACCACTGAACCACACCTGCCGGGCTTTTCCTGCTGTCCTAAATTTAAAAAGATTAATCCATGACTTCAGTCTAAATTATTTATAATGCTCTAATAAATATAGTAATGGCACTGAGCTGCTCAGAACAAAATTCAATTGCTTTATCTATCTTAAGAACTGCTTTTTTTGGAAAAAAAATATTTTAACAGCCTATTCTATAAACAAAAGTGAAAGTGTTAAATGCAGCGGGAACTCTCCAATTGATGAGCAGTTCTACTCTTTCTTTTACACTTTCTCTGAATGGGATGGAGAAAAGACTGACATAGAAGTCTTTAGAGGACTTTTGTAAGGTCTAAAGGAATATTCACTCATCCAAAAGTATTCTTTGAGCACTTTCGGTTTTCTAGGCACGAAGTTAGGCTCATGCAACTAAGCTGAGAACAGTCCTGTTGGACACATATATTTGAGGGCAGTAGTTAGAGATGGGTACAGGGGTGGCACAGTGGTGGGGAACGTCCAGATAAGGCCCAGAAAATCATTTGGTCTGGCCCTACCAAGGCCTTAGGGGTGAGTTAATTAATTGTCTGACCAAATAGAGCAGGCTGCTTTTTAAGTTGGTGATTTTGTATGGCCTTTAAATGATGTTATAAATATCCAAATGGCCCCTGGCAGAAAAAAGGTTCCCCGCCCCTGGCCACTAAAAGCTGCTTCCAGCTCATTTTGAGAAGAGATTGATATACTTTATAAGTAAATTAATTAAATACAAGCATTGACTGGCATTAATCACTTTTTCTTCGGTTTTGTTTTTTGCCCAATACTAAAACTCTTCAAGGTTATTTTTCTCTGGGAAATAAATGACATATTTAAATATCCTGACCATCTTCTCTTTATTTGGGCTCCGAATTAACTAAAGCCCTCCCTTACATAACATTGGTTTGGTAAGCCTGGCCCCTCTAAGGGCGACCAGTCTTTTCTGGCCTAATCTGGATCAGAAGGCCAGGGCAGCTTCATCGTTATGCTTGTTCCACTTTGGAAGCAAAGTGGTTGAGAGGCACATGCTAAGAGACTCATCAGGATGAGCCCAACCCCTCCTGATGATCATTTGGAAGTTGATGATGTTTTTTTGGAGGGTCAAATTAAAATCTGGCATTTTACCAGCCTAATCCTCTGTTTAATTATAGAGGTGAGATAATTGCCAGGGGAGTAGTTCAGTTAATAATTATAGCAATCCCAATTTAGCAAGAAAAGCAGGGTAGAATAAAAGCTGATTTCAGACAAACTGATTGTCAAAAATGTGGGGTTTTGAAAATTATTTATTCGTTCGTATCAAATTGAGTCACATAATGTCAATAGCAGTGCTATTGTGGAACTCCCTCATTCAATCTTTAATTTGTAAAACTGCTGTAAAGACAAAGTCTGGAGAGGAGAAAAATATAAGAGTGGTAAGTTTTCTTTATAATAAAGGCGGGTCTTAGTTTGTAGGATAGAAAACAGAAATACATTTTAAAATATTTATTTTTATTGATTTCAGAGAGGAAGAGAGAGGAGAGAGAGAGGAGAGAGAGAGAGAGAGAGAGAGAGAGAGAGAGAGAGAGAGAGAGAGAGAGATCAGGGATGACAGAGAATCATTGATCAGCTGCTTCCTACATGCCCCCCACTGGGGACAGAGCCTGAAATGCAGGCATGCACCCTTGACAGTAATCAAACCCAGGACCCTTCAGTCCTCAGGCCAATGCTCTATCCACTGAGCCAAACCAGAAATAATTTAAGCCCCAACTAGGGCCAGAAATAATTTAAGCCACTTTTGAGCAAACTCTAGACATACAAAGAGAGAAATAGGCAAATGTGCATAAAACTATTCAAGATATTGATTTTCTTTATTTTTAATCAAATTAAACAGTCAGTGAGTATACAGGATTTATTTGAGAAATGCACAGCTCTACCTAACTTATAATTAATCTTGTACTGGGAGGATTGTTATTAATACCATCACTGTTATGAGCAATTTGTTTTTTAAAACTTCGTGATCCATATCAGTGAATTTCTTGTAGAGCTGACCAAATTTTTCTTCTGGATTGCATTTCCATTTCAACAGTTAATTTCAAACTTTTTGCAATGATACTACATAAGGATACACTAGTTAGGCTACTTTAAATCTAAGTTCTATATCCAGTTCAATGGTTGCTAAAAGTATAGTTTTGAAAAATAGCCAAGAGCTGTGTTTAAATAGAAACTATCCATTTGTACTTACAATATTTTAAAACAAATGTGTTACTGTTATCTTACTTTAAAGAAGTCAAAGGTTTTAAAAATTTTACGTATTTCTCTATTTTGAGGGTGCAATTGATTGTAGCAACATTTCACTTATTTCCTCAATTACGGAAAACACTACAAAGCTTCAGTTTTTGTCATTGTTTTGAATATTTTCTTAACAAATTCAGAGTCATATGCTGAGAATTATATATAGCTACCTATATGCAGAATGATCCATTAAAAGAGATATTAACTAGTAAAAATATATTTTCAATCAGTTTCTGACATTGTGTAGAATGTTTGGGGATGGAGTGTGAGGGAACGGACACAGCTCTGCCAATATGATTAGATTTCACGTTTCCCTCCCCCTGCCAATACAGATTTCTTCCTGCCATTCCTCCTCACATGTCTTAATGGCTTCCTGTTGCTTAGGGCTGTAGGAAATGCTGGTAACATGTCTTGCATGGCACGTGTGATAGGCCCTGTGTGATTTTTTCACATCTGCTTCCCTATGCATCATTTCACTTCTGGTTTTGAACATACCTTGCTTTCTCTCCTTGTCAACTGTTTAGACCCTTTGGCTCAAACGCACTTGCCCACCACTGTGCAAACCAATTCTACAGATTTTCAGAGGTGAGCTTCCACTCTCTGTCAGCATTTGTGGGGCCTTTTCGGAAAAGTCTCTCCCTCTTTTCCAGTCCTGTGCATACACAACTAAAACAGCAATGAAAACGTGGTTTGGCACGCTTATGTGAAGCTGTCATAGCATATTGTACTTCTCTAATGTAGGTATTCATGGAAATTTACAGTAGCTGTTTATTTAATGATCTACCTTCCCTAGTATAGATAGATAACAATTACAATCTACAATTAGAGAAAGTCTAGATCTATCAAGTAAATCAAGACACATCAGTTTATGGTCAATGACTTGCACAGTGCCTGACAAGTAATCGTTGTGCAAAAATAATTGTTAAATGTCGTTGATGAGTCTTGTTCTTATGTATATCACAATTGCAAGGAACCATGACTAGCTCAAAGGCTCCTTTGAAGAGTAAAACAGTAAATGCCTATCATAGTGCCTGACCCCCAACATGTTATTTTCATAGTCTTTTCCTTCCTTCATGGAAACAATTGTTCACTATACCAGACGTCCTTTTCAAGCTAGAGGTTAGTATGATAACTTGGTTGACATAGATCTTCAGCAAATGCCATGCATTTTCTATGACAAATGAGTGGAATGTTTAATTTTTACTTGAAACACATTTAGAGCTTTGAATTTGCTAGCTGAAACCAGATGATAGTACCTTCACAGAAAAGAAAAAGAAAAAGTAAGTCCCAATCTGATTTTATACACCTTGCTTGTTATCAACTGGTTCAGTTACATAATAAAAGATTTTTTGGGGAAATCCATTTTAAGTAGAATATTTCTCTTTTCAACAAGCTCTGAAGGCCTCGTCTATATGCATCCTTTGTTTTTAAGCTTCATAGACCCTCAGAGGAGGAAATGGGAAGCTAGTGTAGGAATGAAAATGGTGGCAGTGATGGGATTGGTACCAAAGAATGTTCTCAGCCATAGATAGATCATTCACTCATAGAAAAAGTTGTGCATTTGTTTATGCTACGTTTTCTGAGTGTCGAATAAACATCTCATTTAATGGCAAATATAAAATCAATAAGAGAACCTGGATTCTCACAAGTAGGTTGAAGGAATGACCAATTCAGCCAGAGATGTGGTATCATAAGAAGAATAAATAAATATTTTTTCAACAATTTACATTTGTCTCTTCATTACACAGAAAAGCCCTAAAGAGTCACTGAACAGTTAACACAGTCTAATTTTTCTTCACTACAAAAATAGTCATGAACACAAATGCTTTGAAATAGGATCAGATTTAGGGAGTTGCAAAAAATTGGTACTAAAAAAAATTGTGTGCACACTTTGTGGATGATTTTAATGGCCATATTAAGTTGAATCTTTGGTTTTACACATATACTTTTTAGTGGGACATCCATGGTAGGCAAAGGATTCTTTCTTTTGCAGGCATGATTTTTGTTTGATAAGTTTTTGGGTAAGATCTTCTCTGGTTTTAAAAGGTGTTTCAAATTTAAGCCACATGCAAAATATGTCAAATTAATTTACCTGACATTTGGACTTACAGGGATTATTTTAGAATTCTCAAAATTAACATGGTAAAAAAAAAAAAAAAACACCCAAAAAAACATTGAGCCTAAACTGGTTTGGTTCAGTGGATAGAGTGTCAGCCTGAGGACTGAAAGGTCCCAGGTTCGATTCTAGTCAAGGGCATGTACCTTGGTTGCTGGCACATCCCCAGTGGGGGGTGTGCAATAGGCAGCTGATCGATGATTCTCATAGATGTTTCTAACTCTCTATCCTTCTCTCTTCCTCTCTGTAAAAAATCAATAAAAATATATTTTTTAAAAAAACATTGATTACCTGTTCTACTCCCAAGTGTGACTCCCCCTATTCCCTATTTTAGTAAATTGCATCACCATCCATCTAGTTCCTTAAACCAAAAGTCTATACAGTGTTTTGTTTCTCTTCTCATTTCCTAAGCCAATCTGTCAGCAAATATTTTAAAAATATATTTCATTATATTTATTGGGGTAAAATTGGGTAATTAAATGATATAGGTTTCATGTGTACAATTCTATAATACATTTTTAATCTGGTTGAGTTGTGGTAGTTTGTATTTTTGGAAAATGTAGTTTATTCTATATTATCAAATGTATGAGTGTAAAGATATGAGTATTATTATCTTTTATATTTTTAATGGCAGCAACATCTGTGGTATTATCTTCATTTTATTCCTAAGGTTTGCTAGAGTTTATCAATTTTATTGATTTTTTTTGAAAAGCCAGCTGCTTGTTTCATTCATTTTCTCTGTTGCTTTTCTATTTAAATTTCATGTATTTCTGCTCTGATCTTTATTATCTACTTCTTTTTGATTGATTCGAGTTTATTTACTTTTTTTGATCATTGGTTTGAGAACTTTCCTCATTTCGAATGTGAGCTTTAGGACTACTTTACTTGGATCCCACGTATTTTGATATATTGTATTTTTATTTTCACTCAGCTCAACATATTTTTTTATTCCTCGGAAGACTTCCTTTTTGAAAATGAATTATTCAGAATTTAGAAGTGTGCTATTTTGTTCCCAACTGTTTGGAGATATTCCTGTTAACTCTGTTATTGATTTCTTGTTTGATTCCACTGTGTTCAGAGAACACATGCTATGATTCTAGTTCTTTTAAAATTTTGAGGCCTGTTTTATGACCCAGGAAAAGGTACATCTTGGTGAATGTGGCAATTGAAAGAAAAATGTATATCCTGCAGTTATTGGGTAGAGTGTTCTATTCATGTTAGAGTCTATTGGTTGATTGCATTATTTAGATATTCTATATGTCCCTGTTCATTGTCTATGAAGTAGTTTTATCAGTTATTGAGAGAAGCATTGAAGTCCTCAATAAAATTGTGGCTTTTGTATTTCTCCTTTGGGCCCTATTAGTTTTTCTTTCATATAGATGAAAGCTCTCTATTTGGGTCACTATATTAAGACTTCTTATTTCTGGTTAGTGAATTCATGCTTTTATCATAATGTAATGTTCCTTTTTGTCTCTAATAATTTTAATTGCTCTGATGTCTATTTTGTCATATATTTATATAGGCACTCCTACTTTTTTTGCAAGGTATACCTTTTTCTATCATTTTACTTGAAAACTATCCACATCATTGAATTTGAAGTGTGTTTCTTGTAAATAGCATTCAGTTAGGTGATTCTTATCCACTCTGCTAATTTCTGTGTCTTGAATGACATATTTAACTATTTACATTTAAGATATATATATAGATATGCCTAATATGCAAAGTGTCCCCTTGAGAATTTGACTGGGAGAATGGGAATGGGAGTTCGATTGCTCCTTATGATGTGCTCTGACCACCCGGGTGTGGTGCAGAACATGGTGGGCGACCAGAGCACTGAGGAAGCAAGGGAAGGAGGAGGCAGGGAGGCATATATTATTACACTTTGTGTTTTAATCATCAAATAATATTCAAGTTTTCCCATTTGCATCAGAAGTTATAATTGATTTGTTGAAGAATTTCTAGGGAAGCTGCTTTAAAATTCTGTTTTCTTAGCCTGCTTTCAATATTCTTAATCTTGTTTTTACTTTTTTAGAAGTTTAATTATGATGTGTTTTGGTATAGATTTTTTTTAGCTTATCTTGTTTGGAATTTGATTCATTCTTAAATCTGTAGATTTGTGCCTTTTATCACATTTGGGAAGTTTTCTGTCATTAATTCGTTTACTACACAATAAGACTACCTTCTTTCTCTTCTCCTTCTGGGATTCTTATATGAATGTTGGACTTTTTGTTACTGTCATATATTTGTCTGAGGTTCTGTTCATTTATTTTTTTTCACTCTATTTAGATTATGTGACTTCTATTTCTGTTATCTAGTTCATCCATCTATCCTGTTTCATCTTCACTCTACTGATGAGTGTGTCCAGAAATTTTTTAATTTCTATTATTGTATACTTTAATTCTATAATAATAAGTTGGTTCTTTTTTATAACTGTTTTTTACTGATAATATCCAAGTTTTCCCATTGTATCAGAAGTTATAATTGATTTGTTGAAGCAATTTTAGGGAAGCTGTTTTAAAAATCCTTTGTCAGATAATTTTAAAAACCTGATCCATCTCCATGTTGAGTTCAGTTGATTTTTTAATTCAATTTGTGATTTTTTTTGTTATTGTTGTTCATCATGTGACAGGTGATAGTCTGTTGTATATTGGACATTTTTTTCTACTATCTTTTGAGATATGCTTAAACATTTACTTAAGCTTTTTAAAAAAATTATGTTTAGTTTTAGCAAGCATGTCTTGGCTTAATCTGATATGGTTCCAATACAAGTTAAAATATTAGAGAATTTGCATTATTATTCTTGTCTGCTTTAATGTCACTGGGGCTCCTGCTGGGATGGAGCCCATTGTTGCTACATGAGTGGATGGAAGAGGTTTTCCTAGGAAGGGCTGTGGAGTGTCTCACTGTGGCACTGGGGAATCTCAGGGCTGCTGGAATATGTAGCTTCTGGGGTCATGCACTTATTGTGGCTGGGTTTCTCTTGATGGTTCTGCCTGCCAGCCTCAGTATCCTTTGAAAGAAATATTGCGTGTCAGACTCTCATCGTTTTAACATTGGTAAGCCTTCAGGTTCATCTTCTTAGCCATTGGTGTCAGTGAGCCTGATATCAGAGGTACTCCTTCCTGTTTTGTCCAGAGAACTGAGCTGCCTTCTGTTGCTAGGTTGGAACAAGGGAAACACTGAGCCAGAGTCACCTTCTTCTGCTGGGTTTAGGGAGAGGGACTTAAGACACACTACTACAGTGCTATTCTTTCAGTCTAGGAGTCAAAACCAATTTAGCTGTTTCCCCCACATACTTTTCCTAGTCCTTCTTTGGTTGTCTCTTACACTCATTGCAAGGACTATAGTTGTTTGAAGGAGAAAAGATAAATGGATCTATAACATTTGTCTAGAATGGAATTTTTATCCTATCTATATTTTTATTTGCTAAATATGGCAACTCTAACTAGGCCAGAAGTAAATTGGAACACAAGTAGTCAACTGCAGTATATGGTTTGCTCACAATTTTTGGTTTACTTATTTTTCACAATGAAAGCAGATTCAATGGACTTAAAAACAATCAATAGTGTAGGGCAGGAAACCCCAAACTATGCCCATAGACCAGATTTGCACTAAAGTATGTTTTGATACAGCATTTAAACTAAGAGTGGTTTTACATTTTTAAAGTGTTTAAAGAAAAACAAAGAAGAATGTGAGACATATTTTATATGGGGCCAGCAAGGTCTAAACAATTTACTAACAAACCCCATACAGAAAAAAGTTGCTGACTCTAGACTAAAGAAATTAAAAAGTAACCCCCCCACATACAAAACAAAACAAAACAAAACAAAAAAACACAAACCCACATTGAAGTTGAACACATAAAAGGAGAGTTTGATGCTTAGCTTCAAAATTAATAAGTTAGATAACTTTGGGAAAATTACCCCAACTCCCTGTGCTACATTTTTTTTTCTTTATAAAATAAAGCTTTGGATAAAAGCATTCCTGAAATTTCTCCTGCATGGAATTTTAGATCAGTTATTCATAAAACTAGTGTAGTTGGGTAGTTTTCTAAGCGAGGATTATTTTAATCCCAGCTTTTTATTTTGAAACAATTGAGATCTATAGAAAATTTGAACAAATAGTACAGTAAATATCCATATTCCCTTCTCATATATTCATCAATTGTTAATATTTTGCTACAGATATTTTATTTGATTCTTTCTGTATGCATACGCCTGCCTATATATTCATACATAAATTTTACTTTTTTAAAAATATATATTTTATTGATTTTTTTTTACAGAGAGGAAGGGAGAGGAGAGATAGAGAGCTAGAAACATCGATGAGAGAGAGACATAAACCAGCTGCCTCCTGCACACCCCATACCAGGGATGTGCCCACAACCAATGCACATGCCCTTGACCGGAATCGAACCTGGGACCTTTCAGTCCGCAGGCCGATGCTCTATCCACTGAGCCAAACCGGTTTTGGCAAATTTTACTTTTTTTGAAAATATATTGCAGCCATAATAACACTTTACTCCTAAATATTTCAGTATGTATCACCTAAGAAGAATTTTAAAGGAGCAGGCATTACTTTAAAACTTTGATAGTGTGGCCGAAACCGGTTTGGCTCAGTGGTAGAGCGTCGGTCTGCGGACTGAAAGGTCCCCGGTTCGATTCCGGTCAGGGGCATGTACATTGGTTGCGGGCACATCCCCGGTGGGGGATGTGCAAGAGACAGCTGCTCGATGATTCTCTCTCATCGACGGTTCTAGCTCTCTATCTCTCTCCCTTCCTCTCTGTGAAATATCAATAAAATATATATATTTAAAAACTTTGATAGTGTGAAAAACAAAAGCAAAAATGTAAATTCAAGGTCCTATAGAAATGATAGAGAATGGAATTAATATAAATAATTTCCAAGGAAACTTTCTAGAACTAAGAGACCAGAGACCCGGAGCAGCCTGGGGTGGTGCAGAACACCTGCACCTGCCCCGCCCCCAGCCACTTAGTGCCTGTGTATGCAAATTAACCTGCCATCTTTGGTGGGTTAATTGCATACTCATTCCTGATTGGCTGGTGGATGTTGTAAAGGTATAGCCAATTAGCATGTTACTCTTTTATTAGGTAGGTGTGATTCGTTCTGAAGGAGGAAATCTGAAGGTTGAAATTGACAAAATATTATACACAAAGGAAAACTGGCTAAGTGTATTAGAAAGTAAAGAAAATCCTGTCATTATCCTATTTCTTTATAGCAAAACAATAGTAGAAAAGATCATTTTCTAATCAAGATAAAAAAAATTCAAGACAAGTATTTTAGATCTAGTCAATCCATTCATCTGGTATCAAAGCTATGAAGAAGAAACAAAAAAATTTAAGCATGCATGAATTTGGAGTTGATTTATTAGTTATTTACTTCTTTATATTACCAGTTCTTTTGGAAACAGGTTTTAAAATCCTTGAATGAAAGGAAAAGCACTAACATTGATTGGGTATTTATTATGAGGTAGGTGTACCGTTGAGCTAATTACCTTTATTTTTCCATGAAGAAACTGATACTCAAAGAAATTATTTGATCTATGTGACTCAGTAAGTTTGTCAAAGCCAGGATTCAAACCCTATTCACTTCCACTGTAAAACACTGATCTTTCTTTCACAGCATGCTCACTGTGGATTGTCCATACTCATTTCCTACTTTATAATGCAACTATAGTTTTGTGGTGCTGTTTTTGATTAACAGGGGGAAATGATTCTCCTTACTACTTTACTTAAACTTCTTCTCTAACTGGTAAAACCATTCATAATCCTCCTGAGCTGGATAGTAGTTCTACTCTTTGTGCAGCAGCTTAAACCAAGAACATTGTTAAAAGCACAGTGATTTTATTTAAAGACCTGAAAACAATCAGTTTGAAAATATGGTGGTTTTGCCTGCTCACATTTCCTCCTTCAGAACGAATCACACCTACCTAATAAAAGAGTAACATGCTAATTGGCTGTACCTTTACAACATCCACCAGCCAATCAGGAATGAGTATGCAATTAACCCACCAAAGATGGCAGGTTAATTTGCATATACAGGCACTAAGTGGCCGGGGGCAGGGCAGGTGCAGGTGTTTTGCACCACCCCAGGCTGCTCCAGGTCTCTGGGCAGCATGGGAAGGCAGAAAGGCAGCTCTGGGTGGGAGCAGAAAGGTGGCTCTGGCCAGAGCAAAGGCAGTGCAGCAGCCAGGGAAAGGAAGGCCCATTCTGGCATGAATCTTTGCGCACTAGGCTGCTTCTAGTATGATAATAAACACACACACTGAAAATCCTAAAACTTAGCTTTGAATCATTCCTTGACTGCATTGAATACATGTAAAATAAGTAACACTTTCAGTGAAAGCACCATCCCCAATAGGAAATTAACAGGGCATGTTAGATTATAAATTGTGATAAGCTGGTATTAGCATGATCACTTTCAGGCAGAGGACATGAGCATTTGGTGCCATTTCTGAGCCTCTCTATAGTGTCTTATCAGCTTCTGTGACAAACCACTCTTGAGTATCAACTGTCCATGCTACATAGTTCATAGCCACCAATCAACCATGTGTCTATACAGAAGACAACAGAGCTATTCAAAAACAGTCCCTCTTTCTCTCCAAAGCCCAATACAAGCGATTCGATGTAGATGCCAATGCAAGGAAACCATAATGGTTTCTGGAAGAAACGATAAATGTATTACCTCATTAAGCCCCACACATTGTTTGAAAGTTAGTATAGGTATTTGGGTCTAAATTCAGAGTTTCTAAAACAGCCTTGCCTTATTTGATTAAATAAATGGTGGGGGAAATTCCTGAGAAGTGGAATTGGAATGTAGCAGCCTTTGTACAGTGACCTAGCATGGTCAATACAGTATATAATTTTAGCTGAATTGCCATTTCATTACAAGTTTTTTAGCAGGTTATAACTAGGACATTTTAATTCTCACCATCCTGAAACTTGACAGAAGTTGTCAGACCGAAGGTTCTTTGAAGAATACAGAAGACCTGCTTGGGCTCATTGACCATCTGGAAATATAATAGTTTGCTAGGTCTTTCACCAGATCTCTCTCTGCTCCTAAAAATAACAGATAGGATTTTAGATGATTTGGATAATTCTTTTATTCTTTTAATCTTAATTATACTGTTTATTGTATCAAATTCTCCTTTGATGTGGACAAAACATCAAACTCACCTTATTAAGACGGGAGAATTTAAAGGGGATATGATGTAAGAACAAAGGGAGATAGCATAGGTCAGGCACCCAGAACAGAGTCTAGCAAATTGCAGGCAATCCACTCATAGGAGGTTTTCATCTTTGCTTCTGAAATATGGATTACCATTGCTCAGGGTTATTAAAGAAAAGTAAAAGGCAATGCAGTAAAGCAATATTTCAAAGGAATCCAACTTAATGTGAAGTATAGTGCCTCATAAAGTTACTGTCGCATTTTAGTTAAACTAGAGAAACAACAGAAGCAATATGAGGCAGAGAAGCAAATTCTGATGAACTGAACTCTAGCTTCCAGCCATTCCTTTAATTAAATTTCTAGATTTATTTATTAATAAGTAATAAAATCATTAAAATTTCTCAGTATGATTTGCTTCCTGTGAAATAACTACAAAAAGTGCTTTGCCCATTTATTTAATTGGATTGTTTGCTTTTTTGGTATTGAGCGGTATGAGTTCTTTATGAATTTTGGATATTAACTCTTTATAAGATGCATCATTGGTGAATATGTTCTCCCATCCAGTGGAATGTCTCTTAATTTTGTTGATAGTTTTGTTTGCTGTGAAAAATCTTTTTTGGTTTGATGCATTCCCATTTACTTATTTTTTCTTTTGTTTTCCTTTCCTGAAGATTATATATATATATATATATATATATATATATATATATATATGTGTGTGTGTGTGTGTGTGTGTGTGTATATATATATACATATATATATACATATATATATATATATATATATATATATATATATATATTACTAAGAGAGATGTTAAAGATTTTATTAGCTATGTTTTCTTTTAGGATTTTTATGGTTTTGAGCCTTACACTTAAGTCTTTAATCAATTTTGTGTATTGTGTAAGATGGTTTCTTTGTGTTTTTTGTTTGTTTGTTTGTTTGTTTTGTATTTGCCCAATTTTCCCTATACCATTTGTTAAATAAACTGTCTTTACTCCATTGTGTATTCTTGCCTCCTTTGTCAAATATTAATTGTAGGTATATTTCTGTACTCTCTATTCTGTTCCATTGATCCACATGTCTGTATTTATGCCAGTACCATGCTGTTTTGATTACTATGGCCTTATATTATAGTTTGTTATGCATGTAGTATAGTTTGTTCTTCTTTCTCAAGATTGCTGTGGCTATTCAGGATCTTTTGTGATTCCATATACGTTTTTGTATTATTTCACCAAAGAGGACATACAGATGGCCAATAGACATATGAAAAGATGCTTAACATCACTAATCATCAGATAAATGAAACTTAAAAACACAATGAGATAGCACCACACACCTATCAGAATGATTATCACCAATAAATCAACAAACAAGTATTGTCAAATCTGCAGAGAAAAGGAACCTCTGTGTACTGTTGGTGGGAAGGCAGACTGGTGCAGCCACTGTGGAAAACAGTATGCAGTTATCTCAAAAAATTAAAAACAGAACTGCCTATGACCCAGCTATTCCACATCTGGGTATATATCCAAAGATACCCAAAACACTAATTTAAAAGAATCCATACACACCTATGTTCATTGAAGCATTATATACAACAGCCAAGCTATGGAAGCAACTCGAGAGCCCATTAATAGACAAGTGGATAAAAAAGTGGTGGTGCATATATAAAAAAAGAAATCTTACTGTATGTGACAGCATGGATGGGCTTAGAGTGCATTATACTAAGTGAAATAAGTCAGTAAGAGAAAGACAAATAGCATGTGATTTCACTTGTATGTGGAATCTAAATAATATAAACAAACAAAACAGAAACAGACTGATCATTGCCAAAAGAGAGGGAGTAGGTGGACTGGGTTAAAAGGTGAAGCAATTTAGAAGCACAAATTGATAGTTACAAAATAGTCACAGAGATGTAAGGTACAACACAGGGAATATAGTCTATGATACTGTGATAACTATGTATGGTGTCAGGTGGGTATTGGAGATATCTAGTGTGGGGAGGGGGGCACTTTTTAAAGTATATGATTGTCTAGCCACTATACTGCATACATGAAACTAACACAAAATGACATTGAATGTAAACTATAATTGAAAATATTAAAAGTATTTTTAAAACGTGACTAACGAAAAGAAGCAATCACATATAAAAATAAGTGCAAAAAACAATCCATAATCTCCTAATGTGTAAATTTCTAGACTGTTTCAGTGAGATTAGGTTAACTCTCTCACCTCACTATGATATAGCTCTACTTGATACAGTGGCAAAATGATAGCTAGCATTTTGCCCAAAGATGGCAGTGTATGCAGCTTGCAGTGCTCATCTATAAACAATAAATATCAAAGGCTCTGGGAGAGCCTGGTCCAGTGCTCCTTAATTCACAGGGTGATGATAACCCATTTTTATTTTCTTGCTTGATATAAAAGGATGATACAGTATTTTCTTGGGGCTATCTTACCAAAAAGGAATGTAAATACAAGATAACCTTCCTAGGATTGACTGCTAATGCTTAAATTCTTCCCCAGAAGGGGCAAACAGAAAATTTAACCATTTTTTTTTCTGTTCTTGGAAAATCAACAAATTTAGTAATCTGCAATGAGTTTCACCATTCACAATGTAGAATTAACCAGAATTGTCATTATTCTTTGACCCTAAAGAGAGCCTAGCATAGCTCATTTGCTATGACTTTGCCTATCATTTCACAAAATAAAGTGGGAATTTGAGACAAGCCATGTACTATAGACTCACGGGTACCTGTTATTGCCTCAGTCTATTTGACTATTTTAAGCCAAGAGATTAATACTAAATCTTCCCTTTTAAAATATATATATATATATATTACTGATTTTTTCCAGAGAGTAAGGGATAGAGGGAGAGAGTAAGAAGCATTGATAAGAGAGAAACATCAATCAGATGCTTCCTGCATACCCCTACTGGGGATGTGCCCACAACCAAAGTACATGCCCTTGACTGGAATCAAACCTGGGACCCTTGAGTCACAGGCCGATGCTCTGTCCACTGAGCCAAACCAGTTAGGGCTAAATCTTACCTTTAGATTAGCTAGAATTTTATAGTGTGCTGGGGGATGAATGAGAATACAACACAGGATGTCTTAATTCTGTGTAGTTAAGAGGATATTAAAATAATCCCCTAAAATAAGTGCAAATAGATTGATGAGTTTAATGTTTTGCCTATATGCAAGTGGTGTGATTAATGACTTAGCTGCAAGTAAAGTAGTGGTGTTGGTAACCTCTAGTCATAGACATAGCTCCATGGTCGGCAAACTGCGGCTTGCGAGCCACATGCGGCTCTTTGGCCCCTTGAGTGTGGCTCTTCCACAAAATACCACAGCCTGGGCGAGTTTATTTTGAAGAAGTGGTGTTAGAAGAAGTTTAAGTTTAAAAAATTTGGCTCTCAAAAGAAATTTCAATCATTTTACTGTTGATATTTGGCTCTGTTGACTAATGAGTTTGCCGACCACTGCCATAGGTGAATTGTGTAAATTGTGGGGAGATCAGAAAAGTGAACTAGAAAGCCAGACAAGGCTTTTATGCATCAGATAAACTGTATTGCAACCATGAAGGGAGGATAAAGTAGGTAGAAATCAAAATAAGTAGATTATGGTAGAGAAAGGGTAGCAAGGGTAGAGAAAAGGGAGTCTCATACATGTACTTGATTTAAAAGTACATACCCTCCTAAAACCACTGTTATATCTTTGTATTTTAAAGAAAATAGACTATCTTTGTTACATCGCCAGCTCTATGCAAAGATTACTTCTATGCAACATCATATGACATTTTTAAGAGACAGAGTTTCATATGTTAAGCAAGATGAAATTATAGCGATGACACCATTTTATCATCAATTAGTTAGAAATATAGGTAAACTCTAAGAAGTTTCCAAAGGAGGCCCGAAGAGACATGTAGACAGTCACTCACTCAGATTCTAGTCTCCTTTTCAGGGCTGCGTGCCAACCCTGTAGTTCACTTCAGAGTGTGAATTTTCAAATTTCCCCGGCCTTCTGTTTATTTGTCTTTGTTTGGTGTGTGCATATTTCAGTGAGGATTCACTGGAAGAGTAATTCCGCGCCTTGCCGTTGTTTTACAGCCTTAGAGAAAATGACCAGAGGGGTTTTTCATATTGTCCTGTTCATCTGAGCGAATCAGATAAAAGATGAAAAACAATACCTAGAGCGCAGCTCTCCACTTGGGCTTTTGTCCATTGAATTTTAACTCCATGGTTAGAGTCCTGTTCAAACAGAAGGTAAATAAATAAAAGATTTCCTAAATTTCACTCTTCAGCAGACTGTCAGTGCGGAGGCATTCTATGTAAGCCAGCATGGTCAGTAGGTTACAAGATTGCAGACTCCAGCCCTCCCTGGTTGCTCTCTGGGGCTAGCACCCCTGTTGGCCACACCAAGGCTTTGAACAGCAATGGGGGGAAGCAGACAGAAAAGTTGGTGAGCAGCCTCAACAGACAAGTGGTTGGTGAGGACGTCACCCATGATCCAGCACAATTGCCTTCTCGGGCTTTTTAGACATCCTAACAGATAACCACTGGTTTCCACTGCCCCCTGTTCGATATTGTGTTCTACTTCGGGAGACAAAAGAGTGCGTGCTAAGATTAAAATACAGGCCATGAAATGGGGAAATGTATGCAGCTTTGGCCTGCACATGCCAATATTTGTGCCTCAAGGAGTGACTGTGTTTACTCCTCACCTGGCTAGAAAGGAAAGGAGCGTGGCATCAGCACCTGTCAAGGAAGTTACAGGTGCAAGCAATTCCAAGGGTGGGAGCACCGGGGAGAAACAATTACGGTACACATATTTTCAGCCTAACCTGATGATAGCCTCAGGTTTCTGGACCCTTGCCAGGCCAAGTGCTTGCATTATAAAAACGGAGGCACCTGGATTTTCAACGTGAGACCATTCTTGCTGTAAGCCTGTTGTGCTCACTGCAGAAGGAAGGCGAAGCAAAGAATATAACATTTTTTTAGAAGCATGTTTCATAAATTATACTACAAAAGCTTAATTTTTCACATAATACTCAGGAAGGTTTATAGCCTTTATTCTGGTTTGTGCTTTCAATATTTGTTTATATATTCAAGATTTATCGATTTATTCAAAACAGCCTACAAATAATCAGTGAGTGTGCCCTATCAGATGTAACCAAAGAAACATGGTCCCTCCTCTCACAGGTCTTACAGCCTCGAAAGCATGGCATCTGCACACCAGCCATGTGTGTGTGTTATGAGGGTCAGGAGGGGTATCTTGGGATTATACAGTTGGTGACATAATTTGGTTTTGAAAAGAAGTGTCGGAAAATGTTACCTAGAGAATTTGTTTTTAAGATTAAGAAATAAATTGGCAAGATGGAGAGTAATAAATAGTACTTCAAGCATAAGCAATACCCTGTACCAAGGCTCCCCAAAATAGCATAATTTTTGTCTAAATCAATATTCAGCATCTATATATATATAAAAGCCTAAGAGGAAATAAAGGAAGTATATTTTGAGTAAATCAACATGAAGGAGGGAGAGGTTGATGTAACAAGAAGCTAGAGATGAAGTCGGAGGCCAGTTTGCCTAGGAGAGTGGTAGGCAAACTCATTAGTCAACAGAGCCAAATATTAACAGTACAAAGATTGAAATTTAAGAGCCGAAAATCGATTTCTGCACATGGGCCACCAAGTTTCAATCACACTGTATGTGAGCACCCACACGTGGTATTTTGTGGAAGAGCCACACTCACGGGGCCAAAGAGCCAAATGTGGCTCGCGAGCCGCAGTTTGCCAACCATTGGCCTAGGACTTCATAAGTCATCTAAAGCCCCAGGTTTGATTAGAAGATAATGAGGAACTGCTGAGAGACTTAAGCATAGAAGTTTTAAGAGCAGTTCCACTCATTAGCAGATCTGTGCAGGTACTGGATCTCAGGCATTGTGCTGGAAATTGAGGTGTAAGGTAAGAAGCTGGCCTTCAAGGAGCTGGCCACTTTAAATGGAAACAGATGAGAAAATCTCCCATTACAATAAAAGGATCTAGGCTTGAGTGGAGGCATGAACCAAGTATTATGGAGGAATGAAGAAGAAACCCATAGAAAGGTCTTTATCTCAGCCTGTGAGTGGATAGCAGGATGTGTCCAAAAAAAGACAAAGATGGTATTTGATTCAAATCTGGAAGAGCTTGCAGGGCGGCTACGTAGACCAAGGGTCAGAAGAGCCTTCCAGCCAGAGAAAAGCAAGCCAGGAGACCTGTTTGGTGCACTTGGAGATTTGCCTGTAGAGGAAGGGTGGGAGATAGAGGTATGGATTGGAGTGAGGCAGGAAATGTGGCTGGGAAGGTATATGTAACATGCCTTTGCCCTCTGAAGGTATGAGAGCTATTATGAGGTAAGATGTATGCTACATCACCTTCCAGTGTTAGTATATATTCACCAAAGAAAATTCCAAGTTGTGCCTTTGCAGAGAAAAGAGCCATTACATGAGCCAGTTCTCTCAGTAATACAAGTTACTGTGTTAACCATCTCTGTCACTTTTCCAGTCTCTAAGAATTTATACCTATTCAACAAAATGCTAATTTATGCTTCAGGAAAAAGAACAGAGAAATATATTTCTTTGGGTGATCTCTTTTTTCCTTTTGAGTCTGATTTCTGCCTGAAAAATGGAATATATCTTCAAAAACAGACAGCAAGTACTCAACAGAGAAGAAGGAAAAGGTCCCTATTTATCACGTTCCTGCGATCACTGCTGAGTGATGTATTGTGATTGCAACTTTTCTTTTAATTGGCAGGCTTCGGGGATGCTGTGGGAATTGGTGACAAGATGATGGATCAGTGTCTCCATATTGGCTGGTTGATCCAAGAAACCTAAAGCAGATATTGACATTTGTCATTCAACATTAGAGCCCAACAGACGCCTGTGCTGATTAATCAAATACTTCACCTTGCTTTAATTAATGTTTTAAGAGCAGAGCCTCACGGTGATGCTCGAGGGAGCAAAGTTTTACAATATAATGGAAAAGAAAGGTTGCATGGTACCAGTTGAATGAGAAGAAGAGATGGTGGTGGGGAGAAATCAATGGCAATGTGTGAGCAGCTTAACCCTATTGGCTCTTGCATGCTAATATATTATTTATGCATCGCTTTGCCAGGGAAAAGAAATTAGTATGATTAGCATTTTCTGTTTATTGACTGCTCATCACAAATTGGAAAAATGTTTACATGTATTTTTTGTTCATTACTTTGGAAAGTCATTGACAGGAAAGGTCAGGAGAAGAACTCACCCTCTCATATAAACAGAAAGAGTTTTATCCTAAAGGGAAAAACAACAACAGGATAAATGAAAAGAATTGTATTTCTCATTGTGCTGGGAAGAAAAGGGAAACTATTATATTTCCAGAGAAAAGCCTTTTAAAATAGGTAGTTAGGAAGGAGCTTTGAAGTTTGACATGAGTGTAATCTCTTCTTTAGTTAATAGTCAAGAATTTTTAAAGCATCTTTATGATGTTGGCAAAATACCAAAAAAAAAACAAAAACTGTTCACCCCTCTGTGACTCCTTACACCCTGATCATTTTGAGGTTTCTTTCATCATACAACTTCAATTATGCCCTGTTTTGAAAGAAAGCTGCAAGCTAATCACACAATAAAGACAGTGAAACAAATGCTTAGGGAAGAATACAGTAAGAGGGTTAGATTTCCACTTTAAGCAACATAAAAATCCACAGATATAGGTTAGGTATTAATTAGGGAAAATGAGTGTTGGGGTCTAACTCTTATGAATAACAAACCCGCAGAGATCTCTGCTGTAGTTAGCAACCATAGAACCAGGGACCAAATGCAGAATCCCAGACCTGGGATGGATTTCCAGTTGCTCTCTCTTGGTGTTTGGCAAGTGAAGAAAATGTAGCCTCTGGAGAAAGATTTAGATTTGAATGTCAGGGACTTTAATTTCAAGTAAGTAACCTTTGGCAAGACTAGGAAATGGAAGCACCCTGGATGTTTTGTGAGCTTATAAAGGTTCTTTCTCTTTCTCTCTGTTTCTCACTATCTACCTAGTCGTCATTTATCTGCATACATTGTCCTTCCCATCACCTTCCCATTGGCCTCTTTCTCCATTGATTATTTTAATGAGACTAGTGGAGCAAAGAGTGTTCATAACACATCCTATTGTTGCTAATTAAGCCTCCTGCTTTCACAGAATATGGCATTATGTCCTTTATTTTTATTGAAACAATCATTGGATTCAGGAAACTATTACAGATTTGCAAGTCACATTGTTGAACAACCAATGCTTAGCATTTGCATGATTGAATAGAGACAGCATTATCTCTGAGGAAAATATTAGATAAAGTTTCTGATGATATATAATCACACTTCTCTATTTCTGGAATATTCTCTTCTGACATCTAGTCCTGATCAAGGGAATGAATGCAAATTGTTTGACATCTATGGTTCTCTGAACTTAAAGAGCATACTTCCAAAACAAAAACTATTCTGCATAATAATTTGGCAAAAAAATAGTCAATATGAACAAAGGTCATAGGTTTTATTCTTTCTAACATCCTGAAAAAGCCCTAAAATCAATTATAAGTAGTTATATTTAATACAACTTTCATTTTATCAATGCATATACATATACACAAATATTTTTAAAAGCCAACTAATAGTACAACACTATATAATAAAATAAAAATTACCACAATTCTATTTTCAAGGGCATCTACTTTCAACTTTTTATTTTCCCTGTTATTCATATTCATATTACTAAATAATATCATAACTGAGCTATTTCTTGATTTTTAATTTTACCTATTATTTGTTGATTTTTCTATTATAGATGATTATAATTTATATATTGTATCTACATGCAATTAAACAACACTTTCCCTTTCCATATTCTATCAAAACAAATCTATCACCATTTTTGTCTAAATCAATATTCAGCATTTATTATAAGTGTGGAAATCTTATACACAGAAGAGCTATATAATCAGCTATATTTTGATTATCTATATTTTATTGTCCAATATTTTGTTTTCCCTGAAGTTAACTATTGTTTACACATATATATATATATATATATATATATATATATATATAGAGAGAGAGAGAGAGAGAGAGAGAGAGAGTTCTATATACTTGTTACTAATTTTGGCAGAACTAACTATTGTCTTTCAAGACCTATATTAAATAGACTAAATAATTATTTTTTGGTACAAGATTTTCCAGTTGCATTTTTTAAATGAAGAAGACTAACTTAAAGACTATCTGGAAACACATCCTTATATTTAATCTCACATTTCACAATGGTGGCATCAAATTCTGTTTTGGGATAAGGTAAGAGGTTTCTCAGATCCTGACCAATTCCTCCCTTGTTCTTCGATATGGAAAACCAGTGTTTCTTTTTTTCAGTGCTAATGTAGAAGTCTATGGGAAATAATCTTTAACACTGTCTTCCAGTGATCCACTTCCTCAAACCAGATGGCCACTATGTTTTATAAAATGTTTTTATTGATTTTCAGAAAGAGAGGAAAGGAAAGGGAGAGAGAGTTAGAAAAATCATTGCAACAGGAGACCTTCTAGTGCATAGGTTGACCCTCAACCACTGAGAAACACCATCCAGGCCCAGATCACCAATCTTAAGTTCCTACTATGTAGAAATTCTAGATTTTCTATGTAGAAATTCTAGATCTCATGGACACTTAATAGTTTGAAAGTAGCTGATTTCCTTTATGACTCTTTTTTTAAATTTAGATATGAATATAAGGTAGTAATTTTCTGTAGCAATTTAAAGACAGCCATAGATGGAGAGAGATTCAGGATGTGACTTAGCAGGAGCCCAGTATCTCAGCAACAGTTGATGCAGAAGGAATCAAAGTTCAAAGCAGGGAAATCTATTGTTATTATCTAAAGATCTGGATTGATTCTCTGTGTCCTCACATTTACATGCCACCCATCACTCTGCTACTAGGAAACTCAGACCTACTGAGATTTGAGAAGCACTGGTCTAGGCAGGTAACTGATGTTGGACAAGCTATTCAAGTATTTCTCTATCCATATTAATCAGAGAAAGGTAAGGACTTTTGTTAAGAGAAAGAAAGGAGAGTTACTATTAATGCAAAACAGAAAATCCCCAGGCAAAAGGAAAGTCGGTATGCATTAAACTAGCATCATTTTGTAATGGCAAGAAGCTCATTCTGCCTTAAGAGTGGAGTGCAAGTTTAGGATAAGGCTAAGGATGTAAGCAGGGGAGATATAAATGACAAAGACCTCAGATGCTTTACTGAGGACTTTATTTTGTAGCTAATTTGGGAACCCTTGGGATGTGTTAAGAAGCAGAATTATGTAATCCACATTATGTATTAGGCAGATTCAACTGTCTACACTGTGAGGACAGTTTGGACTGGAAAAGAGAATGGAGAAACATTGATAATGGTTGAGAGATATTACATTGTCTCAAAATGTTGACAAAGATTTGTATTAAATAACAAAAGTAAGAGTTGAAAAGATGAGATGCACTGGAGCCAAATTAAGGATATAAAATGTTAGACTTCTGTGGCTTGATGGTAGAAGTAATTGGATAGTGCAACTGACCTCAGGAAAAGTAAGTCATGATTCTAGTTTACTCCTTTGGTTATATAATAAGCTAATTTCATAGTCCAGTGTGCTAAATTGTACCTCTCTCCACTGAAGTATATATATTCCATAAAGATATTTTGGGGGGAGACAGGGTGGGAGAATTCTTGTCAACTGGCTACTCAGGATCCGTTTTCCTCCTTCCTAAAGAAATTCAAATTTTGTTCAACAATGTTTCTCCTTGTGACTCAGGGGATACTGACTGCACTACCAACTCTGGATATAAATTCTGATTAAACAAATGAGTTCATGACATTTGCCTTGTGGCTCTTTTTAAAAATATATATTTTATTGATTTTTCTACAGAGAGGAATGGAGAGGGACAGAGAGTTAGCAACATTGGTGAGAAGAGAAACATCTATTATCTGCTTCCTGCACATCCTCACTGGGGATGTGCCCTCAACCAAGGTACATGCCCTTGACCAGAATCGAACCTGGGACTCTTCAGTCCACAGGCTGATGCTCCATCCACTGAGCTGGTTAGGGCTTCCTTGTGGCTCTTAGTGATCAAAGTGTGGCCATCAAGCTAGACAGAAGAATTCATAGTCCATATTTGAGGGGCCTAACTCTCTTGCATCCCTTCCTCCATTCATTCATTGATCAGCTTGTTCCTCTCCCTTTCTCCTAAGATGAAGGCAGGGCACAAGTTTTTCCCATTTTCTTTTAGCAGCCATCTATGACCAAGAAGAGAAGTAGTCTGTAGGTAAAGCAATGTATGAATTAAATAACAGATTTATACACAATCTAGCTCCTTGTTGATAGCTGAGCTACTAAGTCAAGGTACTCTGAAGTTGGCCCTACTCACTGTTATGTGAGATAAGAAATGTCCTGTTTGTTTAAGCCAAAAAAAAATATATTCAAGTCCTCACCACTGGTACTTGTGACTTTACTTGCAAATGGATTATTTGCCAATGCAATTACTTGAAATGAGGTCATACTAGGTTAGGGTGGGGCCAGACATAATGACGGGTCCTTAAGAGGAGAGGACAAAAAGAACCCCAGAGAAGTCCATGTGAAGGCACAGGGAGAGATCAGAATCATGCTGCTATGAGCCAAGGAGAACCAGAAACTACCTGAAGTTGAAAAAAAGAAAAGGAAAAAACGATTTTTCATGAGAGCCTTCAGAGGCCCTGCCCGTAGCTCGACTTCAGGCTTCAGGACCTCAGAATTGTGAGAAAATAAATTTCTGTTGTTTTAAGCCACCCCATTGTGGTAATTTGTTATGGCAGCTGTAGAAACTACTACCCATAATTTTTGTAGCATCTTTTTATAAATCTGTCTCATTAATGTAAGAATAGATTGTCTAGAGCTTATAATTCTTACTCATTTTTTCCTCCTTCTGGCAATCAAGGAGCAAGATGAGGTTTTTCTATTTTAAACTATTTAAGCTCTCATCGTGAGTGAGGAGGGATGTGAACAGTCTTAATTTTCTGCATTCAAGATGAAATGTCGCCTTGGCTCGGCACAAAACAAAGCGACATTGTGCTTGACGTCCAGTCAGTCCTACAATGACGGGGAATGATTCATTTTGCTAAATATAAATTCTCCTAATAAGGTTAACAGACAGAAAATAAATTAATAAAAAATAACTAACCTCCAATGTAATAAAATAAGCACGTGTTTCACCTGTAAAATGAATCAAATAACTGGAAATATTAAACATTTGAAGATGGGCATTTTATAGTCTATTTGCTGGACTGAGTTATAAAACCTGTTAAAGAGATTAAATGCCATTATTACCCATACGCAGTCTGCATTTTTTGATTCTTTAAGTTAAATCTACCACATCAATGAAGAATGACCTCTAGGACATCTTTAAATGGCTGGATTTTGCATAAGCTTACACTTTTACTTCCTGATTTAGAGACTCTATGGATGCCTTATTTATCTCTCCTGTTTTCACTCATTACAATCTCACACCCCTTCATTTACTTGCAATATGCAAACAACTACTTTCTTGTTATTTTTATAGGAAGGGAGAGTTGTGCCTCTTGAATGCTGTTATCGACTTCTCTGTGAATCTGTACAATTCTATTTAGACCTGATTGTTTAGTATTACTTTGAGTTTTATTATTATTATTATTATTATTTTTTGCTTTGGGAAAGAAAAGCCTAGAAGTACTTCCTGGTTAATGAACATTTTCATACTGAAAGAATGAGCTACTAGTCCATATACACTGACTTTAGCATACCACTTATATAACACTGCAATAGACATATGCATAATTGGATCTAGACATATGTTTAGGTGAACATCTATATGAAATATGAACAAATGCATGTTTTCAGGTTTGTGTAGTTATGTAAAATGTAGAGTTAGAATATACAAAATTTGATTTCTGCCACCAGGAGAGTAAGCCAGCAAGGTAACCTAGCAAGGTGATGGCCACTTCCCCCATGGAAATCAACCTGGAAAAATGATAGAAATCAAAAAGTAATGTTATATTGTAAATCAGAAGATGCCTTAATCAATAAACCAAGTTGATTCGGAATCCTTTTCATTTCACTAGTGCTAGCAGGCCTAGAGGAAATCTTGCTTCTCAAATTCTGGGGCCCCATATGGTGGAAGTCTTTCCTATTTATATGTTTTTCAGCTCATTGTTTTCCAAATTTGGAATGAGACTTCCAGACCTTCTGAGAAAAAGTCCTGTGTGCTGGGACAGGCTGTTAGAACATATCTCAAGGCCTAGCCTGGCGCCAGCACTGACAAATCTGTCTGGGGCATAGTTTATGGCCTCTCTGGAATGGGGAGTAATTTTATTTTTTCCCTATTATTTAAGCAAGCAAACATTCATAGAAGCCAGAATAGCAGGGTTAAAATTTAAACAGCAGTTTTTACCCAAGATGAAGGTTATTATGCTTCATTAAACATGGACTTTAGAAACCAACTCCAAAGCATAAAACTGTGGAAGTGACTCAAGACCATCTGGAGTTGTGTGTGCTGGGGTGAGTTAGACAGGTACTGTGGGCAATAGTGAGAATGGGTTGAAGGAAAATAGTTAAAGTCCTGCTCCTGTCTTTCTGCCTATGGCATTTGGAAAATTGTTACCTGCCCCTTCACTGCGGAGAGCAGCAGGAACCTTTTAGTGACATTCAATTAAATGCAAGGGTGCAATAAAAATTACCTTAGGCATATAAGGCTTAGGAAGTTTTACTTAAAAAGTAATTGCATTAGAAAATCTCTAAGAAAGGTCTCAACTATTTATTTTTGCAAAGCATGTAAGTTCAATAAGGCTAGAAATCAATTAGCAATGTGTCCTTCTTTTAGTTTGCTAAGGCTAGCACAACAAAATAGCATAGGCAAGTTGGGTAAAACAACAAGAATTTGTTTTCTCACAGTTCTGGAGGCTTGAAGTTCAAGATCATCGCGTCAGCAAGTTTGGCTGCTCCTGAGGCCTCATTCCTAGTGTTGCAGATAGCTGCCTTCTTGCAATGACCTCACATGGCCTATTCTCTGTCTCTTCCTCTTTTCCTAAGTTTACCAGTCATATTTTATTAGGGCCTCACCCTTCTGACTTCATTTAACCTTAATTGCCTCTTTAAAGATCTGTCTCCATTGGCAGGTACTGAGGGTTGGTATTTCAATATTCAATATATGAAGGAATACAGTTCAGCACACAATAGTCCCATTTTAAAACCTTTGCATGAAGGTTGAAATGCTAATGCAAAAATACTAATCTTGAGAGCCCTTAAGTATCAGCACTCTTCTAAAGCTTCACATATATTATCTCATTTAATCCTCACAACAATCCTCTGAACTAGTTACTATTTTTTAATCCCAATTTTACAGATGAGAAAACAGAATATGTAGTTACCTGCCTACAATCCAACAAGAAGAAAACAAGCAGTCAGGATTCAAACCCAGGCAGCCTGATTCCAGCACTCATCCTCCAATTCCCCAATCATGTTATGGTCCCCTCTCTAAGCTGAGGAAACAGACACACTTGTCTGTTTCCTCAGCTTAGAGAGGAATGTGTCCTCTCACATGTGTCCACAGACACATGACACTGTGAGATACTGTGAGACACTGTGAGAAAACAGACATATTTGACTTCACAAACAGTTTTGTTATGGATGTTCATTGAGAGTCACGATGCTAGCTCAGCGCCTATGAGGTTTTGTTTGTCTTGTTTGTTCATTTGTTGCTTTTAGTTTTATATCCCACACTAGAGGCCCAGTGCATGAAATTTGTGTGGTGAGGCCAGGGAGGTACCCTCTCCAATCTGGGACCTCTCAGGGGATGTCCAACTGCCTGTGGAATTGGGCCTAAACCATCAATCAGATGTTCCTTTCATAATCCAGGACTGCTGGCTCCCAACTGCTTGCCTTCCTGCCAGCTTGATCAACCCTTAACTATTCCCCTGTTAGCCTGAGTGATGCCTAACTGCTCCCCTGCAAGCTGGATTGCCCTCAACTGCCCTCCCCTGCAGGCCTGGTCCACCAACTGCCCTCTCATGCCAGTCTGGTCACCCCTAACTCCCCTTACCTGCTAACCATCTTGTAGTGGCCATCTTGTGTCCACATGAGAGCAGCCATTTTTGACCACATGGGGGTGGCCATCTTGTGCAAGGATGTGAGGGTCAATTTGCATATTAACTCTTTATTATATAGTTATGATGAAAACTTATGGTTCTTGATTTTCCACCTAACTTATTTCACTTAACATGATATTCTCAAAAACTAGATTTACAGACACAGATGACAGTATGGTGGTTTCCTAAGGAAAGGGGGCTGAGAGAAGGTAGGAAAGGGTAAAACGGTTGAAATACATGATTATGGAAGATTATTTAACTTTTGGTGGCAAAATCACAATGCTATATGCAGATGGAGCATTATAGAATTTTATAAATCAATGTCACCCCAATAAATTTAAAACAAAATTTTTATTATTTTTTATTTTTTGTTAATCCTCACCCAAGGATTTTTTTCCCATTGATTTTTTGGGAGAGTAGAAGAGAGAGAGAAGGACATAGAGAAACATCAATGTGATAGAAACACATGAATTAATTGCTTCTTGCATGGACTCTGACCAGGGCCCAGACCAGGGAGGAGCCTGCAACCAAGGTATGTGCCCTTGACTGGAAATGAGCCCAGGACCCATTGGTCTGCAGGCCAACACTCTATCCACTGAGCCAAAATGGCTAGGGCTAATACAAAATTTTAAAATAAAAGATGCTAGCTCAGAGAGCATTAACTTCAAGTTCTTCCTTCACCTGAATGGGGGCTGGTTTTGAGAGACCTTAAATATAAGCTTAATTGAGTAGCACAGCTCTCTGTGCAAGATAGTTTAGACCAAACAAAATAAACTCACTTAGGAATGTCAATGGGAGATATTGAGAGCAAGTGTTTCCTGTTTTCATCATTAAAGAAAATTAAATGGGTGCCTCAAAATACAAGATCTGAATCAGATCAAGGATAAGTAGTTTGAGAACAGAAGTAACTAGCTTCTTCCTTCTGCAGCTCCCTTTGGTCCATGCGTTCATTGAGGGCAATGCTAAGGTATATGTCTTTGGAGAAAATATCTGAGAGAATTAACTTGTGTAGTAAAGAGTATGTACCGAAAATTAGCTGCTCTAGTTTGAGCTTAGATGGAGAAGGGATTCACATTTCTTTCTGTCCCAGCAGATCATGGAATGAGACTCAGGGTATAAGCATATCTCTTGCCATCCGAAATAAAAAAAACAAAGGAAAACTAACTAAAGTCTGGTAAAGACAATTCAGGCATTATTTTGACCCATTCAAAAAGAAAATGTTGGAGTTTATTTTAAATAGGGAAACACTGGAAAATGCTACTTTAGTCTTCAAGTACTTTGCAAATACTTAATTGATTACTGTGTTATGTGAGGTATCTGAATTAGAATGCCAGCGAGTGTTTCTCCTGAAACTTAATCTCAGACTCCAAAATGATGTGATCTTAAATTTTTGACTCCCAATAAGGAAGTTTCTTTTTGGTCTCTATTGGTCATTTGTAGTTCTTATTTTATGATTACTTGCTCATATTCTTATCTGCTTTTGTTTTATTTACTTACTGTTATGTACAAGTTTAAATATTCTTGTCATTAAATCTTTGGTTTTCATACATATAGCAGTACATTTTTCCTAGTATACATCATACCCTTTAATTTTGCTTGTAAATTTTGTAGTCATAAAGTAAGTCTTCAATTATTATACCAACAAATCTTTTTTATTTTATTTTATTGGTCTGGAGGATGTGATTTGTTTAAGAAGGTCTTTCATATTCATGTATAAAATACATTTTATTTTCTTTTAATACTTTCTCTTCCTTTCATTATTAAAACAATAACTCTTTAATCCATGCAGAATTTAGTTTTCTGTATGTAATGAGGTTGAGACATAACTTTATTTTTTTCTGCAAAAGTTAAGTTAGTTGTCAACAACCCATTTATTGAATGTCCAAATATTTCTTATTGATCCACACACACACACACACACACACACATTTCTGGACTTGCTTCTCTTCCATTTAACCATTTGCCCCTTCTTATTGCAATACCACACTATTTAAATTTCAGAGACTTTATATTTTTATTGAGAAAGTTCCCACCCCAATTCTTTTGATATGTGATATTTTAGCATTGGAACAAGCCTAGTTTTCTAACTCCAAATCCAAGGATCTTTGCAATGAAAGAACCTGGACTCCAGTTTAATATACATATATTGTTGTTATTGTGTTTATTCTTGAAGATTATAGGAAGTTAGGAACCAATATGGAAATAATTCATCTTTACTTTTAGATGGAGGATTTGAAAAAAACAAACAAACAAACAACAACAACAAAAAAAACTAGTCACTTCCTACTTTTTAAATACCATTGGAAAAAAGCCGAGAAAGTGAAGTTTAATTAACTGTCTGGTTTCATAAAACAATAAAAGATATTTACTGAACACATTTTCAAACAGGCTCTCTAAATGTGTTATTTCACTTAGTCCTTATGACTAGGTAGTGAAATGAACATTTCCACACCTGTTTTCTGGAAGAGAAATTGCATACACAGAAGTTAAGTAACTTGCTCCAAATTTCACTGATCATAAGCCCTAGAGCCCAGAATTCAAACTCAGAACTGCATGAGTCCAAAGGTTTTTAATGTGATTATTGTATTTCTCATTATTTTTTCCATTCACATCAGGCACCATTTTATCCCATTGCTATACCCATTTCCTGTGAGTTTTATAAGATAAACCGGGCTGAAATTGATGATGCTGGGAAGGTTTATAGATGGAGTATCATGCATATTCTCTCCATTTCAGAGTATAAGTTAATATATAGGGTAGGAGTTGGCCTTATAAAGAATAGGATAGTATTTTACTATAAAGTACCAGATAATAAAAGGAACAAATAAGAAGTATTTTAGACTCTATGAGTCACAGGGTAGTGCAAAAACATAACTATGCAAGGTTCTATTCCTGTATGTTCCACTAAAGCTTTATTTACAAAAAGAAGTGGTAAGCTTCACTGGGCCCATGCCTTCTAATTTGTAAACCCCTCATTGAGGAGTCTGCACAACTGATCAGTGTCAACTTCAGTAATCTTTTCTTTTTTTAAATTACAGTTTACTTTCAATATTATTTTCTATTGGTTTCAGGTGTTCAGCATAGTTTTTAAACAATCATGTACTTATAATGTCTTCTGGGGTTGCTTACCTTTGTGTGTGTGCTATTCATGTTTTGTTCAACAAACAATTCATTCAAATCAATATTATTTTAACATCAACAATGTGCCATGCTGAAACAGATATGAAGAAAATGCAATCCCCATTCTCAAGAGCTCAAATTCATTTTCTTTTCCTATTCATTGCACTTGAACTTATTGCTTACATTATTTTTCATTGTAATTGAATCAAAGGCTTTTGTTTAGTTTCATTGTTTTGATCTTTTATGAATAGTTTTGCTTACTAAATAATAGTTATAGCTTTTGTTTTTTGCATATAATACTTTTTATACAATCTTTTATAATATTGCATTAATGTGGAACATAAATGCATACCAAATGAATAAAGTAACATATTTTAGTGAAGACTGTAATTAACTGCTGAGATTACCTACCTTTGCTCTAGTTTCTAATCTTGTTTTGTGAATGATGACTGAAAGAGTGAATTCTTTCTATGCAAGAAATTTGTCTACAATCCAACCTGGTAGTTTGCTGTTATCAAAGTGTTTTTTTAAAGTCTTAATATTTCTGTAGGATCTCTCCAAAGACAATTTTTTTTGATCCATCCTGCCACCAGGTCCTATTGCATATGTAACTTCAATAAGCTTTGGAGGACAATGAGGGTGTGGTCCATTGTGTAGAGCCATGGTGGGCTTGAAGAGTTGCCTAATCCTCTAATCCTCTCTGAGGTCCCAGGAAAACTCTTCCTGGTTTAGGGCATGGCTGACAGTCAGTGCCATCCTCATAGTAATGAGATTGGAATTCCATGATGATTCTGTACATGGAGCAAGGGCTTGCCTCAAAGCCTTAAAATTCTAGATGATGTCTACCCACAAAGCCTTTCTAAATCTTTTTAATGTAGCCGTCATAGGCAAAAGCAAAGACAAATTAAAGGCATATGTTTTCGTTTAGTATTTCAGCTCCTTTGCTTTTCTATTAGTCTTTTATGAAAACAAATTTATAATAATAAAACTGTAATATGCTAATTAGACTGGACAGCCAAACCACCTGACCTTCCAGATGTTCTGCTGGACGACCTTCCAGACAAAGCTGGGGCTGCAAGGGCTGAGCCCCTTGCATGAATTTTGTGCATCAGGCCTCTAGAGAAGCTTATTTTTCTCTTTCCTGAGAGTTTACCTCCTACCTGTCTTAAGACTTCAACTTATAGCACAGTGAAGGAAACAAAGCCAACAAATACCCACAAGTTAAACAATCCAAATTCCCTTCAGAATCCTTTAGATTACAGGGCTACAGCTCTGCAACAAAGAGTCTGCACAACTGATCAATGTCAAACTGGATAATCTATCTTTATTTCAATTACAGTTTACTTTCAATATAATTTTGTATTGGTTTCAGCTTAGATTTTAAACAATCATATACTTTACAAAGTGGTCTCCTTGATATTTCCAGTACCCACCTGGCTCCATACATAGATATCACAATATTATTGACTATATTCCCGATACTGTAGTTTATATCCCCATGACTATTTTGTGACCACCAATCTGTACTTCTCAGTCCCTTCATCTTGTTTATGCACTCTCCCAACCCCTTCCCCCTAACAAAAACGCAACCCCCATTTTACTCTCTGTATCTAGGAGTCTATTTCAACTTTTTTTTTGTTAATTTATTTTCTTTATATTCCACATGTAAGTGAAATTATACAGTATTTGTCTTTCTCTGACTTACTACACTTAGCATACTAACCTCTAGACTCTAGGTCCATCCATGCTGTGGCAAAGGGTAAAATTTCATTATATTTTATGGACCAGTAATATTCCATGGTATATAGGTACCACTTTTTTATCCACTTGTCTATTAATGGACACTTGAGTTGCTTTATATCTTGGTTATTATAAATCATACTGCAATTAATATAGGGATGTGTATATTTTTTTCAAATTAGTGTTTTAGTTTCTTCAACACATACCCAGAAATAAAATCCTGGAACATAAGGCAGTTTCCATTTTTAATTTTTGGAGGACACTTCATACTGTTTTTCATAGTTACTGCATCAGTCTGCATCCCCAACAACAGTGCATGAGGGTTCCCTTTCCTCCATATCCTTGACAACACTTGTTGTTTATTGATAATAGCCTTTTTGACAGGTGTGAGGTGATATCTCGTTGTGATTTTAATTTTCATTTCTCTGATGATTAGTGGCATTGAGCATCTTTTCATCTGTATGTCCTCTTTGGAGAAGTGTCTATTCAGGTTCTTGGCACATTTTTTAAATGAATTGTTTGTTTCTTCTCATGTTTAATAGTATGAGTTATTTATAATTTTGAATATTAACTCCTTATCAGGTGTATGATTGGTGATATCTTCCTCCATTGAGTAGGTTATCTTTTTATTTTGTTGATGGTTTCCTTTGCTGCAAAATTTTTTAATTTTATATAGTCCCATTCGTCTATTTTTCTTTTATTTTTCTTGCCTAAGAAGATATACCAGAAAAAAAGATTCTAAGAAAAATGTCAGATATTTTATTGCCTATGTTTTCTTCTGGTATTTTGTGGTTTTGAGTGTTATATTTTTATTCAATCCAATTTGAGTTTATTCTTGTATAGGGTGTAAGAAACTGGTCTAGTTTCATTTCCTTTCACATATCAGACCAATTCCCTCAACACCATTTATTTTTAGGTCATTTTTAACTCATTGCATGTTCTTGACTTCTTTGTCATATATTAATTTACCATATAGAGATGGGTTTATTTTTGGGACCTTTATTCTGTTTATTGATCTATATGTCTGTTTTTATGCCAGTACCATGCTATTTTGCTTATGTTAGCTTTTAGTATAGTTTGATATGAGGTAGTGTGATACCTCCAACTTTATTCTTCTTTCTCAAGATTGGTGTGACTATTTGGGTCTTTTGTGGTTCCATATGAAATTTTGTATTATTTGCTATAGTTCTTTGAAATATGCCAGTAGTATCTTGATAGGAAATGTTTTAAATCAATTGTTTATACTGCTTTGTCTAGTATGAATATTTTGATGATATTAATTCTTCCTATCCATGAGCCTGACATATGCTTACATTTATTTGTATCTCTCTCAATTTCTATCCATAGTATCTTATAATTTTCTGAATACAAGTCTTTTATCTCCTTAGTTAAATTTATTTCTAGGAATTTTTTTGGATATGATTATAAATATGATTATTTCTTAGTTTCCCTTTATGATAATTCATTAGTGCAACTGATAGCTGAATATTAACTTTGTATCCTGATACTTTACTGAATTCATTTACTAGTTCTAGTAGTTTTTTGGTGCAATCTTTAGGTTTCTATATATACAGTATTATGTCATCTGCAAATAATGACAGTTTTACTACTTCCTTTCCAATTTGGATGCCTATTGTTTTTCTGTCTGATTGCTGTGGCTAGGACCTCCAGTGCTACCTATAACAATAAAATCATAATATACAAAAAGACTTAACAGCAGAATAATTGTCCGGATGACCTTCAGGACAACCATGCTATGACACCCACTGGCATCAGGCCTGCCAAAGCCTATGTGATAGGATTGGTCAGGGGCTCAGCCATTGCTCCATGATCACCCTGCAGAGGGACGCCCAGGCCACTGGCTGGTGGAGCCGTCAATCAATTGGGGTACTCCATGATTGCCCCAAAGAGGGAGGCCTAGACCACCAATAGGCAGGCTGTGGTAGGTGGGCGGGGCCTACCTTTTGGGAGCAATGGATTGCAGGACTCTCAGACTGTGAGAGAGCACAGGCCAATCTGATCTGAGAGACCACCCTCCCCCTTCCCACCACTGCCTGTGAATGAATTTCCATGCACCAGGCCTCTAGTGTTGAATAAGACTGGTTACTGTTGGACATCCCTATCCTCTTCCTGATCTTAAGAGAATACATTTTGTTTTTCCCCCCATTGCATATGATGTAGCTATGGATTTGCCATCTATGGCCTTTATTACATTGAGTTATGTTCCTTCTATTTCCACTTTGCTGAGAATTATTCTTTTTAAATCATAAATGGGTGCTGAATTTTTGACAAAACCTTTTTCTGCATCTGTTCATATGATCACATGATTCCCCCCCTTCAATTTTTTTATGAGGTGCATCACATTAATTGATTTATGCATATTATACCAACCTTGTACCTCAGGAAAAAATCCTACTTGATCATGATTTATGATCCTTTCAATGTGTTCCTGAATTAGGTTTGCTAATATTTTGTTGGCGAATTTACATCTAAGTTCATCAGTGTTATCAGTAAGTTATTTTCTTTCTTTGTAGTATATCTAATTTTGGAATTCAAACAATAGTGGCTTCTTAAAATGAGCTTGAGAGATTTTCATCCTCTTGAATTTTTTTTAAATAGTTAGAGAAGTATAGGTGTTGTTTCTTTTTTGAATGTTTGATAAAATTTACCTTTGGAGCCATGAGGTCTTGGAGTTTTATTTCCTGGCAGTTTTTTTTTTTTTTTTTACCTGAGGATATGAAAGGATAGAAAAAGAAAGAGAGAGAGAGAGAGAGAGAGAGAGAGAGAGAGAGAGAGAGAGGTGAGAAAAATCCATCAGTTGCCTTTCACACATGCCTCCAACCAGGGATCAAACCCTTGATCTAGTTATGTGCCCTAACTGTCTGTCATACAGGATGATGCTCTAATCACCTGGCCTGGACTCCTGTTAGTTTGTTGTTGTTTTTTTGTTTTATTTTTTTACCGTTTCAATTTTATTAGTTGTTATCTGTCTGTTGAAATGTTCTGTTTCTTCTTGATTCTGTTTTGAAAGGTTGTATGTTTCTAGGAATTTATTCGCTTTTTCCACAGACTGTCCACTTTGATGGCATATACTAGTTAGTCATATTGTTTTCTTATAAACCTTTGTATTTTTGTGTCAGTTGTTACTTCTCTTTCATTTTTGATATGTATTTGTGTCCTATTTTTTTATTGATCAGTTTTGTAAAAGATTTATTATTCTTATTGTTTTTTTTCAAAGAACCAGTTCTGTTTAATTGATATTTGATATATTTTCTAGACTTTATTTTATTTCTTTTCTCATCTTTCTTACTTTCTTCCTTCTACTTACTTGGGTCTCTGTTTCACTTTTTTTGTTGTTGTTGTTTATTTTAGGTGTAAGTTTAGTTTGTTTATTTGATATTTTTCTTGTTTCTTGAGGTAGGCTTGTATTGGTATGAATTTCCCTCTTTCCTTCTTAGAATTGTTTTTGTTGTGTCCCATAGAATTTGGGCTGTTGTATTTTCATTTTCATTTGTCTCAGAGTAACTTTTGATGTCTTCCTTGATCTCATTGTTAACCCATTCATTGTTTCATAACCTGTTATTTAGCCTCCATGTGTTTGTTCTTTTTTCAGTTATTTTCTTTTCATTGATATCTATTTTCCTACCATTGTGATCAGAGAACATGCTTGATGTGATTTCAGTCTTCTTGAATTTATTGAGACCTGTTTTGTGTCCTAACATTCAGTCTATTCTAGAAAATGTTCCTTTGCACATGTAAAGAATGTATATTATACTGCTTTGGGTAGAATACTCTGAACATATCAATTAAATCCATCTGGTCTAGTGTGTCATTTAAGACTGATTCAATTAGACTGATTCAATGTTTCTTTACTGAATTTTTGTCTGGAAGATCTATCCATTGATGTCAATGAGGTGTTAAAATCTTCTATGACTGGATTTTTGCTCTTATATTGTTCTTATATTTGCTCTTATATAAATATTCATATATATATATATATATATATATATATATATATATATATATATATTTGATTATTTTACTATGGTTTGATTATTTTACTATTATCTAACACCCTTCATTGTCTCATAGTATAACCTTTTTTTAAAGTCTATTTCTTCTAATATAAGCATTCCTTTTTTTTTAACTTTTTGAGATATCTCCACAGTGTTTCCACAGCTTTTTTGTTTGTTTCTATTTGCATGAAATACCTTTTTCCATCTGTTTTCTTTCACTCTGTGTGTGTCTTTCACTCTGATATGTGTGTCTTGTAGGAAGCATGTACTTGGGTCTTGTTCTCTTGAATGGATATTCAGCTCCCTATTGTCTTTTTTTCTCTTTTGCTTAATCCATCCATGGCTCAGCCTCTCCCCCAGACCTGTCATCTGCTCTTTACCTTATTATTTTATCTCTATTTTGCTTGTTTCTACAGTTTTTAGTTATGAGTGAAATCATATGGTACTTTCTCTGACTGGCTTATTTCATGTAGTAAAATGTTCTTCAAGTACATCCATGCTGTCACAAATGGCTAATTTTCTTCTTTTTTCTGACCAAGTAGTACACCCTTGTGTACCATAGCTGATTTATCCCCTCAACTACTGATGGACACTTGAACTACTTCCAAATCTCAGCTATTATAAATAATGCTGCAATGAACATGGGGGTGCATATATTCTTTTGAGTTAGTGTATTAGTTTTCTTTGGAAATATTCCCAGCAGTGGAACTACTGGTCAAAGAAAATTCCTTTTTTGTTTAACTTTTTGAGATATCTCCACAGTGTTTCCACAGTGACTATACCAATCTAAATTCTGACCAACAGTGCATGATGATTCATTTTCTCTATGTCTTCAACTTGTTTTTCTTGATAATAGCCACTCTGACAGGTACAAGGAGATATCTCATTGTGGTTTTATTTTGCATCTCACTAATGATTATTGACAATGAGCATATTTTCATGTCTATTGGCCATATGTATGTCCTCTTTGGAAAAGTGTTTAGCCTTGCTGGGTAGAATAGTCTTGGTGGTAAATACTTGCATTTCATCACCCAGGTTGATGCTTTACAGAGGGGAGTGCTCAATGCATGTATGATGTGTTCTGTGGGTGGTGTGAGAGATGGACTCAGCACAGGAACTTTGGCGTCTGATCCTCCAGCCCTCACCCCAAAGCCATTCAACACAGTTTCTCCCTGTTTGACTCCAGTCTACTATGAGCTACTTTTGCTCCATAGAAGGTTCTGTGTGCTGGCTGCTTAAGACTGCAGAAAATTGGCATTATAGTAGATGCCGCACTCACCTGGCGGCTGGAGTCCTGGCTGATTTTCACAGCCAGAAGTTCTGTAAGCTCCTTCCCCTGGCTCTGGTGCTCTGAGCAGGCTTTCATCATCCCTCAGGGGGAAGCTTTGCAGCTGAGCTACCCCTGTGAATTTGCAAGCAGTGCACACTGGTGTAGAGACAGCCCTTTTCCACCTCTGCCCTTCCTGCCAGTCTTGATGTGGCTTCCTCTAGGATCTTTGGTTACAGGAATCTGTTCAGCTAGTCTTCATTTGATTATTCAGGTTGATTGATCTGCCTAGACATCCACAAAAATGTGTGCTCTTCTCCTCTCTCCTGATCTTCCTGAAGTCATAGCTTCTCTCTATATCGCCAGGTGAGTTGTCACCTGAGGAACCAATGTTCTTAGTTTTGGGGTCCCCTTTTTTTGCAAACAAGAGGTATGTCACTTATTGGAGCCTCACTAGGCAGCCCCGAAATAAGTAGATTTCACCTGATCTGATTTTGAATGAGATGAGGACTCTCTCCCTCATCCCCAATGAGAAGATCCTCCCCTCACAAGCTGAACTTGCGGGCTATGTGTGCTGGAGGCTTGCACAAGGCCCGGGAAGGAATCACTAACAGAGGATTGTGGGATATGGTTTGAGCACTGTGGCCTGTCCAAAAACCCAGAGCCTGAATCTCTGGCCTTCTGGCACCTTGTGTGAGGCCCCTGGTAAAGTCCCTTCTGCTCACACAAGCTCAAGTGGATCCTGCTGTTGCCACTGAGAACTTCACCTGGATAGATAGAGCACCTTCATGACAGCCCCTGTGACTGGCAGAGAGGAGGGGTTCTGTGCTTGGAGGGGGAAGAAGGAGGTCAGAGTGTGCAGGGCTATGCAGGGCTGTGTCCCAAATGGCAGGGCCAGCCTGGACTGCTCAGTTGAGTTACGCAGCAGGGTGGCTGGGGTGAGCTAGTGGCTGGCATAATGGGGCATGGGGCAGGGCAGAGGCAGGATGGATGGGACATTCCAGCTGGATGTGTCACTTCCAGGTACCTTTCTCTCCTCCCCTCCCAGTCTCTCCTTCTACCTCCCACCCAGAGCTCTCAGCCCAGGTCTCAGCACCCCTGCTTCCCAAGCAGGGCTCAGGGTGGAGAAGGTGACCTAAGGTGTAGGACACTGTGCCCAACGCCTTACAATCTGTTCACATCAGGCCAAGAATCTCCACTTTAGACCCTGTCCTAGCTAGAGGTTTTTTGGACAGAGACATTCCCTTCAGCAAGATGATGGAAGTAGCCGAAACCGGATTGGCTCAGTGGTAGAGTGTCGGTCTGTGGACTGAAGGGTCCCAGGTTCGATTCCAGTCAAGGGCATGTACATTGGTTGCGGGCACATCCCCAGTAGGGGGTGTGCAATAGGCAGCTGGTCGATCTCTCTGTCTCATCGACATTTCTAGCTTTCCATCTCTCTCCCTTCCTCTCTGTAAAATATCAATAAAATATATATTAAAAAAAGATGATGGAAGTAAAAAACCATGCATGCTCATGGTTTAGTAAAATCTGGGATTTGCCTTTCAAATAAGAAAAATGCCATTTCAGATAAAAACAAGCAAAAATATGTGAGCATACATAAAAAATGCACCAATTCTAAGATTCCATTTTAGGGACATGTCCAGAATCAGTAAAGGAGCAGAGGCAGAGAGCAGACCAGGGATTGTCAGGGGCAGGAGAGGTGGGAGTGAGGACTTTGGAGCAGGGTTTCTTTTGGGGGCTGGAACATTCTAAAACCAGAGAGTGGTGATTGTGAAGCTTCCTGAATGTATTCCATGCTCATGAATGGCACAATTTAAAATATTAACAAATAAATTTATTTACATTGTAACATAAAATACATCATACAGTGCATAGAAGAAAAATATAAAAATTATAATGAACGATAAGTTGACTATATAGAAGGGCAACACTAACTCTGGTGGGCATGGGGGAGCAAGTAACCAGGTCAGGGGCACCAGGGCTTTCAGTGGGGAAGGAGATGCTGCCTGGGACAGAGGAGGCTTCAGAGGAGCAACTGGAGCAGGTTTCCAAGGTGACATGACCTCCGGGGAAGTAGGTGCAAACAGGTCAGTCTCCGTCTGGCACCCCTTGTCATGTTTGGCTCCTGGTAAACCAGCAGCAGCTCCCTCTGCCTCCTGGGCTGGTGCTGGAGGTGTGAGAGGAGAAAGGTCACCCATGTGTGGTATTTCCATGGGCTTCCCCCACCCCCACCCCTCAACAGAGCACAGCCTCAGCCCAGGACCCACCCCAGGACATACATCCTCCCCACAGGCCACCCAGCAGATGGCTGGTCTGAGGCCGGTCTTTGCTTTCCTCTGGCCTCTGGGAGCTGCCTGTGAGATTGCACTGCCCCCTGTCCATCAGCTCACAGGCACCTCCACTCCCCACCCCCCCCCTCCAACGTCTCACCCTTGGGCTCAGCTGTTTGGAGGTGGCCACCGTGATCCAGGGGGAGAGTGAGCAGCTGCTGCTGGAGCCTGAGCGGCTTTGGGTGGGGAGAACAGTGGGACCTGGACCGCTTCCTGGGAGGAGACCTCGTCCTGCCATCCACAGGCCCCGGTTCCCCTGACCCCCAGCGGGCCACACGCTCTGCAGGCCTGCTCTGGCCCTCACTGCTGCCCATGGGGCGGCGGTCTCCGTCCAGCATCTGCTGCTCCTCCGTGATCTGGGGTGGGCGCTGCAAGGACAGTGACCGTCAGCCAGTGCGGAGGCCTCCTGCCCTGCCCGGCCCTGGTCGCTGCTGCTCCTGGATCAGGCCCAGCCCTGAGTCTGCACAGACCTCCCCCGGGGAGGGGTGGGGAGGGGGGAGGAGAAGCACCTCCAGGATCAGCCTAAACCTCGGGCAGAGGGAGGTGCCCACACTCCAAGTCCACTCCCAGCCTTGACCTGGCGGTGAGCATGACAGGCCACAGGCTTCTGATCCCACACTCCTCAGCCTGCACCTGCTCAGGGCGGGTCCTCCCCACGTGACCCCCTTCTATCCCCCACGCCCCCAAACACACACACACACACACACACACACACACACACACACACACACACACACACGGAGGGAACATGGGGCTGGGGAGGGCGATGAGAGTGTGGGCTGGCCTTGAGAAACCCGCCCTGGGCCTCCCTGGGTTACCTCTGGGTTCCCCCGAGCAAAGGGCCAGGGCCATCGGGGCCGAGTGCGGGGCTGAGTGCGGGGCTGAGTGCGGAGGCAGCGGAGGAAGCGGAGGAAGCGGAGGAAGCAGCCTTCGCCGCGGGCTCTGTGCCCTTCCGGGCGGCGGGGCAGCGGCACACAGCACAGCATGCTGGCGGGCTGCCTCTGTGAGGGCGGAGGGGCAGCTTCAGAACGCGGCTGCCTGGCTACAGGTTCCAGGACTGTTGGGCTCTGACGTCAGGGAGTGAGGTCACTGCTCTGGCGGGGGCAGAGAAGCTCAGGGTAGGGGCCAGGGAGGTTTCCTGCCATGTTCACACCCCAGGTCACGGCTGGGGATGGAGGTGGAGTAGGTGTGGTGCACTATGATGGTTGTTTAGACCCTGGAAGTGCCAACACCCTCCCACCCCCATGACCTGGCTCCGGTGGAAGTCTGTGCAGACTCAGGGCTGGGCCTGACCCAGGAGCAGGAGCAGCAGCGACCAGGGCCGGGCAGGGCGGGAGCCTCCGCACTGGCTGACGGTCACTGTCTTTGCAGCGCCCAACCCGGATCACGGAGGAGCAGCAGATGCTGGACGGAGACCCCCGCCCCATGGGCACCAGTGAGGGCCGGAGCAGGCCTGCAGAGCGTGTGGCCCGCTGGGGGTCAGGGGAACCGGGGCCTGTGGATGGCAGGACGAGGTCTCCTCCCAGGAAGCGGCCCAGGCCCCACTGTTCTACCCCCCCGCCCCCCCCAAAGCCGCTCAGGCTCCAGAGGCAGCTGCTCACTCTCCCCCTGGATCACGGTGGCCACCTCCAAATGGCCAGGCCCAGGGTGCTGGAGTGGAGGGAGGCCGAGCCCAAGGGTGAGGCGTTGGAGGGGGTGGGGTTGGGTGGGGAGTGGAGATGCCTGTGAGCTGATGGACAAGGGGAAAGTGCAATCTCACAGGCAGCTCCCAGAGGCCAGAGGAAAGCAAAGACCGGCCTCAGACCAGCCATCTGCTGGGTGGCCTGTAGGGAGGATGTATGTCCTGGGGTGAGTCCTGGGCTGAGGCTGTGCTCTGTCCTTGACGGGCTCCTGGAAATACCAGCTCATGGGTGATCCTTTCTCCTCTCCCACCTCCAGCACCAGCCCAGGAGGCAGAGGGAGCTGCTGCTTTACCAAGTTTCAAATATCAAAATGAGCCCATGCAGGTCCCACCTGGATGTCACTGCAGACCTGGAGGGGTGGCCGTGCCACCTCGGACAGCTCCTCCAGCTGCTGCTCTGAGCAGGAATCAACCTGTGCAGCATCTCCTTCCCCAACTGAGACCTCAGGGCCCCTGCATAGGTTGCTGGTTCCCCCATTCTCATCAGATTAGTTTTACCATTCTACATCAATAATCAATTTTTTATATTTTTATGCACTGTATGGTGTAGTTTACTTTACATCCTAAATAAAAGTAATTTTTTAATGTTTTAAATTGTGCCATTTCTGAGCCCAGAATACATTCAGGAAGCTGTGAATTCACTAATACTGTCTAGTGCACCAAAGTCCTTGCTCCCCACTCCTCTGACCCCTGACAATCTCTGGTCTGCTCTCTGTCTCTGATTCTGGACATTTCCTCTAAATGGCATCTTACAATAGGTGTCTTTTTGTTCCTGCTCATATATTTTTGTGTGTTCTTATATGGCATCAGGTTTGGGGTATTTGGTAAGGAAATCCCAGATGGATTAGAGATGAGATGTCAAAAGGAAAGCCCCTTATTAAGTGTGAGCATCATCTTGGGGTAGAGACCGCTGTGCTAAGTGTGACCCCAGACAGAGCCAGAAGCTAGCGAGGCAATGGCGGCTCTTCCTGTGCCCAAACCAAAATGAAAAATCGGCGTAAAGCTGGGAAGACAAACCCTAATCCAAGGCCGGAGGAAGATGTTGCATCCCTGTGGTGCAGAAAACTCTCGAAAGTCGTTTTCTAAAGGGACACAGGGCATTCACTTCTGAGGAGCCAATGCATCCACCAGTACATGTCAGAGATGTGTGACCTCCCGGGGAGGGACACATGCTCTGTCAATGCTGGGGGAGGGCTCTGTCCTATCAGGCTGGCAGCTTCTGGTCTGGTGGTGCCCAGCTCCGGGACAAAGTGAGGCAGCAGAGGCCCCAGCAGGGCCCCTGGGGAGAAGGGGAAAGGCCCCCCTCTGGGAGGACAGAGTGCAGGGCCCATCAAAGTCCCACAGGTGCCCCCTTCACCAGGCAGCGCTCAGTCTAAAAGGTTACCCCACACAAGTTCTTGCACAATTTTCCAAAGATGTTACTTTGGAGACTATGATTGAGAGCCTTGATGAAATTGCCTGGGATTGGGAAAATCCCTAATCCACATTTCCTAGTATGGACAAGAATTAGATAAGTAATGCTGTAATGAAAATAATAGTTTTAGGGGAAAATAACTGTATGAGCTGAGGAAGCTTACTGTTTTTTGGAAAAGTAAGTATTTCAGCTTGAAGAGATGCAGGCTGGGAGGAGAGGCTGACACTGGTTGCATGGAGAGGAGATGCAGCGGGAGAAGATCCCAGGTCCTGACTCAGGATGAAGGAGTTGGACACCTTGAAAGCAGTGGGCTTTTCCATCGAGAGGGCCTGCCACGGTGTCCTGCTGTTATTTGCTGGTCTGTATAGGTGATTTATATTAATTATCTAATTTAAACCTACCATTCACTTATCCTTGGAGATGTATTCTCACACAAAAAAATAGCAAGATAAAACACATTCTTGTAGGAGTACCTCTTGGTGTTTAGTACTGGGGGGAATGTTTTCTTCGGCTTCGGAGGCCACCATCTGAGAGTTAATTTCAAGCAACTGAGATGGGGCGCTGCTGGCGAAACTACAAGGCTCTCCTAAGGCTGTTGCAGCTCTTGTCCTCTGGAACACAGCTGCTGGTTCCCCTCAGCCTGGTCACACTCAGGGACAAATCTTGGTTGCTGCATTGCCTTGTTCCAGGACTCAGGGCACCTTCAGAGCGCAGGCATCCTCTTGTCACACTGATGGGAGCTCTTCCGAGCCTCCCAGCTGCAAGGGACAGTCCTTTGTTATGCCTTGTAGAGAGAGGCTGCGGCTGCTGCCGGTGCTGCTCATGTCATGTTTGTAGGGCTCTTGCTGTTACCTTTTTCTGAGGAAATTATCTGGGCACAGTTACAATGCTGTTCTGTGTGCAGAGGAGAAGCAAGAGACCTCTTTCTCGATTCCATTACAGGTTCTGGTGCCTCTGGCTACCATTAGAGTGGGATCCCATGGGGCATTCCTGCTTTGACTTGATGTGCACTGTTGTCATCCCCACAGCACTGCCACGGTGGGAGTGTACCTTGGTCCAAAGAAAAGTCTATTGTCTGCTCCATGCTGAAACAAAAGTGCATGTAGCCACAGTTCTCCTGAGCAATGCCCTTTTGAAGAGATCAGCCTCCCTTAGGTATATCTCATTGCATTGGAGATATTCCCTCTAATGGAGCAAGTGTGGACCTCTCTTCTTCATCGAGATAACTAGTGCACCTTGACTCTCTTATCCCAATACCCTAAAGGAGAAGTCAAACAGATTCAATTGTTTCTTTATATCGTTTACTCAGATCATTGGTACCTGCTTGCACTGCCTTTCATAATCGGAGAGGCCACTCTCAATTCCTACAAAACAAAGGAAATCTACTCCAGAGTAACTTGGAGACAGAACTTCTTGGCATTGATAGAACTGGCACCTACGGAATAGCATTGTCTCTAGGAGAGAAAGACATTAAAAATGGGAAAATAAAAGAAATGCACTGTGGGAGGAAGACAGCTCTCCTGCTGTCCACTTATGTTATTTACCTCCGAGACGCCCTTAGAAGAGAAGAGGCAGATGTTTGGGCCTCCTCTCATCCATTGGACCTCTATGTCAGGAAACGAGTATCATGTGCTATGAGAAAGGGCTCTTATTTGCAGAATGCCCTTCGCAGAATGTCATTGGTTAAATTATTTCTAAGTAATTATTTGTTTGGATACACACAGCCGTGTGGTGGTTTCAGAGGGAAGGGGAAAGTGGGTAAACAGGGTCCTAATAAACTGAGTGGCCAGATTATTATGATTTCTGAATGCATAATAATCTGGCCACTCAGTGTGTGTGTGTGTGTGTGTGGTGTGGTGTGTGGGTGTTGTGTGTGTGTGTTTGCATGCTCGTATGTGTATTAGAGGCCCAGTGCATAAATTCATGTATGCATGGGTGGGGTCCAGCCAGCCTGGCCAGGGGGAGGGGACATAGGTGGTTGACCAGCCTGCCTGCTGGTCGAACTCCTGGTGGTGGGGACAATTTGCATATTAGCCTTTTATTATATAGGATATACACTGAGTGGCCAGATTATTATGCATTCAGGGATCATAATAATCTGGCCACTCAGTGTATATGGTGACAGAAGATGACTTTGGGTAGTGGGAAACAATTCAAAACACAGATCTTGCAACACAAAAACCCACCCGGAAACCTATATTATCATGTTGACCAATTCCAACATAATAAATGTAATTTAAAAATAATTACTTAGAGCAAATAAATCCATAGTCTATGTATGAGACATGGCTCTTTTGAGAGTGTCACTTAAGCTATATAATTCTTTGGACATAAAATAGTTTTCATATCTCAAATGCTCCCTCTTGTAGGAGAAGGCACACAGAAACTTTCTAGGAAAAAACAGCTATTATTCTGTGCTCCATAACATGTGTGCAATACATTAAAGGAACCATTCCTGATGATTTTACATGATGGAAATATTTTTTAAAAAGACACACATCGAATTCCAAAGTGTTTGAAGACAAAGTTAAATGAAATAAATATACTCAGACACTCTTCTGCATCAATTCTAATAGCTTGTGAGTTATACTCATAATGGGATAGGAAGTTTTTTTTTTCTGAAGCAATAAATTAATTATAAAGGCATGTGATTGGTATGAATGGAAACCATCCCAATTAGATGATGATGAGAATTGCATGAAGGACAAAGTATGATGAGTGTACCACTTTAAGGTCATATTTCTGTGGAGGGATTTAAGTAATCCATCCTTGTTATTTATAAGATATTTAAAAGCCCCGAGGTAGAAATACAGTTGTATATTTATGCATTTTCCTTAGATTATCTTGTATAGCAATTTTGTGGGATTTTAAAGCTAGTTAATATGTATTATGTTGAAATTCATAGTGACTTAAACACTGCATGATACATTTTTCCAGATGCTATGATATACTAATAATGATAACTCTTTCAAATTATATTTAAAGGCTAAAATGCATATAATACAAGGTTCCTTTAGTAACTTTTCAAAGCTATTTTTTACTATGCAACATTTGCCTGAGTGAGATAATCACATTAGCTAGTAAGTTGTCACAATGGTTTTTCCAAAACAAGGTAAAGTATAGATTTTATAGATAGAAAATAGATGAATAATGACTGTGTGATCTATTCTTACAAAGCACATTGGTCTCAGTGAAGCTACAGCCTTATAAATATAATATAACATATCACACATAATATAAAATTAAATATCTGGATACCTGAATTTAAAACTGTGTTGTTTTACAGGGTTTTAATGTGTAGAGTATCTTAAAATTAACTAAAAATTTTATTACAATTCTTACTGTGAAATGCCTTTGAAAGGATGATTCATAAGTATAATCAAATTCTTTTTTACCTCAGATCTAGTGAGAAATGTAAGCTCATCCCAGGGGCTCCACATACTATATCATTCAGGAGAAAAGTGGGTTGCAGTAAGATTCCAAGATTAATCTAAAGATGATGTGAATTGTACACAGGTCCAGAGATCAGAGGATCTGCACACTAATCCTCCCTGTGCTGTTGTTGAAGTGAGCATTTTCTGCTGCGAAAGAAGGGATCACCATAAAACTGAGCAGCCTAATTCATCTGCCTAACACCAGGTGGTCAGCCGAGGGCAAACCTATGGAGGCAGACTTGCTCAAGGTGGACACTGGGCCAGGTTAACCAGATTCCGCCACATTCTCTATTTTTCATCATTAAAGGGACAATGGGAAAATGTTCACCTTGATGAGTGAAAAACCACCAAATTATATAATTATTAATCTTTCATGAGTCAGGGTGAGTAAACATTTTTCATGCCAAGGTCAAGGATAAAATAGGGCATTACAGTCACAACATATGACTGGAGACAGGTTGTAGGAGTGGCTGTTATAGAAAAGACAGCCTAAGAATAAGAAAAGACATTCTAAGAATAATAGACCTCATTTTCGCAGAATTGTGTCTTCCTTTCCATTTTAATACTGTGCTTGGTCTGCTTTTCTTTCCAGTTTATGTTATTTTTTGCTTTCTTGATTTTCTTAGATGCATTTGATCTCTATCTCAACTTTTGTGGGAAAATCGATAGCTTGTTAAGAGAGAGAGAGAGAGAGAGAGAGAGAGAGAGAGAGAGAGAGAGAGAGAGAAAGAAAGAGAGAGAGAGAGAGAGAGATTGTGACACCTACAAGGGCAGTGTTAATGGTCCTACTCAAGATATCCCTGTGCTAATGGGGTTGACAAACTGGACCTAGCCTCTTCCTTTCCGAGAGGACCAATGAGCCAAGTGAGTGATATAAAAAAAATTATTTTGGTTGGTGGGGAGGGACTTCACAGGGAAGAAGAAATTACAGTATGTTTTTTTAACACAGGAGATTTTTTTTAGGTAATTAAGAATAACTGGCTGTTATTATTGGTTTTCATTTTGAGATAAAGAATTGAACATCTTGAGATATTATTTAATAAAGGAGCAGAGTTCTCTAAAATAAGATACATTAAAAGGAAAGATGTTGTTGAAAATGCCTCCTTTGGAACCAATTGTATTTTTGAGGAGGGGTTGCTTTTGAATATAAAATTAGATAACTTAAAATAACATTATTATTATTATTACTAATACAAATAACAGAAAACTAAGAAAAATAACCCAATTAGCAGAGGCATCTTTCTTCTCAGAGAAGACATTCCAGAAATTTCCCCTGGAAAAATCTCTAGCCAGACAGACAGATGATAGATATTTTGATCAATTACTCTTACTTTGTTGTAAATGTTTATGTTTCACTTAATAAAGCCTGAATATTCTTCCATCTCTCAAGTGTGACTTTACAAAATGCAGCTAATTGTTAGGTAGTCTGTGCTGCACTAATCTTTATGTATCTACTAGGAGCACAGTGCACAAATTCATGCACCTTGAAAGGAACTGTAGACCATGAGGCTGTGGTGGGCACAGGGGCAGGTCTCAGCCCATCCTCCGTGCCTCCACCGAGTCCCTCCCACAGTAGCTCCAAGTCCCCTGTCTGCAGGAAGCCCCTCTCCCACCATGGGTCTCATGCACTGATGGTGCTGGGCCCTCTAGTACCACTGATGGAGTGGAGTGATTGGGGCCAGCGCAAGCAGCGGGTGTGAGCAGTGGCTGCTGCCCAATTGCCCCTCAGGAGCAGGTGGAGGTGGGAAATCCCTCAGGGGTGATCGGGGCCAACAGCTGCCACATGCACCCACTGGCTGTGCGGAGCAATTGGGACTGGCGCCACGTGCTGGCAGTGGGTGTGAGCAGGGCCTGGTGCTGGCTGCAATTTCGAAAGGGAAAAGGTTCACCTTGGTGAGTGAAAACCACCAAATTATATTATTATTAATCTTGTATGGGTCAGGGTGAGTAAACATTGCTCACCAGAGCTACTGCTAGCGCCAGCTGTTGGTGCTAGCAGTGACTCTGGTGCTGGCAGCGGGTGCAAACAGGACCATCGCTAGCAGCGAGTGTGGGTGCTGGGTGGGATCACAGCACACAGGAGCAAAGAATTTTCAGTAATCACCAGAAGCTCGCCCCAATGACAGCAACCGGTGCCGGACTTGGTCTGGTGCCCCTGCTCACTTGCTCCACTATCCCGCCACAGCTGACTTTCAACATGTTCTGCACTCTGCTGCCTACTGATGACACCTGTCACGTTCCATGTGCACCCCTGGTGGTCAGTGTAAGTCATAGCAACTGGTTTTTCGGTTGTCCCGCAGTTCAGTCCATTTGCATATTAGCCTTTTATTATATAGGAGGATTTTTGTGGACTGAAGAAGTGAAGGAAGATGGATGAAATAAAGTATGACAAAGGAATAGGAGTTAAGAGAGGTAAATGGCAGAGAGCAGAACAGAATGTAATGAGGAAGCAAAGCCTGTAGACTTGGATTTGCATCCTGGCTCCCTAGCTCTCCTGATGCAAGCCATGTCCTTCATGTTGCCCCATTGCAGAGTGGCTGCTGTCTACTTAAACTGCTCAATATATAGATCAATGCCCCTGAAAACCTATTCAGTGTTGAAACCAGAGAGGTTGCTATTTACTTATCTAGTTCCTTTCTGTCTTGGGGAATATCACTCCAAGCACTTTGATCTTTAATTTCCTCTCTATGGACTGGAGATTTATCTTGTAGAGTTCTTGCAAGTGTTACATTAAATTAGGTAATATATTTAGAGTCTTTAGGATACTGATAGGTTCTGGATAAATACTCAGCAAATATTAGAAACTGCTATTTTTATAGATTTTAAAAAATCAAATGTTGGTAATTTTATGTGGCTCAACCTAACATTGATTTTCTCCTTTTTTCTTAAGCAGCTGGGAAGGTATAGACCAACATCCCAGATACTAACATAGTAGCCCTGTTGCATAGTCTATTAAGACCCTGCTCCTGCTCCATTACCCTTGAACAAGACCCAGCTTAAATGACCTGTCTATGATGTGGGTCATTGCATGGCAATCACTCAGGAGCCCACATGACTCCACCCATGTATATTTCCTCCTGTTGCCTCCTGGGTTTCTCCCTCAGCTCTGGGTCCTGGGCAACCTATATCAAACTCACCTTACCACTAACGAAGCTATGGGTATTTTTTTTTTTTTACCACTTAACAGCTGTCTGAATTTCATTTCACTTGAACTCAAGTTAAACTATCATGGATTAGAAGCACGATGCTTCCAGGGAACAAATAGTCTACCTTTGTAGATGACCACTGTTTAAATGGAACCAACACTCATGGTAGGTTGAACCACATAAAATTGCTACTATCTGATATTTTTTTAATCTATAAAAATAAGCACCTTTTGCTGAGTACTTATCCAGGACCTAATTTAATAGCAGGCATCTTGCCATTTCTTCAACTCGGCAGGCATGCAGTTTCTATGCTTTTCATTTGCCTATCCCACTGCTGCCATCTTTTTTCCCTATTGATTGACAAAATACCACTTCTCTTGCAAGAGACAGCTCATACGTCCTGTGCTCCATAAAGCTCTCTCTGAATTACCTGCGCAGACACACCTGCCCTGCCCCCATATGCCCCTCTATACAGCAACCTTAGCAACTGCCACACCAAATTTGAGTCTGCTTCCCAATTTAATCGTGAGCTCCTTGGCCACAGGAATAGTATCGTTATACTGAAGTGTTCCCAATGTTTGACATAGTAACTAAAACATAACAGGTGCTCCCTAAATTATTTCCTGAAAAAATTAATAAACAAGTTAATCAGCCTCTTCCAAGGGCCCAAGAACAGATTGATTATTTGCTCCTTTATTTATTTTATTTTTGTGTGTGTGTTAATTGTCTATTTCTTCACCCCTCCTTCCTTTCCTCTTCCCTTACTCCTGTTATTTCTTTATTTTTCAATCAGGGTTAAACATTTCTAATTTACCTTCCGTTTAGAAGCTTATGGGCATTTCAAAAATGCTGAATTGCACAGATATAAAAAATGAAAAGAAAAAAAAGCATCTAATCACACATAAAAATGAATAGACTCCTTGGCATATTATCTCTTTTAATAAGATGCCTTAGCATCTGCACATTGTCCTGATAAGAGAAACTGCTGTCATATTTTTTGTTTCAATTTGAGCATTTTAAAGGCATTTTCTATTAGTGCTAATTAGATGTATAAAAGCCTTCCTGAGCAAAGTAGATAGTCACAGCTAATTCATAAAGAATTGATGTTAGTAGCTAAATTGCCACATAGATTTGCACTTTGGGTAAGGCTAAGTTTCCAAATAATGTGACTGCTGTTTAAAATAAATTTAATATTTAATGTAAGTCATAGTTTCATTAAATTTCCTATATTTTTGAAATTTACTCAATGTTATTTTAAATTAGCATCTGTATAAAATATCTTCAAAGTAAATAAGCTAATAATATGATAACGCCAGTAGAGGAAATAATAACATTAGCCATTTATAGAACACTTGTCATTATCATTATATTTATTTTTTTCTTCTTTGTCTGTCATATATACATACAGTTCAAACCAAGTTCTTCCATTGTAGACCTTATACATCTGAAACAATTCTCTAACGTTTTTGATAAGGAACAAAGGAGGAAGCTTTGAGGTCTTACAGCCTAGCTCAGTATCTAGTTAAACCACAATCTTACTTCCCCATTCTAGCTGCCTTGAGCGGAATAGCAAAACCACCCCAAGGGGCCCACTACAAGAAGACATACATTTAGTGACCAGATTTTTATGATCTCTGAATGCATAATAGCATTATAATCTGGCCACTCAGTGTATATCCTATATAATAAAAAGCTAATATGCAAATTGTCCCCTGGACAGGAGTGTGACCAGCAGGTAAGCCAACCACCCGCCCATGTCCCCTACCCCTGGCCAGACTGCCCAGACCCACCCCACCCATGCACGAATTCATGCACCAGGCCTGTTACACACACACACACACACACACACACACACACACACACAGTAATAAAGGTTTACTTGCCTGATTCCTCTGGGTGCTGGCTGTCATTCTCCTGGGCCATTTGCCACAACAGTTGGAGTCATTAGGGTGCTGATAAGACTGAGTAATCATTTGTTTGATGATTTATTAAAGTGGTTGGCATGTGTGTGTGTGTGTGTGTGTGTGTGTGTGTGTGTTTCTCAAAAGTTATACAGTTTTCTCTCAAAGCAGTTCACGCACTGAAAGAATATGTTTAATTTGCCTATCTCTTATCAAATTAGAAATTAAGTTGCAGTACAATGTATTTAGAGCAAAATTTGAGAGAGAGTTTTAAAGCCAAAGTAACATTCAAAATTAAGGCACCAACTGAGATGGAACTCAGGAGAGAGGGCATCCTCAATGAACCGGCTTAAGAGTCATCTATACATTATTTGCCCTGAAGATGATTTCCTGACTTAGAGAACGCCATAATTTCACTGGGAAAAAACTGTTGATATTAAAATCAGGAGATGGAATAGAATGGGAGTGCATTTACATAATTTGTCTACCTACCATAAGTCAAATTTTGTTCCAGGTTTATATATGTTGTTGTACTTGTCCTCAAAATTGGGTACCTGCTGGGGGAAAAGAGGGGTCTCTAGGAGTATTCATTTTCCTTTTACAAATTTAGCAATGACAGCTCCACATTCTACCAGGCTGAATTTTTCTTAACCCATGGCTTTGGGTCCAGAGCACTTCACAGACATAAGGAAATAGGAAAATGGCTGCAGGGCAATCCACCTGGCTGGAAGATTCGGTTTTCTTCCATATTCCTTTTGCTGAAGCACTGGGCAGTTTAGAAACACAATAAATTATGCTTAATAATTATTTGTTGAAGGAAATAATAAATGAATCAATTACCTTACAGAAATTTGCTTTCCATCATTGAACTCTAAAATATACTTGTCTTTTCTGTTTGCTGTATTAAGACCTTCAGTGCCTCTTCTTATAAACGTAGCCTTTTCCTGAGAATGAGCAACACTGCTTTCTACCCCTGTGCCCATACATTTAGGTTTGCTTTAGAAAATTGACTCCTCAGCCCATCAAGCTGTTGTGTTAGCCTCCTGACCTTGGCATCTCTAATCTCCCTCCTTTACAATCCAAAATATTTAAATCCCAGCTGTTTCAACCCAACATGCCCTCCTCTACCTAATCTCTCCCCACCTTCCAAGAGACTAACTTGGAAATAGTACCAAGAATAACCAATAATTTTTTTCCAATAATGTGAGGGTAGTTTTGTTTCTGTTTTCAGCATTCCCAGAGAATATCGCAAGAGGAAGAATGAATTTCAGTTTCTTCAGCTTGAGAATATGGCAGTGGTGGGAAACACGGTAAAAAATGAGGCCAGATATCTATGCCTGTGCTATGAAAAGGTGCCTGAGAAAAGGCTCTAGTCCTGGCTGCTAATGTGCAATCTCAAACCACACTTCCTCATGCTATGTCACCACCTGTGCCCATTGCTGTCTGTACAATACCCTTCTTTCTTCTCTTTCCTTCAAAAATGCAGTAAGTACTGACTCTCACTATAATTTCAGGCACTCCTTTAGTAGAAAATATGAATTTATAACAAAAAAAAGCAAAGCTATTTGCCCTAGCTAGGAAACTCCGTTGGAGTGTCATCTCATACACCAAAAAGGTTATGGGTTCCATTCCTGGTCAGGGCACATACCTAGGTTGTGGGTTCAATCCTCTGTTTGGGTACCTATTGGAGGCAACCAATCAATGTTTTCTTCTCACATTAATGTTTTTCTCTCTTCTTCTCTCTCTCCCTTCCTGTCTTTCTATAACATCAAGGCAGGATTTAAAAACAAAACAAAACTATTCTATTTGATTTTAAATTTTAGTAGCAACTTTCAAATCAATCTCAGCTTTGAAGAGACCAAATAATTAGGGAAATTTTTCATGGAGAAAGAAAACTGCCTTGATAAACCATGCACAAAATAGACAAGCATGGAGTTAACTGGAAAATAAGTGGAGTACATTATTCATTTGATGCTGCATATCTTAAGATAGTCACTATTATTACGAAGCAGACTTGGAAGCTATGATAGAGATGCAAGAAGAGATATGACTACTTTCAGAAATGAAGATTGTAGTAGTGTAGTCATACATTTCTTGCTTGTTTTGTTATGCATATATATTTAATATATCAACCATTTTCCTTCCCTTACTGTTATAAACTGTGATAACAATGTTAACTGATTAATACTATAAATCTAACCTTTAAATCACAGGATAATAAAGGGAGATTATGGCTGCTAGAAAAAGATTACCCAAAAGATGAATGCAGGAATAGTGGAATTTACATCTCCACCTTTGGGGAAAGTTGGAGCAAGTCTTCAATTGATCAAGGAATAGTTATATCATGTTAGATAGAAGAGGGATGCTATCCTATTGTTATTTGGAAGTTTAATTGCTGCCAAAAGGGTAAATATGGATGCAGAGTTGGCAAAGTGCATTGCAGAAGAGATGGTAAACTGCACTTCCTAGAATCTGCTTCCTTTTATAATCACAGGTTCTGACCTGTTAATAAGAGGCACAGTGAGATTTAGAAGATAAAAGAAGGAAGGTGTTAGAGGGCCCAGGAGACAGGTGTTGGAGGCAGATGACAGGGGTGAGGTTAGAAGCGTCTTATATACTCTAATATACTCTAATATACTCAGAATATATAGAGTGACTTCTGCTTCCTTTACTGAAGCCTCACTGATTCAGTGAGGAAGCAGAACATCCTTGTTGTGTATTAAGAATAAAATAATTCCTCATCAACTCTCCTCCTACCTAAACCTTGGAGGCATTGAAGTTTCTCAACCTGGAATGCACAGTAGTTTGAGATAGGTGATAAAAGTGGCTCTAAGCTAATCCTCTGCCCCCAGGCAACTTTCAAAAGAGAACAGATACATTAAGACAAAATAAAAATATAAATATGATGACCTAAGAATGAAATGAGGGTACAAAGGAAATCTCTAGTTTCAGGATGCCAGCTGCAGAGCCCTTGTAGGTACTGCATCCACTGCCTGGACCCTGCTCCATCCCAACAGGCCAGCCCTTTGCACTCTTCACGTCCCAGGTCCAATTCTTCCTAGATTGACAATCCAACCTAAGTTAAGTTTTCCTGTTCTCTTCCAGAGCACCCAGTTTCTTTGCCTTCACTATTCTCACTAACATTTGAAATGATGTGTTTATCTCCATTTATATGTGCTTAATCAGCATGTATCTCCTCTATGAGACTCTGAATTCCAAAAGAGCTAAGGCCATGACTATTTTGTAAACTGCTTCACATCCAGTACATAGAAAACCATAGGTGTTCTATAAATATTTGTTGAATGAATAAATGCATGAATGAGTGGTTTACAGAGACAGTAAGGGGTAAGTGAAAAAAATATTTTCAAAAAAAAAAGACAGAGACATGGAAGCATGGAACAGACTCTTGTATCTCAGAGGGAAGGCAGGAGCGGGAAGGTAGGTGGGTGGGAAGAGATCAATCAAAGACCTTGTATGCATAAATGCATAACCAATGGGCACAGACAATAGGGTGGTGAAGGCCTGGGGCAGAGGGTGAGAGAAGGGGTCAATGGGGGAGAAAAGAAAACATATGTAATACTTTCAACAAGAAACATTAAACAAAAAGTCATGGGTATTTTACTAAAGAATATTAGTCAATAATGTAAAGTAATGAAATAGGTTTATTTTTTCCCCTTCATTTCCTGTGTGTAGAAAATAAATTCTGGCATTCCACTATTTGCTAAAAGATAGCCTTTGCAGGGAATTGGAAATAGGGAAGAAAAATTACCCTTGCCTTTTTTTTCGCATGTTCTTCAATTTCCCTTAAATTTCAATTCCAATGGATTGTATTCAGAGTCCTTCATTTTTACATGGTATCTTCTAAGATGAAAGTATTTGATATGATATTTATAAAAGAGAAGTTCTTTGGTACAATAAAAATGTCTCATGGAGTGACACAAGGAATTATTTAACAACGATTACTGTTTTGCAGATTTTTTAAATAGGAATGTTTGCTTATTGAACAACAAAGCCAGAGTTAAACTGCCAATGTTTTGATAATTTTGAGACGCATTGCAAACACTGTGAAAAGACCTGCCTCCTTATTTGAAGCTACACCGATCGATGCATTGACCTCTGTCGGGAACTGCATTAACCTCTTTTTTACAGTAAAGACATTTGAGAGCTCTGCTATTTTTATTCCTTAGAAACTTACACTAAGATACAAAGCAGTTTGGGGCAGGTTGCATTATTTTCATTTTTACTCAGAGAAGAGAGAGTGTGCAACATATAAAGCTAGAGTTTGTGTAATCCAAAGTGGAATATAAAAGCAAATTTTACATTAAATTCCAAAGCGAATTTGCAGTTCTCATAAGCAGGGCTTGTCAGTGAAGGATGTGCATCATTGCACTATTTGTAGTGAACTGCAGACACCTAATATTTAGGGAGAGAGTTTTACTTACCTTCTTCCCTATTAATGGACTATCTCATGAAAATGAATTTTTATTTTGATTAGATCCAATGAGAATGTGAATATTTAAGCTAGGGAGCCCTACTTTACTATATTCTAGTGACCCTCTCTGTTTCAATCAGGTCATTTATTTTTAAGATATTATTTCAGAATCTCTATTGTTTAAACAATAAAAAAGAATGAAAGGACAATACAAGTCAAGTAAACAAGCTGTTACATAGTATTTGGTCAATTTTGTTTTAAGTCTAGGTTGATTAATTTTACCTTTTTATTTTCTTTCGCAAACTGAATCCAGCCTACCTTTGCTGATGCTATTCCTGCCACTTTAGAAGGTCTGAGTTGTTATGATTTGAACAGAGAGCAACACTGGAAAGTGATATCGGGTCATTTGGAGAGCCACCACCCTCTTCTCATTAACTCCTTACTAAAGTGTTAACACAGTTCGCTATGTGACAATCAACTGCAAAATCGTCAGGACATTTTCCAAGGAGCATTCATTCTTGTCACATCTGAGTGTGCCGGGGCGGCTGATCTTGGCTGGCCCTGGCTGCACTCCCCTGGCTGTGGCTCTGCAGGCCTGCTCTAGGGTTCTGACCCCTGGGGACTCAGGCTAGGCCCAACCCAGAGAGAGCCACTGTCCAGAGGAAGCAGGTTCCTGGCAGACACTAGAGCCAGAGGTGCATTGGAAACAGATGGGGCTTCTCAGAGCCCAGGCGTGGAACCAGCACAGCCAGGATGCCCACATTCCTTTTACCAAAGCAAGTCTGCAGCTGAGTTCAAAGGTCAAGACAGTTAAGTTTGTATTTTTGTGGGAGGAACTGCAAAGGTGCTCAAAAAGAGACTGTGAAGAGGCAAGAATAGTCTAGCCTATCACTGCCATTAGCCACGACTGATAATCTCCCACCACCTATTATTAGTGCTAGGTAGGTCTTGTCCAAGATCACGACTTTCTATGTTAAAGTCATGGCACCAGGACATTCCTTCCATGTGATGGCAAGAATAGCAGCAGTGATAATATCAAGTTCACTCTAAAAAAAAATAGTTCAAATGTGATACTAATAATGACTTAATAGAACATTTAATAATCAGTTAACAAAATGCCTAAAACAGTAGTAAATGTTGTGACTCAATGTATTATGTGGAGACAGCAGGGCCCAGAAGAAATTATGCTTATTTCCATTCCTTTGGTCATCCTGAAATGTCCTTTTACCAGTAGGTCCTATAAGAGAGACATTTGCTGTTGGGCATTCAATACTTTTTTATTGCCATGGAAATCTCAAAGGTACAAATAAGGTGTGCATTATTTTGTTTAAAAAGATATTTTAGAGTTAATTTTACCTGTTTTTTAGTTTATCTGTTTCCAGTTTCAGAGGTAGGCAATCAGATGTTTTTGAGATGTTCAGGGGTAGGTGCATCAGATATAGTCAAGTGTTTTATGATTATTTTTAATGACATAGAACTCTCCGATGGTGTTATCTAAGGAAATACACCTGCTCGGCTTCTCATGTGGCTTGCTCCAGGTGCTCCTTTGCCTGAAGCTGTGGGTTAGCTTCAGAGTTCCTAGAGCACACTTGGATGGGTAGTCTCCCCACTCTTCCCTCCTCCTCGGTGTCCTCAGTGATCTCAAATGAGACATCATGCTATGAGCTCATCAACGACTGTCCTGACACAAGCGACAGACATTTGCTGAACTGGTAAAGCAGTACACTAAAGTATTTATCTCCAGTGGGTGAAATGCACTGCAGGAGACCAAACTCTATTCACGTTCTGAATGTCCTTCAGTTAACATTTTACACACGTTATCTTCCAACGCGCAAATAAGAAACCAACGAAAATGACAAGCTTCTAAAAGTTCTAGTATTCAATGCAGAGGTTTTCAGTCTGAGGGAACTGGGGTTATGTAGCTAAACTCACCGTCTTTTCAGCCCTTTCACATGCTTAGTACTTAGTACCCGTCTCTGTGTGACAGATTAGATATGTCCTCCTACACAATGAACAAAGGCCTCTACATTTTTTTTTTTCTGGTGGAAATTCTAGAGCACAACAGTTGCTCCTGAGGTCAGAGTTGTTCATTTGTTCAGCCAGTCAAGGCTGCTCCTCGGCTGGTCTGCATCAGTATAACCATGCCTCCTAGTCACATATTAAAAGACATAGATAACAGTGGGGACCCAGGAGTTGACTCCCTGAGCACCCCACTTGCCTCTTCATGGGCCCTCCAGGGACCCCCTCAGCTCTAAGAACACAGCAACTTCAGGGCCTACCTCTGGTATTCCAGGGCCTCCGGGACCCTTCCCTGCACTCACCGTATCAGGCCCCAATGCTGACCGGTCAACACTTTATGCCATACCAGTTTTTTAATATCTGAAAATATCGTCCTTTAAGCCATCAGGAGAAAGTGTCTCTCAGGAAATGTGGTCTAAAAGGAAAGACGCAATTGTAGGAAGCGGTAAGGTGGTGCTGAGAAAAAACACAGCGGATGTGCCTCCTACTGTTGAAGTCGGTCTTCTGTTCCTACCCAGGGCCTGTCACCTCTCGGCGGGGTGTTCTTGGTAAGAATGTCGCCACAAATGAGCATCCAGTTCCTCATCTTTATAGTGAGTGTGATAAGGCCTGTTTTGTATAGGATGGAGCTTGGAACTTGAGGGAATGTTTACAAGTGCCTGAGCCCATTGCAAGCAGTTAAGCAATGATAACATCTATCATCTTCCCTGAACGTCCTAGAAAGGAGCAAGAGGAGTTTGCATCTCTGTCTTCCCGATGTCTCCCTTCAGTCATCACCCTGAATGCAGCTGCTGTAACAAGCACCAGCAGTACATGAGGGTTCAACGGGGCATCTCAGGTTGTAGGGACACAAAGAAAATCTATTTATTTCTGCTAACTTGCTGCAGGGTATTGGCACCAATGGCTGTCAGTGGGTAAACTTAATACCTCCATTAGCTCTCCTGAGAAAGACTCTGGAAACTGTGACATGAAGTGGGAGGTGGGAGAGTGGCTAATACCTAGGGTGGCTTCAAGATAGTCTTCGGAGGTCTAGTTGCTTAGAATTGTAAGATGTTTGTTACCTTGACAACCACAGGCAGTGCAAGACTGGGTTTTGAGTGACTTTAGATTCCATTGCAATTTCTTAAGGGGGGGGTGAACGATTTGTATGTCGAATCAATGAATGGCAAAGACATGTTATTTAATAAGATTAATGAAGCTCGCATAAAGCTTTCTGCTTGCTTAGAATTACAGTTAACATTTTCAGAAATCTGGCCCCAGGGAGGCCCAAAATCTTTTTGAATAGTAGGTGAACTTACAAAAATAACTCTATTTTCAGTTGCCTCTGATTTGTAGTCTCAGAATTTGATCTAGTCCTGAATTCTATGAGGAAGATTTCCCCTCATTTTTCTCCCCCCAACCTCCTTTTGTTGATGATCTGGTTAACATTTGAATGACCTCTAGATCTAGTAACTCACTTTAATAAATCAACGGTGGCCCTGTGCTGTTACAGAAGGTAGCAAACAATGAAGACAGGTTTTAGTATCCTTGCTCTGTTTGAGGAAATTCTAAACTATCCTTTTCCTTTTCCTTATGTTCCTCACTTTCTCCTTTGCTCCTGTCATGGCCTGGTTTTATCGCCCTTCCTCAGGCTCACAGTTTCCCCTCTCAATCTGACTATAATGAACACAAATTGTCTCTATATAAAATGAGCTCTCTTTATTCATTTATAATTGAACTTAATTTCTTAGCGTTGTATTATTTATTTATTGCTATATAACAAAATACTCCAAATCTTAGCAGTCAAACAGCTGACATGGATCATCACGAGGCCTTTTCTGAGGGTCAGAAACCTGGTAGCTCCCGGGCTGGGTGCTTCTGCCTCAGGGTCTCTCAAGAGGTTGCAGTCCATCTGCCCCTTGAACTCGCAATCTCTAGACTGGACCAGAGCAATATGATCCTCTGCTAAGTTCACTCAGGAGGCTACTGGTGGGAGTCAGTTCCTCATCCCATAGGCCTCTTCACAGAGCTGTTCTCTTTCCAAGGCAGCTGGCTTCCCCTAGAGCAGTGGTTCTCAACCTTTCTAACGCCGCGACCCTTCAATACAGTTCCTCATATTGTGGTGATCCCCAGCCATAAAATTACTTTCGTTGCTACTTCATAACAGTAATTTTGCTACTGTTATGAATGGTAATGTAAATATCTGTGTTTTCCGATGGTCTTAAGCTCTACAGCAGCGGTTCTCAACCTGTGGGTTGCGACAGGTTGAGACCCACTAGCAGGGTCGCCTAAGAGGATGGAGGGGCCTGGCCATCACAGTCATTGAGAACACCCTTCAGCCAAGATGCATGGACACTGATGGGTACATGTCACTGTTTCTTTGCCCCTCATGGGTTCTGCACCTTCTCCTAGAGGTGGCCACACAGAGTTCCAGCTGCTTCACTAACACCCCTTCGTCAGTCAGCCTTCCTCCTCATCTACTCCTCTACTGGTAATCCCTGGCATCATTTCCCAGACCCACATCTCTTAATCTGATTGGTGGGGTTTGCTTCTAGAGAAGTCTCACTTAAGACAGAGTATGTATATGACACTTACCTTTCTGGATGTAGGAGCTCACAGTCCCAAAGGCAGAGAGATAGTCCTATCCATTTCCCCACAGTGCAGTGCTCACATAGCCTTGCAATTGCCAGGATGGGTCAGGTTCTGGAACTACGGGCCATGTGTGACAGCCTGAAAGTTTTCCTCTTGACATTTGCTGAAAGGAAAATTAGTTTTCTTCCTCTGAAGATAGCATGAGAACGACACTCCACCCTCCAGCATCCTCATATTGTGACAAGATGGCAGGCACTCTATTCTCACCTCCTATTTCCTCCATCACTTGGTACCCCATGCGTGCAGTTTCACCGAGAATCAGGGAGCAGGCACACTGCCCTATCTCAGTTCAGCAGCGCAGGAGCATTGGGGGAGACGCGTCTGAATGATGGCACTGACACAATCAGAATGCGCTTTCCCAGGCACGTCGCCCTGGTGGTTTACCAGCCACGCTGTCTCCGTGTCTAGTTTACGTTTAGAACAAGCACAGTGACAGTAACAATAAAGATAAACAATTTTGCTTTCTAGATTGGGAAACCTTTCCCAAATACTTTGTCCTTTTATTCTTTCAACAACATCTTGAGGGAAACGACAGTTATTATGGATGTGCTGGTGATTTCTTTGGCACCACAACCATCCACACCCATATTCTTGCAATAGCGCATACAACCCAGTTGCACTTAAGGACACATGCTGGTCTGTCTAGGGCAGTGGTCGGCAAACTCATTAGTCAACAGAGCCAAATAGCAACAGTACAATGACTGAAATTCCTTTTGAGAGCCAAATTTTTTAAACTTAAACTTTTTCTAATGCCACTTCTTCAAAATAGACTCAGTATTGGTCAGTATTCCTAGTGGAAGTATTTGGCTTTTACCATATGAGGACACCGTTTTATACTAGCATGTAAGCTGCATCAGGACCAGGCTTTGTGTCTTTTGTTTTTGAGATGTATCACCAGCTCCCACTACCATGTCTGAAACAGTGTGCACACATTTGTGGGCTGTTTTTTGTTGTTGTTTATGTATTTGTTGTTTTTTAAAAAATATATATTTATTGATTACAGAGAGGAAGGGAGAGGAAGAGAGAGATGAAAACATCAATGAGGAGAGAGAATCATTGATCGGCTGCCTCCGGCACTCTTTCTACTGAGGATTGAGCCCACAACCTGGATGTGCCCTTGGCCAGAACCGAACCTAGGACCCTTCAGTCTACAGGCTGATGCTCTATCCACTGAGACAAACCAGCTAGGGCCCCAGATTTGTTTTTATTGATTGATTTGAGGGATATATATATATATATATATATATATATATATATATAATTGTTGTTCCACTTATTTATACATTCATGTGCTCTGACTTAGAAGCAAAGCTGACACCATAGTGTAATGGGATGATGCTCTAACCATCTTAGCTACCCAGCCAGGACAGCACATATATATTTTTTTAAATAAATAAGAACCTAAATGATTACGTGAACTTGGTGTCTCATCTATGGTAATTATATGTCTAGTCTGAAGTCATTGGTATCTGATGGTGCCCTAGAAAGAAAAATATAGGCATGTTTTAAAGAAAAACGTTGAACAGCCCCTTTCAATTTTATCAATCCTCCACCAACAAAGCAAAGGGAAATTCAGTTGCATTTGGTATTTCTCAGTCAGGAATGGTCTGGCCACAGGGCAGAATGATGATTTTAAAAATCAGGTGAAATAGTCCACGGGTTTAATCCGCACAGTGTTTAACACAAATATCCTCTCCATTAACAAGATGGTGCAAGAGAGGGTGGGGCCATTAGAGGGCCTCACAACGCCCTGCAATGTGTTCCTACAAGATTAGCCTTCGTGGAAAAGACGTATTCATCCTCGAGATGGCCTCATGTCAGGGTTGCCAGCCTTACTGTGTGGAACTTTTCCAGTTCATCAAGGCGAGCATGCCCAGAGCTATTTTCTAGGTTCGAAATGAAAGAACAAGCTGTGGTGAGGCTGAAACCTTTGTTACTATTTCTATTCCTCTCTTCTCTCTCCATTTCCTGCTCTTTTTTTCCGCCCACCTGTTTTTTTTCCTTGCTTAGTAAACAGCACTGCCCATCTGGCAAGTTGTGATAATCTCCCTCCCCCTGCTCCTCACCCAGGAACTTGGCTTTGGTTTTCGAACCAGGAGTTGCAAATATTGAAACAGAGGCAGCCATTCTGCTCTCACTAGAGCTGTGGTCGGCAAACTGCTGCTCGAGAACCACATGGGGCTCTTTGGCCCCTTGAGTGTGGCTCTTCCACAGAATACCACGACCCAGGGAGTTTGTTTTGAAGAAGTGGCGTTAGAAGAAGTTTAAGTTTAAAAAATGTGGCTCTCAAAAGAAATTTCAATCATTGTACATTGGCTCTGTTGACAATGAGTTTGCCAACCAGTGCACTGTAGGCTCAACTCAGAGCTATTTTCTCAAAGGCCTGAATGAATCCCACACCTACCAGCGCCCGTCCACTGTGGCTGGCGTGCTGACCTTCTGTCCTACCTCTGGCTGCTCTTGGATTCATTTTCCTATCAATATAAATATTTACCTTTGGTGCTAAAAAGCTGTGTTTTAATTGAAAATATACAGTGGTGTTTTGATTTCAATGTCACACTGTATATTCAACATTTGAGCTCAGAGAGAAGAGAAAGAAATACATCTGGGCTGCCCAGTGAGTATGGCCTGTGTCATGCTCCGAAACCTAGCCACACAAACGTCTGTCCCTGGCCTCAGGGCCGGGCAACTATGGTAGAACTCTAGAGCAATGCTTTTCAAACTTCGATTTGCATGAGTTCTACCTGGGATCTTCAGAAAGTGCCAGTTTCGGTTCTGGGTATCTGCATTTCTTTCTTTTTAAAAAATATATTTTATTGATTTCTTACAGTGAGGAAGAGAGAGAGATAGAGAGTTGGAAACATCAATGAGAGAGTCATTGACCAGCTGCCTCTTGCACGCCCCCTACCGGGGATGTGCCCGGGAGCTGAGCCAAACCAGTTGGTGGTTTCTGCATTTCTAAGACAAGCTCAGGAGCTGCCTAGGCTACTGGCCCACCCACTTTTTTTTTCTTCTTTTTTTTCAGTAGCAAGAGTCTGACTAAACTAGCAATTAAATGTTTTGGCTCAGAAATACAATCTCATAGGCTCATAGCCCCTCCCAACCACAGGGAAGCTGAAAAGCACAGTCCAATCAGACATCCAGAAGAGAGAACTGAAAATATTTAGTGAACAGCCAGAAACATTAACATGCTAATTTATATAACACAAGAGGCCAAGTCAACACCTTGTTCGTGGTTTTTCAGCTAAACTGGTCAATGTGTTAAAAATGTTAATTAAAAAAACATTGGGCAGAGAATTTCAATGCCAGGCCATCTAAGAGAATCAGTTGTGGGCATTTTAAAAAATACAATACCTGATGAATTCTGGAGTAGGTGTGGGGTCGGGCTTGGATATCTGTAAATTGCTCAGGTAGTTCCTAGCCAGGATTGAAGCACACTGAAACAGTTTGAAAGCTTTTCAAACACAGGTTCTAAGCTTTTTTTGAAGGCATAAAAGCACAATTGGAAGAATGCTTTGATCATGGATCTCTTTCACCATGCATCAATGAAACGTACCACAAAGGCTGTTGTATTTTAATTAAAATTAAGTTTAAATGTATACCTGTGTTAGGACATTAATTTGTTCTCAAATTTTAAAAAAATCTTATTATTTTTCCAGTTTTAATTACTGTCAGTACCTAAGGGAAGGCCTCCTAGTTAGAGGTCTCCTATTTTACAGTATTCAAATTGCTCAAATATGAGAGTGATTTATGCAAGTCTGTGAGATCATTGAAACAAAGGCTGTCAAGGAAGGCTGAAAGGCAGAAAGGAAGGAGGAAAAGGAGAAAGGAAGACAGGAAGGAAAGAGGAGAGAAGGGAGTGAGGAAAGGAAGAAGCTAACAGATGGCCCAGAACACAGCAGCAAAGGGAAGCCATTGAGTGCAAACTGGAATCAGCTAATGATAAATCTCATACTGACATTTTAATGAGATATGAATATTATTAAAGTGAACCTCCTTGTGCAAGTTATTCAGCCTCTCTAATACCCTGCACAACACTGTATGGAAACACCATTTTGGCATGAACAACTTTAAGGGTAGGTGATTAACCTCTCAGCTGTCTTGACCTTGGGAGAGCCCAACTATGTGTCTGAATAATACAACTGTGCATGCATACATTTTATACACTCTTTGGGGTATTGTAGTATCCTCTTGAGTGTAATATATTTCACTGAAAGGAAAACTTCAATGAATGGTTAGAGGAGGTGTGGTTAATGGAAGAGTATTGCTAAGTATCATTCTGAAATTTTGAGCCCAGATGGAATCAGAATTATTATGCTTTTGGTAGAAATAGGAAGTAAGGAAAGGAACATTTAGTCTATTTCATGAGTGCTAATCCAAAATGCAACACGAAATCCTTGTTTAGAAATTGTTTGAAACCTGAGCTAAAGATAAGTGGAAGAATGTGTGTACCTACCAGTAAGTGAAGCATTTAGCGAAAAGCAATAATCAAGACGGGAGTTCTGGGCATATGGGGGAGAGATTCAGGTCACTTAATTTAATCCTGATGATCTCATCTTGGTTCTGCTTTACTCTTCACCTCCCTCTCATTTCCTGTCTTTATTTGTCTGCAGGCATCTGGCTTCATATTCCACTTCCGGCCTGAACTTGTGTTCCTGTACCTGCCAGCTAATGGAACATCTCTGCCCTTCCAGACTTGTCTCAACATTGCTGTCTCCATGTGATTGTCTGATCCAGCCCATCTAAGGGGAACTTAGACAGGTAATATCTAACTTTAACTTTTTAGAAGGAAGAAAGCATAGAATGCAATAAAACCTTTTCAAGCAGGTCACACCTATTCCAAAAGAATACTTTATTAGGGCAATAAACAATACAGTTAATCATATTCTACTTGTTTGGTATGCAAATGTGTACACCTAAAAGGAAGAGATCACTTCGAGAACCAGCTATGAATCACAGTTCCCTTGTGACATCAGAATGTGCCAGGAAAGAGAATGGAAAGTGTTTTTGTTTTTTTTTTAAACATGATTTTATTAATTTTCGGAGAGAAAAAGGGAGAAGGACAGAGAGATAGAAACATCAAAGAGAGAGAAACATCATTGATTGATTGCCTCCTGCACACTCCACACTCGGGATGGAGCCCACAGCTCATGCATGTGCCTTGATCTGGAATTAAAACAGTGACCTCTTGGTTCATAGTTCAATGCTCAACCACTAAGTCACACCAGCTGAGCAAAGTGCTTTTAAAAATAATACAAATTAGTCTTAACCTGTTTGGCTCAGTGTATAGAGTGTTGGCCCGCAGACTGAAGGGCCCCTGGTTCAATTCTGGTCAAGGGCATGTACCTTGGTTGTGGGCACAACCTCAGTAGGGGGCACGCAGGAGGCAGTTGATCAATGTTTCTCTCTCATCGATGTTTCTAACTCTCCCTCTCCTCTCCTCTCTTTTAAAAAAATAAATAAAATATATTTTTTTAAAAATAATAAAAAATTCTATTTGCTAATGTATATTGAACACTTACCAGGTATTAGGCACTAATCCTAAACTCTTATAGGAAATGTTAAAGAAATAAAGATATATAGGACATTAAATTTCTGACTGCTCCATAGTCTCAAATAATGACTATAGAATTAGTAATTGAGTAATAATTATTAATACTCAATAATTACTTCAGTGCATATATTTCAGCATTATAAAACATTTCTCAAATTTGAGATTTCAAAACACAGTGTTTTTGCTTTTTTTCTATCTACCTTCAATAAAATTTATAAGAGAAAAAAAATGTTTCACCTGAATTTCCCTGTTAGCATGAATGGTGCTCAGAGAGAGCCTCTTTAGAGTGTAAATATTATATAAACCTTCCCAAACAAACACAATTACTTTGAATGCCATTATATCCAATGCCTTTCACATGTCACCTCCTTCACATGAAATGTCATTTCTCTATTCTTCACCTAGAAATTTCTGCTGATTCTTTCTGATCTGGCTGCTAAGTTGAAGACAGTGATCTTTGTAGTACTTTCCAGCACTTTTTTTTTCCTTTTAATCTTTATTGTTGAAAGTGTTACATAGATCTTCCTTTTCCCCCATTAACCTCTTCCAGCCCTCGCCAGTCCTCTCCCCATGCCAGGCTCTCCCCATCCCATTGTCTGTGTCCAGGGGTTGGGTTATGCATATGTGCATACAAGTTCATTGGTTGGTCACTTCCCACCCCCTCTCTCCTGCCACCTCTTGATAAGACCACTGGTTCTCAAATTCAAGCTTCTCAGGTTCACTTAGAGCCATGGTCGGCAAACTGCGGCTTGCGAGCCCCATGTGGCTCTTTGGTCCCTTGAGTGTGGCTCTTCCATAAAATATCATGGCCTGGATAAGTCTATTTTGAAGAAGTGGTATTAGAAGAAGTTTAAGTTTAAAAATATTGTCTATAAAAAGAAATTTTAATCATTGCACTGTTGATATTTGGCTCTGTTGACTAAAGAGTTACTTAGAGGATTTGTTAAAAATGATGCTGGCCCCACTCCTAGAGCTCCTGGAACTCATAGTTCACAGGCCTGAGGCAGAGCATGAGCCCAAATTATAAACAAACTCCCAGGTGATGTTAATGCTGATAAAATATGGCACTTTGAGTATCACTGAACCATCCTATATAATAAAACCCTAATATGGAAATTGACCAAAGAGCAGAACAACCAGTTGCTATGATGCACACTGACCACCAGGGGGGAAGATGCTCAATGCATGAGCTGCCCCCTGGTGGTCAGTGCACTACCACAGGGGGAGCACCACTCAGCCAGAAGCCAGACTCATGGCTGGTGAGCTCAGAGGTAGTGGAGGGATCTGCACCCACCTCTGCTGCAGGCAGTGGTAAGGAGCAAGGTGTCCCAGATTGCAAGAGCCCCGGGCTGCAAGAGGGATGTCTGACTGCTGGCTTAGGCCTTATCCTCTGGGTGATCAAGCCTAAGCCAGCAGGCAGACATCCCCCAAGGGGTCACAAACTAAAGGAGGGTGAGGGCTGTGCACAAATTTCATGCATCGGGACTTTAGTGACAATATAAAGAAGGCAAAGGATGCCTTTTCTTATTAGATCCTATGACTAGTCTCTTTCAGATGAATGGAACACAAGGCTAAATTTAAGATTGTGTTGAACTGCTTGGTTGAGTATTAAGCATAATAATTTATGTTCCCCTCACTAATCTCTTCCCTGAGATCCAAACTTATATACCCACTACCTATTCTATATCTACATTTGAATTTCTAATAAGCACCTTAAACTTAATGTATCTAAAAGTGAACTCTTGATTTGATCAAATCTTAAAAGTGGAGCCTAAAAGGATCATACCTTTTATTAGTCACTTAAATGTGACCCAGATAAATAATGCCCAAGAATATTTATATAATATTTATTAAAATGTCCAGGCCCCATTAAGTAAAATTTATACGATTTAGCATTCAATAAAAATAAAATATGGCTTTTAAAGTAGCAGGAAAATACAAAATGATAAAAACAATCATTGAAAACCAACTCAGACTGTCATAAGTTTTAGAATTAGTAGACAAGGCTAAATTTATGATTGTAGTCCACATATTCAAAAAGTTAAGTAGATATATGGAATATATTTTAAAATTGAATAAAAAAATTTTAGAAATGAAATTAAAGTGTATAAGCAACATGCCTGGTGGAGTTAATAGAATATTACATGGTAGAAGAGAAGAGTAGTTGACTTGAAGACGTAACAGTAAAATTAATTAAAAAATGAAATGCAGAGAGAAAATAGAATAGAAAATGAAAGAACATGAGTAAGCTGTAGGACAATTTCACAGGCCTTATTCACATGCAGTAGGATTCTCCAAATGAATAATGTGATGACAAAGTCTAGCATGGCCTGGGAGATTTCCCACCCCCTGGTATACTCACCCTGAATACACCCCAGGAAAATGAATGTGGTAGACTTTACTCTCTTAATAAGGTTATCTAATTAACCTTTAAGATGGGGTGATTGTTCAGGGGGTCCTGACCTAATCACATAAGGTCTTTTAAATACAGCTTTCTTCAGTGGCAGAAGAAGTTGGAGATTTGAAACATAAGAAAGACTCAGCATGTCACCGCTGGCTTGAAGATGGAGGAGGCCACATAGCATGGGATACAGGTCGACCCTAGGGGATGAACGCAGCAAGTAAATCAGAACTCAGCTCTAAAACGACAACGAACTAAATTCTGCCAAGAAAACAAATGATTCTGAAAGAAGATTTTGTCCCCAAGAGCCTTCAGAAGAGAAATCAGTCAGGCCAGTAATTTAATTTCAAGGATGTGGAGGAACTGAAACCATCAAGCACTGATGGTGGGAATGTAAGTGATACAAGCAATTTGAAAACAGTATTTCAGCTTCTTTCAAAGGTAAACTTATGCCTATCAGATGATCCAGCCATTCCATTCCTAAGTATTTACTCAAGATAACTGCAAGAAAAGGAGGAAATTATAGGAAAGAGAAACACCGAGAAAACCAATTGAGTAAATATTTTAAGAATACACATTTACTTCTTACGATCGCAATTCAAAAGAATGATGTATCATTTTGTCACTTCTTGAGAGAGATCATTAATAAAATTAATAAAGTTGAAAGTTAACATTCAGGACTTAGTCATGAATTAGCCACTAGATAAAATCAAGTTTAAATTACAAATACTTTTTAACTCATTAACCACCCAAAATTAATAAAGTAAAATCTTCACACTGTTGAAGAGAGTAACAACAGCCATTATTTTTAAAGTTTAATGGAAAATATTTGTTCCCTTTACCCTCTTTCTTTTCTCTAGTTAGATTTGTTACATGACATTTAAAAGATTTTTTGTAAGACAATCAGTATTGTTGTATCCAAATACTAAGGCTCAGTCTTAAACAATGCTATTTTAATACATTTTTATTGATTTCAGAGAGGAAAAGAGAGATAGACACATCAATGATGGGAGAGAATCATTGATCGGATGCCTCCTACACGCCTCACACTGGGGCTCAAGGCTGCAACCTGGGCATGTGCTCCGACAGGGAATCAGACCATGACCTCCTGCTTCATAGGTCAAGACTCAACCACAGAGCCATGCTGGCTGGGCATAAACAATGCTACTTTTTGATGGAGCTCTCCATAATACCTATTTGAAGAGCAAGAGCAAGTTTATAGAAATCGATGAGAATAAAATGGAGAAATGACTTTTTTTCCCCTCTTCAGTCAACAAGGCAGGTGAAGCTGTGTAACCACAGAAACGCACATCTAATTAGTGCAGCTTCAAGCTATGAGAGAAAGCAAGCTGGCAACTGAACTCTCTCTCGGATGGGCTTTTATTTTTCTTGGATTATTTAAAGGAGGCTAATTTCTTGCAGCCCTAGGCAAGAGGGTCATGAGCAGTAAGCAAAGCTTGCACCAAGAGAGTAATGGTATTTCAATGATGGGAAAACACCCTCATAGTGGCGGAGGTGGGATGGGCGTAGCAATCAGAACTTACTAGTAAACTTACTTGTAGATTGCTGCAATCTACAAGCTTCTCCTCGGGACCTTTCTAGGGCTGGTTCGCTGTTCTCTCAAGCAGCGTACTGTGCCAAGCCAGTGGCAGGTGGGAAGGTTTATGTAAAGCGCAGGACTTAAGTGACTGCAGAGGTACCGAAGACAAACTCCGAGGGAACCACCCCCCCTGAAATGAAAAATGAAAATGCTAATTCCCTCAACCAAGAGACATGGCTGGTCTCACTCTGTGCCCACTTGTAGCACAGATATGGTATTTCTTATTTGGAAATAGTACAATTTTCATATTTTGTATAATAACACAGAGCATGCACCCTTGATTTCATCTTCGGGTCTTATAATTAACTTCTAGTCCTATTCTTGTGGGAAGATGAGGAAAGCATAAAAAGTCAATTTAGTTTCCCTGGAATATGGGCTCTCATGTAAAATGAACACTTTTTATCCTTTTTTTTTTCTTGATAGATCCTGGCGGATTGGAATATTAAACAATTAAAGTTTGTTCTTATCAGTTTATTGTGATGAGGTGCCCAAAGTAATCTTATCCTTGACCATAGATGAAAAAAGGATCCCTACCTTCCAAGGAACTGCTAAGATGACCTAGAAGGTGGATTGGAGCCTAAAAATATTATAGTTAAAAATCGCCAGAGTGAACAACTCCTATCTACAAATATTTACAAAATATCACCCCTGTTACAGGCCAGGCACTCTACCAAGTACTTCAGGGAGGAAACAAAGATGGCTAAAGCACAGTCCCCGAACCAAGAAAGCTTCAAGTTTAAAGGAAGGTTAGACGAGCCCACAAACTGTAATAGGCTGTAAAACAAAAACAAATAAATAAAAACAAAACACAAAGAAAAAAAAATAACGATTTCCTTTAGAGTTGTTTAAAGATGTTCAAGCTAGGAGCTCTGAAGTTTGAGAGGCCAATTTGTCCCTCACAATGGGCTCTGTGAATTGAATAAGGCTTCCCACTGGGAGGGTGAAGGCACGTGATCCAGGATATTTGGAGATGGCAAAGTGTTCTCTGAAGCATAGGATATGCTTATTGGCCTGTCAAGTGTGAGAGTTCTTGACAAGAAAATTATCTTGTCATTTATTTATTTTACATGTTACATTCCTGGCAGTTGTGTTTGTTTTAAACTCTTTGAAAGAAAGAATGACATATATAATGAAAAAATGAACAAGTCATATAGCTGGGTGAAATTTCCCACAGTGATTGCATCCTTGTAACCAGCATCTGGTTCAATAAATGATATTACCAATATGTAGAGGTTCTCCTCCCCACCATATAGCCTCTTTGACCCCCAATGATATTCAGTATTTTTATTTCTATCATTGCATCATCCTAGATTAGTTTTGCTTGGTTTATAACTTAATAAATAAAATAATATAGTACATGCTTGTGCTTAGACTCATTTACTCAACCTTCTGTTTTTTGTTTTTTTGTTTTTGTTCTATGTAACTGAAGTTTGTTCTTTCTAATTATTAACATTCAATTGTATGGAGTTGTAGGGATGTTCTATTTGTGCACATTTGAGCACTTGAAACTTTTGTTGTGTTTAATCTTAACTTTCTTATTGTGTTTAATAGTAATCTTAATTAATGTATTTAAATAAATAAATTAAAAAAGACTCAATTTGTGAAAACAGGCAACTCAATTTCAAACATGGTCACTGATTAACATAAATATGTACATAAGCATCCAGTTACTATATTCAGGTATGAATATTGATCAGTGATTTTCTTTCTTAGAAATGAGTATCAGCTCTGATTAAAAATAAAAGACTAAGTGTGAATTAGAATCCCATTTATGTTCTCTTTAATTTCTTCCAGGTTGTTTTGTACACTGACTTGTGTTACTGTCTCTGATTGGTGGGGTCCTCAGATATACTAAACTTATGGTACTCTGATGCGAGTTTTAGGCACCTCTACTACAAACTATGTTATGTAAGAAAAAAATTCCTTGCACTTATTTTGTTTGCCAATTCCAGAATAACTCTCACTGTTGAAAACTTTAGGTTTTTCTGATGAAAGAAGTGCTATCTTCCTCTTGAGGAAGCTCTGTGTTTTAAGCAGGAAAAACTAACTTTCAGGCTTGCCATCTGGAAGGTTTCTCACTCAGGATACTTAGACAAATTCTCTCTCTATAGTCCTCCAAAGGGTCATCTATCCATGGATCTGTGATGCTCACCTTGTCTTATACTGTTAATGTTTATCTGGGGGAAATAGCATTCCTTAGGCTATAGGCAAAGCTTCTGGTCTCAGTTATCAATTCTGATCATTGGTACCTACCTCTATATGCTTTTGATACCTGGTACCTGCCCCTACATGCTTTTGAGGGGAATAAAAGGAAAGGACTGAGGAAGTGATGAAGGTAGAAAGTGGTGTATACAGTCAGAGGTTCAGTAAGAGAGTGAGTGACTGCTGGGACGGTCTCTATAGGAGCTCCAAATACCACTTGCACCTGCAGACTGAGATAATTTAAATTTTGCTCCAATGTTGGAGAATGAAAAAAGTAAAGGCTGGCAGGGCGATAAATGTTCCCCCTTTAATCTTTCTTGCCATGGTGCAGCTATGAATTTATGGGAAATATCCATTTATTTCATACTGCCCACTCAAATTACAATTCATTTGTGTGTAAACACACTCAGTGGGTTCTGTGCCTACTGTAGAGAGAGCTATATTAATCACTTGGGTGGGACTTAAAGGTGATTTGGAATTTAAATAATACCAGCACTATTGTCATAAGGATATGGTTCTTTTATATCTATATACTAATATTATTTTAAAATTGAGCTTTATTATAAATTTTAGTTTATTGTAAAAAAGTACTTCCCTGGAATAAAGTATTTCTCGTTATAGCACTCAATGTAAGAATATCACCATTAGAGAGAATATTTTTATTATTTCTAAACAATAGAAAATGTGATAAATTTTAATATTAGGAATAGAATTTAAAAATTCAAATTATTTTAAAAATTAAATTATTAAAGTGACATTGGTTAATAAGATTATATAAGTTTCAAGTAACATTTCTATGATATATGATCTGTATATTGCACTGTGTCACATAATCTTTTGTCACTATACACTTGCCTCATTTTACTCTTTACTGCTCCTTACTACCTTCCCACTGGTAACCATCATGTTGTTGCCTGTGTCTATCAGTTTCAATTTTATATCCCATATATGAGTGAAATGTGTGGGTTTTTAGCTTTTCCTGACTGACTTATTTTGCTTATCATAATACTCTCATGGTCCATCCGTGTTGTTACAAATGGCAGTATTGCATCCTTTCTAATGGCTGAGGTGTATCCCATAGTGTATATGTACCACATCTTCTGCATCCAGTCATCTATTGAAGACTATGTTGGTTGTTTCCATGTCTTGGCTGCTGTGAATAACGATGTAGTGAACATTGGGTTACATACCGCTTTGCAAGTAAATGTTTTCAAATTTTTCAGGTAAATACCCGGAAGAGGGACTGCTGGGTCATACAGTTAGAATAGAATTTTAATATAATTTGAATCAATTAAATGCCATTACGGAGCTACTTGTTTTAATTCCACAAATATTTGAGTACTAACCATCTGACATTGCCAGGCATTGGGATTATAAAGCTAATTAATTATGATAATTAATTGTGGTGATTTTCATAGTTCCTATAAAAAGCCAGAAGAGCTTTCCCTGTGTTGTTTGTTTTTGTCACACTTTGAGGGTGTAAAGCTTCCAAAAACTTGAGCTGGGTGGACTGGCAAACAGCATGAGTTTTATGAAGTGGAGGTTGGGAGGGAGAGGCACTCCTGAGATAAACTGTCTCTAGTTCATCCTTACAGTAGTCCTAACTTTTGGGCATTATTAACCAGACTTTATAGCAGACATATCTAACAATTGGTACCAGTTCTGCTGTATGAAAAACCCATTTTCTCTTCCATCCACTCTATGAAAGTGAGATGTTGGGCTGGACACTGGTTATTTATATATAATAAGTTTTTCTTATTTAATACTTCACAGTTTCAAAGCATCTTAACATGTTATTTTAACTCACAGTCATGTACAGCAGAGGGTAGGTATCTTTACTCCCAGTTTTGCCTGGGGAAACAGAGTAATAAAGAAACAGACCTAGAGTCACTCCAGATCGACACAGTAAAATCTAAATCATTCCAAGTGCTTATTTTGCGTTCTTTTTGTACATTCTCTATTTCTCAGTCTCATAGTTGCTGTGGTAAAATGGAGAATTGCTAAGGTATGCTTATCCTACGTGGTGTTTATGATATTTTCTTTAAAGAGGATAATACAATTGAAAAAAAGGGACTTCAACTGAATCAATACAGAGAAGAATAGAGAGCCTGCTGGACACATACTGAGGAAGGTTATATGCATAAAAAGATGTCCTGGGGGAGATATTTCAAAAGATCGTCACACAGAGTTCCACTCTTGTAAGCAAGGGAACAACATTTTTCTAGCAGCTTCATGAACCATCACCTCTAAAACAGCTGAGCAGAATATGATAACGTCTCCAAGAAACATGCAGGCTGTTTGAGTCCTTCCTCAGCCCTGCTTGCTCTTAGTTGGCACATCTACCAGCTTAGGTTGGATTTGGCCAGTTCATCATTGCAACTCAAAAGTGTGGTGGGGGGGATCAGAGTTTATGGTGCTCACTTTCAAAGGAGAGATGATTTAGAGAACACGCACTCAACTAGCCAAATTTAATGCATGGAACCACATTATGTGCATGAGCAGGAATTCCACATGTTTTTCAGTCCTGTCAGCTGTATCTGAGGAGTTATGCAGAAGACTATCAAGTGGGGTCAATGACCTATGTGTTGAGACTGGCGGTTTTCCGGGAGGGCTGATGAGTTGATCAGAGGATTAGTTTAGATGAGGTTGTATTTATCATTTCACCATAGATTTTATTTTCCTCTGTGAAAGATGCAATCATACTGAATATACTTTAAAAGGTTTAAGGCTCCCTATCATTTTCACTCTTCACATACCTCATTATTTAACATTTTAATGATACCCGATACATGGAAATATGAAAACAGGCTACAATGATGGACCATAAACCTTGCTTTTTTGATGAGTCACACTTGAAGACAACATGATATTTAAGATCCTTCAAAAATTAAGGTCCGGGGAAGATAAAAGTTTGCAAAAATTAACAACAATGCTTCTTATGTGGATGAGGTAGGGATAAGTTGGCAAAGCATCTCAGAATTTTTCTGTCTGTAGATAACCATTTTCCTGCCAGATCTTCCCATTGTGATAAAAGAAAATACTCTGCTTCTGGATTTTGTCAGTTGGGATACCATAATGTCTCTTTCTTATATGCATGTATGTTAGTGCATTGAAAGAAAGAAAAATAAAATAGAATATAGGACAAGCTTTTACCACCAAGATATATTAAGTGTAAATACTGAAACTACAGTAGAACTCTAATTCCCAAATCTGATGGTGCATCAGAACATTCCTACTATTTTCAAAATGCAGATTTAGGGTTGTTTCCACCTTTTTCTACAGAACTCCATTATTGAGGTGTCCATGAATCTATATGTTTAATACTACCCATGGTAATCCCCATGCTCAGCTATATTCAAGAGCCATTTTGATAAGTTATTCATAGCAAATATTAAGTGTGTGTACATATTTAACCCTGAAATACATGTAAAGTTTCTTTCAAATTGTAAAGTAGATACAAGAATAGTTTTATACTCCCAATCCAATATCACCATGCTAAATCCTAGAAAGTATTATACACCTAGCATAGTGCCTCTCGATATCTAGTTGTGTTGGTTTATTCCCTTGGATAATGGTCAGCAAGAGAGTTTACAAATGTAAACTTGGACTTTTCTACACTGTGTTGAAATGAGGAAGGATGACATATGTCAACGGCTCAGCAGTAGCCCAAAGAGCCCCTTTCACAGTCTTTCTCATATCTGCATATAATTATAGTAATCAACATTGATTACACTCTTATTTTCTCTAAGTACTCTTTTAAACATTTGCATAAATTATTTAATATAATCCTCACAAAAGAACTATGAGGCATATATTATTAAATCCACTCTACAGTCTAGGAAACTGAGGATTTCATGGGGACTTTATTTTCTAGACATTTAAACCTGTAAGGTAATAAAACCCACATACAAATACAGTTATTCCACAGACTGTAAATGACAACAAAATGTTCTCTTTATAAATATAGATAAAATACTAAGAGCAAAATCTGGCAGACTGACCTTCCTCGCGGCCAGAGTACAAGGGATTCTTCCCCGCCTCATACTCCCTCCAGTGCCTCTGAAGTGATTGGCCCAATGAAGGTCGCCTACTTAAGTTTGGGACTACATCAATCAGGTACTGTAGGGCCAGTGGGCATCAGAGACCTTCTATTAAGTTTTCATCTGAGTCACTAGTGAAGCATAGTAGTTTCCTGCCTCTGGCACTCTATTGAAAAAAAAAAAAAAAAGAAAGAAAAAAAAGGCAGAAACAAAACATACCCAAGCAATTTGCCCCTGTCACATAGATTAATCAAAAAAGGCATACCCTTTGTATCTTTGGCTGCTCTCCAATAAGGGGAAAAGGATATTATGATAGATACAGGAAGCAGTCACTTCAATCATCTGTAACAGTCATGGGATGTAAGACAAGGGGCTTATAGCTTTCATTTAAAACATATTTTTCTTTTCTTTTTCTATTGAAGTTTCTGTAATTATTACCTGTGTTTCTTCTATCATGTTCTATTGTGAACAACTTCAGAGAAAAGAAGCAAGTTTTTTAGATCAAAGAAAAATATTGAGGGAAAAATTGATTGTCTTTCTACTAAACACACACACTCACACACACACACAAACACACACACACATTTTGTTGTTATGGCAACATAAGACCTAAGAATGGCACACCAAATAATATGGGACCAAGGCACAATGCTATCATCAAATATCACAATACATGTGCTTCAGCCCCAGAATATGAAATCCCAGGTTGTTTCCTCTTCTTCTCAGTTCTTTGACTCAAGGTCAAAGGTGCTTACTACAATGGGAACCATTGTAGTAAATGGTGATAAATGTCATTTATCACCCTTTTTAATGGATCTCTTTTGCATGAAGAGATCCTCTAATTCCAATGAAGAAATATACAATGGGATGAAAATTGAGCTAGTTCCTAAGGGGAAAACTGCTTATTCTTTTTAAAAATATATATATATTTTATTGATTTTTCACAGAGAGGAAAGGAGAGGGATAGAGAGTTAAAAACATGGATGAGAGAGAAATATCAACCAGCTGCTTCCTGCACACCCCCCACTGGGGATGTGCCCAGAACCAATGTACATGCCCTTGACCAGAATCGAACCTGGGATCCTTCAGTCTGCAGACCAATGCTCTATCCACTGAGCCAAACCAGTTTTGGCAAAACTGCTTATTCTTTAAAAACAATTACATCATATCTGCATAGCAGTACTTGCAACAAAGGAATGTATATGTATATGTATATGTATATGTATATGTATATGTATATGTATATGTGTGTATGTGTGTATATCTACACTAATAAAAGAGAAACATGCAAATTGACCTTACCTCTACTACACCCACAAACCATGCCCACCAGCCAATCAGGAACGAGTATGTAAATTAGCCCAACCAAGATGGCTGTGGCCATAGAGCAAGCAGGAGGCTTGGGTTGCCCCCAGAGATGGAGTAAGCCAAGCTTCCCACCCACTCTGGCCAGCCCTGGCCTCTGCTCAAGACTACAAATTTTCAATCATAGAAGATAAATGAATTCCCCCCAAAATGGGGCTACCCATAGATCTGGAGAGAGCAGGAGGCTTGGGTTTACCCTGGCAATGGAGGAAGCCAAGCTTCCTGGCTGGCCCTGGCCTCTGCTCAAGGCTGCAAAGTTTCAATTATGGAAGATAAATAAATCCTAGATACCAGAGCCTTTGCTTGGGTAGCCAGGGGGCATGTCAGCATGCAAACCACCTCAAGCCCCTTGTCCAGGCTGCCCCACACCCCAAGGAAACCCCCACCCTGATCCAGGACACTCATCAGGGCAAACCAGCTGGCTCCCACCTGTGCACCAGGCCTCTATCCTATCTAAGGAGAGATTGATAGGCAAATTGACTGTCACTCCAACACACAAGATAGTGTGGTCAAAGATGGCTGCCCCTATGTGGGCACAAGATAGCCACCACAAGTTGGCCAGCAGAGGAGGGCAGTTGGAAGGGACCAGGCCTGCAAGGGAGGGCAGTTGTGGGAGATCAGGCCAACAGGGAAGGGCTGTTGGGAGGGACCAGGCCTGCAAGGGGGAAAGTTGGGACTGATCAAGCCTGCAGGGAAGGGCAGCTAGGGGGGACGAGGCTGGCAGAGGAGGGAAGTTGGGGGCAACTGGGCCTACAGGGAATGGCAGTTGGTGGGGGGTAACCAGGCCTGCAGGGGAGGGCAGTTAGAGGCAATCAGGCTGGCCAGGGAGCAGTTAGGCATCAATCAGGCTGGCAGGAGAGAGGTTAGGGGGTGATTAGCCTGGCAGGCAGTAGCAGTTAGGGGTAATCAGGAAGGCAGGCAGGCGAGCAGTTGGGGGCCAGCAGTCCTGGATTGTGAGAGGGGTCACAATAAACGGGCAGTTGGACATTCCTTGAGGGTTCCCAGATTGGACAGAGTGCAGGCTGGGCTGAGGGATACAACCCTCATGCACTAATTTCATGCCCTGGGCCTCCAGATTAATCTGGCCATTCAGTGAATATTTTATATAAGGCTAATATGCAAATTGTCCCCTCAACCAGAGGTTCATCCAGCAGGCATGCTGGCCAAACGCCCATGTCCCCTCCCACTGGCCAGGCTGGCTGGACCCCACCCAGGCATGAATTCATGCATGAGCCATATATATAGATATAGATATAGATATAGATATAGATATAGATATAGATATAGATATAGATATAGATATAGATATAGATATACTGAGTGGCCAGATTATTATACATTCAGAGATTATAATAATATGGCCACTCAATGTATATATACACCCATATATATGGTGGGATAAAAGTATGTACTAGTAAAATAATACAATCCTATATAATAAAATGGTAATATGCAAATTGACCGAACAGCAGAATGACCTGTCATTATGATGTGCACTGACCACCAGGGGGCAGATCCTCAATACAGAGCTGCCCCCTGGTGGTCAGTGTGCTCCCACAGGGGGAACACCACTGAACCAGAAGCTGTGCTCATGGCTGGCAAGTGCAGCAGTGATGGCAAGAGCCTCTCCCACCTCTGCAGCAGCTCTAAGCCATCAGTCAGACATCCCCCAAGGACTCCTAGACTGTTAAAGGGTGCAGGCTGGTCTAAAGGGACCTCTTCCCCTGAGTGCATGAATGTTGTGCACCAGGTCTCTAGTAATTAATAAACAATAGTACAATAATAAACTCTGTTTCCCATACTCACAACTATAAACTATTTTTGCTCCATGGTGTGTGTGTGTGTGTTTGTGTGTGTGTGTGTGTGTGTGTGTGTGTGTGTGTGTGTGTACAACTTTGGATTGGCTACATATGTGTAGACAAAGTAAATCATATTGATTAGGGTAAAAAAGACTGAGAGTGTATCATCCTACATACTTTAAAATATATATTCATGTAAGAGGGCAGTGGAGAAACCTATACCATAATTTGGATGGCACTACATATTATATAGTAGCTTTGTTCTTTATATTTTCTTTACTATTCTGATGTGCATATATACATATAAATGTTTTATTATGATACTGACTTGCAACCATATTATAATAGTGATTTCATGATGGGAAGTGGGGGGAAAGAAGAGTGGGTTACTAGTCAACAGCAATTTTCTGTAGAGGAATACTGAGAGATCACAACAGTGAAGAGGTCAGACATCCAGGGGATCTTAGTGAGGATGGGAAAAGATCACACATTTCAAAGAGGCATGTGAAGTACTGAGCCCGAAGCTGGGAGACCGAAATCGGCTTCACAGACTGCTCCCTCGTACATGCGGCAGTAGAAAGGAGTAAAAAGGAAGGGCTATCTTGAAGTGGAACCTCAGGCTTCGAAGCGCTGTCCTTGGAGATATGTCATCTTCATGCCCTACTGTCTCTCTGCCTCTGCTATTTCCCCTTGGTTCTGCACTTAGACAGGGCCTTTTTAAGAAAACAACTCCGAGAATTTGTTTCCAAGATGTGTTAATATAGATTTCTGAATCATGCCAGTTCATTCCCAAAGAATCTTCTACATTTATCTTTAGAGCTCATTTAGACAGAAAAAAAATCCATAAAGTAGCTATTCAGTTAGTGTCAGCTCATTCCACTGCTCGGGTCCCTATTTATTTGAAAAATGTGCCATCACACAGTCTATTTGTGATAGGACTGAATGAAGGGTGATAATACAGAACACACTGATTTAAAATATATGCTAGAGCTCTTAGCTTAGTCAAACACATTTAATATTACCCTCCTCAATAATATTCTCACCAAGTCACCATTTCAAAAAAAAAATTATTTAAGACAGAGTGGTGAGCTGTGCACTGATAAAGGAGGTCTATCGTCCCCAAAGCATTTACTATCAGTTTACTTAGAGTCCCTTAAAATGCCATGGAAAATGAAATTCCAACCCAGTAATTTAGCCATTATGCTAAATATATATTTTTATGGGATCACTGCATATTACCAAAGACCAAAGGGAAAAAGCCAGTCAAAGTGGATTGGAAAATACAAAGACTGCATAAGACAGACAAAGGCAATGGCTCAGTGAACACGGACTTCGGTGTGTACTAAAACAATATTCAGAATTTTGTTTTTATTTAGAAGTGCAGGTTGCTATGTAGCGCACAGCATGTGTGACCTACCCATAGAAACCAGACAGGGGTACATAAAACCATCTTGACAACACCTACAAGCATCCCTCCAAGTGGGGTTTACCTTTCACTGATAAAAATAAAATATCAACAACATTGATTCAGGAAAGTTCCCAGGTACCCAGCTGGAGAGAATGTTGATTTTCAAAACACATGTAGGGAACATTTATGGGACTTGAACTTAGTGCCATATGCTGAAGTCCCCTCCAACTTTTGAAAGGTTTTCCCCTTCTATAGAAAGACAGAGGAGGAAAAGGCAACACACTTCTCATTGCTAATTTTTAGGTAGGATTGGTGCAGGTGGGCTGCTGTTCCCTATGGTGGTTACTGTTTAGCAATCACGAAGAACCTTCCATTTCAAAACACTCCCCCTCTTTAATCATCACTTCCTCACTCTGTGAGGTGGGCTCTGTAACGAGTTCCCCTATCAGAGTTAAAAAGGGGGGTTCAGAAAGACAATGCTTCATGCACACACACGTGTACACACACATGCGAGGACAGTTATTCTTCATTTATTGGTCTACTCTACATGTTGAATAAATGACTAAATATAGTAAGAATTAACAAACACTAATGTGTAATTAATATGTAAAAGTAATTACAAAAGGGTGATTATCATTTTGATATGCTATATCCTTGTCTATTTTAACCACATAAACACCTATTACTTCTACTAGGAAAGGAATCATAAACTTGATTTGTCTCCATAATAATTCCTTGGAAATATCAATCTCATTTTTGTATTTATATTTTCTTCTACTGTCTTTCATGTTCATCCACTTTCACTTTTCTTCTCATTTCACTTTTTCTCTCTTCTTAAATTGATTTATTTTCCTTTGGGCCTGCCCACTCAGTCTTTCTCCCTCTCATTCTGTCACCTACGTGTATTTCTTCTGTATTCCTATATCCACATTTCCTTCTAACTATTCATTTTACTTTCTAAGCCATTCTGCGATTTTCTCTATTGATTGTCATTTCTCTATTGTCATTATCATTTTAATTTACCCCCATAAAATTTTTAAGCTTAATTCCTATTAGAATTTGAAGTGACCTCAGATAAAAGGAATCTTTTTGGACATTTATTTCCTCCTCTAAATCCTCATTGGTTCATCATCTCAGAGTAAAGTGAAAGTTCTCTTAATGGCCTCCAAGTCTTTTACACTAGCCATGCAATGCTACATGTTTTGTATTTTTGAGGAATTAAAAAAAATCTTCTAAAGGGGTTTCTTCCTATTGTGTTTACCGCTGTGCACTTAAAACACAAAAGAGTACTGTAACATAAGAACTCAGTATGTATATTATTGGATAAATGCATGTGCCCACAATGACATATATAAGTTATAGTTTCTCTAGCTTTGTCCCAAGTCCCATAACATTCATATGTCCTTTATGTAAAACAAGTGATCCTACCACAAATCCTAGCTGTAATTATGAAGCATAGTTTTGAGCAATTTCAGAAGCAATATAAAATGCTTTGCAAATGAAAGATTCCTGTGAACATTATCATATTCCCCTGGGCGTGGGGTCCTTTTCCAAATATAGTCAGTGTTGTGTTTTAATAAACTTCTTAAATAACTTTGCAGATGCCAGATTCCTATTTCACAAATTTTCTGAATTAAAATTACTAAATTGGTATTATGACCCTCAATTATATCAAATCAAGAAGGCATTAAGGCCTTTAAGCAACAGCAATTGGATTATGTTCCAGGCACTCTGCTAGGAAATAGAAATTAAAAAATGAACAAAACATGTATTCCACCCTCAGGTCTAGATCATATTACAGAATTTTTTTAAAGTAGTTTTATCTTGTGTAAAAAAACAAACATAAGAGCTCATTAAGATTATTATTAAGATATTATTTTACTTAATCACATTTCTCCTTTTCCATATTAATTATAGCGTGTTATTTATTTCTCATCCATTATGTCCATTTCATTATCTTAAGGAATTTTGCTCCTTTTCTCCAACTTATATCCATCCTTTCCTTCTTGTTCTTCATTCTTTGTCATCATTTCAAGTTTCATTTAAGTCTCAGTGGATTTGAACACTATTGTAGGGCTTCCTTGTCTTTTCTTCCAGAATGTCTCAAATTCTTCAATGTTACTCACCCCCCTTTACATCTTTTAAAACCTAAATCATCTAAGAGATGCAAATCAAAACAATAATGAGATACCACCTCTTACCTGTCAGAATGGCTATTATCAACAAATCAACAAAAGACAAGTCCTGGCAAGGATGTACAGAAAAAGGAACCCTTTTGCACTGCTGGTGAGAATGCAAACTGGTGCAGCCACTGTGGAAAACAGTATGGAGTTTCATCAAAAAATTAAAAATGGATTCCCATTTGACCCAGTAATACCACTTCTAGGGATATATACCAAAAAATCAGAAACACCAATCAGAAAGGATATATGCACCCCTATGTTCACAAAAGCGCAATTCACCACAGCTAAGATTTTGAAACAGCTTAAGTGCCCATCAGGAGATGAGTGGATTAGAAAATTGTGGCACAGCTACACAATGGAATACTACGCTGCCGTAAAAAACCAAAGAACTCTTACCATTTGCAACAGCATGGATGGAACTGGAGAGCATTATGATAAACGAAATAAGCCAGTTGGAGAAAGATAAATACCACAGGATCGCATTCATTTATAGAATATAATGAAGAACATAAACTGATGAACAAAAATAGAAGCAGAGACAGAGAAGCATTGAAGAGACCATCAAACTTCAGAGGGAAGACACGGGTAGGGAGAGGATGGGGTAAGAGATCAACCAAAGGACTTTTATGCATGCATATAAGCCTAATAGTTTGACACAGATACTAGGGGGGGTAAAGGCATGTGCTGGGGGGTGGAAGCTGCTCGGGAGAGGTCAATGGGGGAAAAGGAGACATATGTAATATTACATGTAATACTTTAAATAATAAAAAAATTAAAATATTAAAATAAAGTAATCGACTTTGACTTCTAGTCACATGTGCTTATCTCTGCTTCCTTCCAAATGGCTACTAAAATATTAAAGGATATAAAGTAGTATAAACCCACAAGGACAAAGGTTATGGAAGTGGAGACAGTGGCAAATAAAATGGAAAGCAAATGGAGGAGTGATAATGAATCCAGCCGGACGGCAAAAACATATTCTAACCTGTGGGTATCACCCCTGTTAAATAGGTGCCCCCACCTCCCTAATCAATTACTAGACAGTGAAGTTCACCTATCAGCAACCATGAACATGCCTACAGAGCCAACTCTCACTCTTAGATATGAACAGACACCAAATGCAGTAGATTATTGTTGCCAAAATATTCACTAACCCTACCCATGAGACCCATTCCTTGGGAGGATAATTCTTTTCATCACATTGACATAAACCTTGTTCATGTGATTTGCTTTGGCTAATGAATCATAAATGGAAGGGATATATGATCCCTCTTACCCAGCCATGGGCAAACTACGGCCCGCGGGCAATCCAGCCCATTCAGCTGTTCTAAACTATTGAGATTAAAAAAAAGACCGTACCCTTTTATGTAATGATGTTTACTTTGAATTTATATTAGTTCACACAAACATTCCATCCATGCTTTTGTTCCGGCCCTTAGGTCCAATTTAAGAACCCATTGTGGCCCTCGAGTCAAAAAGTTTGCCCACCCCTGCTTACCTGAAAAGCTTTAAAAACTACCAAGGAGATTCAGTATTTATGTTTACCTTCTACAGTCACACAGAAAATGTTCTGTGTGGGGATTGAGATAATAGGGGGGAAAGGTAGAAGAAGAAAATGTTGATAATTGAAGTTCGTGAAATACTATATTGAAAATGCCTTTCTAATGGCCAGAACAATGGATAAAAGTAGAATCACAGAAAAACATTTTAGAACACAGTAAATTAAGAGATGATTCTATAAGATTTTAAATTAAAGCAAAATATGACCACCATCACCTCAGGTCACTTACAGACTGGGAAGAAGGACAGAGTCAGACTTCTCTACAGAAATCTTAAAAGCTAGAAGACCATGGTGAAATGCCCTAAGTCCTTAGGGAAAATCTACTTAGAATTTTATAGACAACAAATATCATTAAAGTGTGAGGGCAAATAAATATTTCTCAGACCTAAAGGCATTCAGAAAATGGACTGTTCCTTATAAAATCAGTGAAGAATGCCCTGCAAAATGAGGCTATAAACCAAAACATAAAATTCAACAAACTATAGATCTAATATGGGAGTAAGGTGAATAAGAATCCATGTTGAACAAGGCTCAGAGAATCATCAGATTGAGTTGGAACTGGTGCATAGAGGGTTTAAGGAAGGTTTTCATAAAGATAAGGAGCATTGATACATTGATACATGTATATTTATTATTAGGGGTCATTTTGAAGGTATTACTGATAAGGCAGTTAGAAAAAATGGGGAGACATTTATTGAATCCTACCAAATAAAAACATACATATGTTTACTAAATATTACCACTAAATATAATATAAAAAGGAATATATATATATATATATATATATATATATATATATATATATAGTACATTATAAGGAACACTGATATTTTCTGAAACTATTTTGTGGAAGTTCAGAATGAGCCATCTTAAGATGTGCTTTTCTTATTCACCTCGCTCCCATAATAGTATCATCCAAGACTCTAAAGGCTCAAGAGAAATTTCTGCTTTCTTTCCTTAACTATCTAGAGAAATTTCAGTCATGCCCATATTAAGAGATTATCAGAGGCAACTTCCCCCCCCCCCATCTATAGGGCAAGGTACACTTCTAATTACTAAACATTTCTCTATTTTTATTATTCTGCAATGATTTTTGAAGCCCCAAACATATCCTACCTCATCCCTAGCTCAAAATGTTATAAATACCACACTTTCCCTTTTTGGAACATCTCATATATGTCAGTCTCTGAGTAGTTCATGCTTGTGGGGTTTCCATGTGTACATGTATATTAAATTTGGTTATTTTCTCTTGTTGATCTTTCTCACTTTTATTTGATTTTTAAACCAGCTGAAAGTACACTAAGCTAGGGAAATGTTTCTTCTTCCCCTGCCCTCGTCTATAACTATGTCGGAAAGTTAGAGATAGATAAATTTTGTTTAGAATTGATTAATATCACATCATAATATATGAAATAAATAAGTCATTTATAGCGTAAATACTTTACTTAGAATTAGATAATGAAATAGTTAAAAAAATAGACAGCCATTAAAATTACTACTTCTAGAGAGCAGAATTAAGGGTGTAATAGAGGTAGCTTCATGTTATTATAAGCCTTTCCACATTTTTAATTTTTAAACTGCATACATTTATTATTAAATACAAATATCCAATAAAAGACCAAATATCTTTTAAAATTGATAGTATAAAAGAATAATATTTATTATAAACACTTATATGCACATATTAGAGTGCAAAATAGTTGACATACATTTAAAATTATGTGACATAGACAGTCCACATTTATTTTTCTTAAAAATGAACAATAAATACTTCAAAATGCATACAGTTCTTATAAACAAGCATTGCTACTAGTCAATTATCTGTGAATTCATTTATAACTTGACTGGGAATGTGTTCAGTAGAGCACTTCTCATGACAGAAATATCATGCCTACTCGAAATATAAGGAAATATGCCCAAGCTACATATATATAATTGAAGATATTAATAAAGAGAGAAGTACAAGATAAATAGCAGGAAAAAAAGTATGACACAGTGGAAAATCCAGTATTCAAATATACCTTAAACTAATCCAATGATGCAAAGTGAATTTTACCAGAACCTAACAATAAAACACACATGATATATTACCAGCAACCGTTATACTCCCAGTGAAAGCAATTCTGCAAGAAGTCCCAACTGACTATTTGTAATAACACAAAGGAATTTACAGTAGAAAATAAACTACTTGTGGGATATATTACTGTTCTAGTAATGATGCATAGTGACGATTAAAATCAGAAAGGAGCATACAGAATGTAATACCCAATCGAAAAGCATAGCTGCCTATATTCGGCTAATATGGACCTTCGGCAAGCGTTCAGAGCTATCCAGAGAGCCCTGGGGGAACTCATCAACTACTGTGGCTTTTCCTCAACAGTGACATTTAGCTTCCTCTACATTTGTGACTCTTCTCACCACACAATGAGCTTGCAGGTTTGCATAAGTACTTAAATGTTTATCTCCTTATTTCTTGGCCCCCACAGAAAATCAATAACCAGTATAGTTTTAATAGATAAAGGAACGTGTTACTATTATGACAGTCCACAAAACTCAGCTGCTCCATCATCCTGTCACAACCAACACCCACCAAGATCCATGCTCTGCTGCCTGCTTCCTATGCCCATCAAGTTCTGTGCCCCCTGGTGGTCAGTCCTCGTCATAATGACCAGTTGTTCACTTGTTCCACCATTTGGTCTGTTTGCATATTAGCCTTTTATTATACAGGACTATGAATTATTTAACCATTCTTCTGTAGAATGATAACTGGACTTACACTTATAGAGCTGCTATAAACACTCATGAACATGTTTTTGCTTGAACATAGTTTTCTCTTCTTTGGGATAAATGCTCAGAGGTGTATTTATAGCATAGTTGCAGTGATTGCTAAAATTATTCATAATAAGTGTTTTTAAAATTGCTGCATTGGTTCTTGAAGTGACTCTACAGTTTTACATTTCCATCTCTACCTGAACCAGAAATCCAGTTTCTCTGAATCATCTGCAGCATTTGTTGTTATGGCTACATTTCATTTCAGCCATTCCAATAGGTGTGCAGTGATATTTTATTGTGAATCTAATTAGCATTTCTTTAATGGCTAAGGATGTTAGAAACATTGATATTTATCTGTCAACTTTAATTTTATTATCGTTTTATGAATATTGGTATGATATATTTTTCATTCTTTTACTTTAACCTACCTATAATAATTATATTTGAAGTGATATTCTTGAATATGGGTCCATGTTTATGAATCCACTCTGCTAATATCTCTCTTTTAATGTAATTATGAATATATTAGAGTTGCCTTCCATTTTATTTTTTGTTTCCTGTTTTTTCTCTTTGATTTTTACTTCCCCCCCTTTTCTCTGTTTCTGTGGGTTACACCAACAGTTTGCAGAATTTTGTTTTGATTTATTACAGTATTTTTGAGAATATCACTTTGTATACTTTAAAAAAATTGGTTATTCTGGGTATTATATATGAGTGTAAATATTTTACCATTTCAAGTACAGAAATTTACCTCCCTTTAAATTTTTTTCTCTCCTTGATAATATAATTGTTTTTAAATACAAGGTTTGGAAAAAGTAGGTTTACTGTTCTTCTCATGGAAAATAATATAATAATTAATAAATAATAATACAATAATAAACTCTGTTTCATGGACTCACAACTGTAAAGCTATTTTTGCCCCACCCTGTATGTTCATTAAATAAATGTAGAAGCCCTCAAAGTCTTAACTCATTCCATAATCAATCCTAAGCCCTGAGTCTCATCTAAATATCACCTAAATGAGACTTTGGTGAGTCTTGAGGAATGATTCTCCATGAGGCAAAATTCCTCTCCACTGGAAAACCTATGAAATAACACAAATATTGTGTGCTTCCAAGCATAGAACACACATTCTCATTTTAAAAGGAACAATCAAAATGAGGAAAATGGTCACAGGTCCAGAGCAAGTCCAACACCTAGCAAGATGAATTTTACTAGATTTCAAGGCTGGAGAGTCATCCTCTTTGGCTCACTGCTATGCTCACTGGGCCCACCGGGGTGGCAGCCCTGCCTTCGGTATATCCTGGGATTGAATACAAGCCGGTGCTCAATCCAAATGTGCTGGGTGAATGTTCTCATGTGCCTTGAACCATTTCACATTCTACCAAGGGATTGCCATGGAGAAACTTGTGAATATAGTTTATCATGGGTTATGTATTGAAATAGAAGGGAGGAAAGAAGGGAGGGAAGAAGGAAGAGAGAGAGGGAAGGCAAAAAGGGAAGAAAAGAAAGAAAAAAATGGAGAGGAAAGTTATCACAAACTTTGATATAAAGGAAAACCCATGTGAATCAAACTATGATCTTGGCTCATGCTACGGACAGACTCAGCAAAGTTTTATCATCCACATGTCAGTGTTAGGATCTGTCCTGAATTCCTGGCTGAAACTCTGTTAGTACTTAAAAAGTGAGAAAAGAAACTTATGATTTAAAACTTAGTCATTTTTCTTCAGCACAACTAGTCAAAGACAAAGCTTGGAAATATATCATTTTTTCCCTTAAGCGACCATTTATAAAGCTCAAATTTCCAGCATGTTGGAGCACTTACTTCTAAGTAGTATTTTTAAGTGTAAGATAGTAAATAAATACTCTTGGGTTGTGGATTTTGCAGTGTATCTGAATGAAGGATTTTCTGTGTAAGTAGGTTCCAGATACAGAACACCATTCAGCTTCCTAAAAACCTTGTCTGCACAACATCCCCTGTAATCTTCCCTCCCTAATACAACTTGTTCCCGTGATCCTGCTGGCATATCTCATCCTCACTTCCAATGGGTTTTATTCTTTCACAACTTAGAATCCGATGTGTTTTAATAAAAGGACATTGGTGGAGGCTTCTGTTGTAACATCAGGAACTCAATTACACAAAATAGGACATGTTACCTACTGTGTCAGACAAGACAAGCTTCGCATTTGTTTCACAATCTATTGATACGGACTCCAAAGCACTGTGACCTCAGACCCTGATGCTCTTCACCTACTGAACAAACTTCCGCACCTCTTCTCAGACCCACATCACTTCTGGCTGTGGCTGTTGGTATATCTGGTTGTCAAAGGGACATAGAGCAATGGCACCAATGAAGCTCTCTGAGATGCCATACTTGGGTCAGCCTTTCCTATTAGATCCCACGTAGGAAATGCACAGTTTTGAGTTGCATCTTTCATTGGAAGAGTCAGAGTGGGGGAAAGCCTAAAGTTCTGCTGCTTTTTTCACTTGCTTAGGAAAAGCCACCTGTACAGTTTCTCTTAGATTGTACTTCCTGAGTTGTTTCTTTGGTGAAATCATCCCACTTTCAATTCAACGTTATAATCTCAGCCAGTCCAGAAACTGACTTTCATCAGTGCCATCCTTTTGTGTCACCTCCACGGAGAATTGTAGTTCCTGGGGCTATTCTGATTCTAGTATCCCCATTTTGTTCCTGTTCATAGGCTCTTCAAAAGGACACATGTGAGTGTCCTGTGAAAATGTTCAACTGATTATACTTGGGAACCTGCTGTAATTACGGCTCTCTAAAGCCGTTAGAGGTTTCAGCTCTCCTTCAGTTCTACAATTCTCTTATTCCAAGTCCAATCCAGCTTTCAGCACAGCAGCCGGGGCCTGCGCAGCTTGTGTTAATAGCTGGGGTTCATCAGCATAAATTGCTTTTGGGGCGCTCCTTGGGATGTGCGATGCTATATTTGATGTGATGATTTGTGGCAAACAGCAGAGGCACACAATGATTTCGCAGCCTGTGCTTGGTTCTTGCCGCCAGGTTGCTGAGGGGCTTTTAAATAAACTATGTATGATTTGCTCACATGAGATGCTATGTAAGCGCCACACGTGACAGGCAATGGCATTTAAAGGAAGCCCAGACGCATCAGTTGAGATCCCCAAGGCCAAGCTAAGCATCAGCACCAGAGTATGGCCCACTAAAGCAGTGATGGACTCAGAGAAGCACTGAATGATCTGGGGCGTGGAGGAGAGTGGGAAATCAAAAGGAAAATGTGTGACAGATACATAGATTGGCAGGATTTGGGTGCTAGGCACAGGATGATACCAGAGGCTAGGAAGTAGCTTGTAGGGGAGAATGTGAATGTTGTATGACACAAAGAGAGATACAGGTGGTCAAAACACCCTGAGATACAGCCTTCACTGTGCACAGTCCATATGGAAATGAAAACTCCATTACCACAGAGCAAGGGAAACATTCCTGTAAGTGGCCATGAAGAATATGGATTCTATCAAGAAAAGAAAATACTCAACATTCATTTAAAGGCCCTGTTTTATTTGCACATTAATCTGTGTTTTATACATAGAGTTGCTCAATAAATGCTTACAACTATAAATCCTAAGAAGGGTTTATAAAATTGGGATACCCAAATAAGCATGGAAATGCCAATTAATTTTTTTCTTTTCTTTTCTTTTCTTTTCTTTTCTTTTCTTTTCTTTTCTTTTCTTTCTTTCTTTCTTTCTTTCTTTTTTTTATTTTTTGCTATTTGCTGTTGCCTAGAGTTTTCATTTCCAATATCAAACTGCCACACCAAATTTATAGTTGTCTTATAGTCTTGAGTATATGTAATATTTTTTGTGCAGGGGAGATAGTCCTTGTATGCTATCGTTTCCTTTGTTCTTCTTTACTGGGTATCATCTTTGAGGAGCTAATAGTAGGTAGGGATTAGAGCATAGTCATTAATTCAATATCTTCAATTTTGATTAAATACCCCCCACATACACACACATAAAATGGCTTCTTTCACCTTGTTTCTTAGTCATTTATCTCTTTTTATATCATGGTGTTTTAGTTTTTTTGTTGTTCATTTTTTTTTCTCTTAAGAAGTACATCTCATTGAGTATCCAATGAAAGAGTATGGTTTCAAATTATAAAGCCACTCAATTTGTATGTCTATACTTTAGCATTTGTCATTATTCTCTCTCTCTCTCTCTCTCTCTCTCTCTCTCTCTCTCTCTCTCTCTTTTTCCTCCCTCTCTCACATCTAGGGATGTACACACATATATCCCTAGAGCCTACCATAGTGTCTGACATATAATAGCTACTCTATAAAAGGACTGATTGCATTTAAAAATAGTTCCTTTGTAAATATCTTCACATTTAAAAGTTTCACTTTTATTTAATTCCTACTATAGGTAAGGCACTATGCATCTTTGAACTTGGGCTCAAGGTATATGTGACAAGTTTAAATTAGAAATACACGATGTCCTGAGCCCCAGTGTTGTGAGATGGAAGAGGAAAGAAGGAAGAGGGGTAATAGTATTTTATGGCATATATTTGTGGCCAATGCGAGAAACTCATCATCAGCATGAACCCCAATGAAAAAAAAATGCTTTTTTCGCATCAGAAAGAGTTTTCAATTCTACTGACTCCCCCACAATTTCATAGATAACACTGATAACATTCAGAGATTGGGATACAGAGAACTCAGAAAGACACACAACACACACATACATACACACACACGGAAACCATCCCTTAGGTAATGTTCAAAGCAGATACCCAGAATTTGAGAACATTTTAAAGTGAACTTTGGCAGTCATATAAGTGAATACAACCATAAGGCCTGTACTATAAAGGAACCCCCACAAGCCAAAGAATTGCATGAACAGCACAAGCCACCCACAACCAGTCAAAAACAGGTTAGAAGAAGCTAGAAAATAAGGCCCACATTTAACTGGAGACCAGTTTACAATGCGTCAGTGGAGGTTACCCCACTGAATATGATTTTTGTAAATATGATTTCTTAGAAATGTATCTGCTTGCTGAAGGGAAATCCTTGGTGAAACAGCTGCAATCCTTATTTCAGAATGATGATTGGATCATCAGCATTACCTCTCTTTTTTTGTTATCTTTATGAGGTTCTACTTTAAATAACCCTCTTAAGAACTATTCGGGATAACTACATTCATTGCCTTGGCCCGGAGTTCCAGAGCATGGGAGAGAGAAGCAAAGTGAGCAGCCTCACGCGTGAAGGAAGACGCTTCAGCAAAACCCACTGACAGATTGGTGCTCAATGAGCTTTACTCCAAGGCATCTCCGGGGACTCTGCAAAGCCCTGAGGTCACACCTCTTTCCGTTCATACCTGCTGGGGGTATTGGGCCTCGAGTACACTTTATTGGCCTCTAAACTGCAGGATTTTTTTTTCAAAAACAAACAAACTTCTGCCAGGCTGCTGCAAACACAAGGCTTTGGAATTTAAGGGATCTCTCGAGGAAATACAAATCATTTGCACTTAATGGCCTGAGTATAGAAACAGTCACCGAATGGTGGTTATTTCTGGGTGTGAGGCCATAATATTTGTCAGGGCTTTCCATGCAGAAATGGCCCGCTAGGACAGTTCATTGTGCAATCTAACTCCCTCAATTTCCATGGCTCTGTAGGAAAATCGGCCCCGTATTTTGTAAATGGCAGAAAGCAGCCCGAGTCTGACACCCAACTAAGACTTTATTTTCCACATTTACATGTTTAAGAAATAGCAAAGCTCTGTGGTATGTTCACTTTATGATAATCAGACACAAAAATAGAGAAGGACAAAGTGGCAGAAGGAAGCAGAAGCAGAAAAGGAAAGATATGTGCACTAAAGTTATACAATATATAAAAATTTAGCAAACTGGCAAAGCAACTGGTATCACTCAGCTGAGCATAAAACCAGACCACTTATCTGATTTGGCTTTCAATGAATATTTTTCTTTCTGAAATCAATGAGATTTCAAAGGCAGTTTTATGGTGCAACATGTTTCTTAAATTCTAGGAATCAAGTTTCCTAGGATTTTTTCTCCTCTCTGAAATATTATGATTCGAGTTGGGTACACACAGATCATTTTATGCTTGGTTCCTAGAGGATGTTATGAAGTTGCTACTATGGCATATTAGAAACATGCTGTGGTGAATTACTCAGATATTTATACTTCTGTGGTAATCTTATCCATTTACTTTTATGACTTACAATCAGTGGCCACATAATTATATAGCTTGAATGCCAAGAATCCTACACTGTTGCCTCTATATGGACAGCCGATGCCTTTTAAAACCAATGAATATCAACATCATGACACTTTCATCACTAACATCTGATGACTATCCCCATCCCACTTGGTTTGTTTCTAAGCATCTGTATTGCTGCTGACTGCATGCGTGACATTAATTGCTTATTTATAAAATAGGCATAATAATAACTATTTCACAGGGATATTATAAGATTAAATAAACCAATATAGAGCCCTATAAGTAATAGAGGTTCAATAAGTGTTAGTTTCCATCCCTTCTGCCCTTCTGTATAATGCCCTCATTCTTCTTGATTGTATTTGTGTTGCTCTTCTGTTTGACTAGAGACATACAGCATGTATGTGAGCTGAAACGGCTAAACTCAGTGATATCCTGGGCAAGCTGGACTGTACCTATGAGTTTCCCCATCTTGTTGAGTGTACAAACCACAGGAATTCATTTCAGGACACTGCTAAAGAGCTTAATTACAAAGTTAATTTTGTTCACTACTTATCTAATCTGTTACATGAGATTCATTAGTAATCTAACATATCATATTATGTTTACATGCACACTATTGTTTCTGAAAGAAAATTTGTGTTTATCAAACAGTGAGAGGACAACGATACGGTACTTGAAAAACTATTATGAAATTTAATCATAGAATTGTTTGTGCAGAGCTAAGGCTGTCTTTAACAGGGATATTCGCCTGGAAGCCAAGCTATTTTGCTTTAGAATTTCCCTAATATATTTGAGAACACTCTGTAAACAGTCTGCACACCCACACTTCATGTTGCTTGCAGCAAATTCTTTTCTCTTACAACAGTCAAATGCTACCTACTGGTTGTAGATTCGTATACACTAAGAATCCCTACTTCCTATTTTCTACTTTAAATATCATCGTGAGGTCCACTTTAGTGGCTTGTAAGTGGACTAAGGACCTAAAATTAGGTGAAAAAATATGTATGTAAAAAGAAACATTTTATTTTCGTTAGACCGAGGGTTCATACTTTCTATAGTGTCTCAAAGGGTTCTAATCCCTTTTACCACATAGTAAGAAACCTCAAAGCAATTAAGTTCCTAATACATGCCAGGCCGACTGCTAGAAGCTTCCACGTTATGTTATGTTATTGTTTCCTCCGTATAATAGTCATGTGACATGGTATTACAATGTGTGTAGTTTGTGAACGGTCTCTCTGAACTCAACATTCCTTCCTTCCACATTTGACACCTGGGACCTTCTTATCTAGAGTGTTAATGACAGGCCTGTTAGGCAGCCTCATGTCCCCCACAGTGATAAACATTAGCCACTGAGTAAAAATGACAGGGCTGCTCCTTCGGCTGCTGCTGCTCAGATTACTGCTACAGTCATGACAAGGTTAGGAAATCAAGCAATAACCCAGGGTCCCAAACTCAGATCTCCATGACTCCAGCCCAGCATGTAAATGAGCAAAACAGGCCAAGGATGCAAACAAAAGGACATGGCAGGGCTCAAGATACATCGCTGAGTGGCCAGCTGCTGGTCAGTTCTAGCCAATTTGTAGCATGAAGGGATCCAGAAACACTGTTTATAGACCCTCAGACCTCAACATATTCTTGAAAACACCACATGGGTCAAATAAAACCAGCCTGGGCACAGGATCCTGCCCTCCTTCTTCTCTTTCTTGGTTCTTGCAAGATGATTCTATCTGATGTTAAGTTCTATAGAGAGGAATGATTGTCACCCTATTTTTTAAAGCATCTAAATGAAAAAAAAGAAAGAAAAAAAGCTTTGTTAATTGTTAAATCAGTCAGTTGTTAGAGCTCCGGCCTACTATTTTGACCAGCAGGCTAGTCTAATATAGAATTTGTTTTATTTACAAAGTAGGAATGGCTGGTTAATTATAAATTAATCATTGAAGGCTTTCATAAAGAGAAAGGGGAGTCAATTGAATTTTAGGGAAATAATGGTAGTGTGGAGGAAGTGGATTGTCAACATCCCATTCCCTATTGGAGAGGTCAGAGCAGTTCCAATGGGAGGAAGTAAAGCCAACTGAACTCACAGGCATTAACACAGGGCAGTCAGGATTTGGTAAGCTATGGGATGTGGGGAGTGAGAAAGAGGTGAGGATCATGGGGAAAAGTTCTGTTATCACATTATCTGTGTCCAAGTCCAGCTCTGGTACTCAACAGTTCATACACAGAGAGAGATAACACTTCCAAGCTCCCTCATAAGATTGTTAGGGAATGCCGAAACAGGTTTGGCTCAGTGGATAGAGTGTCAGCCTGCAGACTGAAAGGTCCCAGGTTCAATTCTGGTCAAGGGCATGTACCTTGGTTATGGGCACATCCCCAGTGGGAGGTGTGCAGGAGGCAGCTGATCAACGTTTCTCATTGATGTTTCTAGCTCTCTATCTCTCTCCCTTCCTCTCTATAAAAAAAAAAATCAAAATATATATTTTTAAAAAGATTGTTAGGGGATTACATGAGCTAATGTAGAAAATCTGCTGAGCACGTGAGCCTAGCACATCGTGAGTTTGCAAATAAATGTGCTCTACGAAGAAGGGAAGAAGGGGCTGCAGTCATGCCTTCCAGGCCCCTGATGTCAGTGATGCAGTGGATGGCAGTTCTCTTTAAATCCAACTGAACGTATTACAGTTGTCAATGTCCCTGCAGTTCTTTTGACCTTTCCCTCAAGACAGCAACATGGCTGTTGTAACATCTTCCATCACATCAGTATTCAAGAGAGGGGGTAGGAGGAGAAAGCTTTTGCCTGTCCTGTCAGAAAAGAAAATTCTCTCCCAGAAGCTTTGAGAGACTTCTTACTTATTTATTACTAGTGTTGTATCTGCTGGTCAGCCTTAACTCTAAGGGTGGCTGAGATGGTAAAGGTTTTATACAATCTTTACTGCTGGAAGCATTGCATAGGCCCCCCTTTCTCCATAATTGACCTCTTATTAGTGAGGAAGAAGGGATTGGATCTTGAAGAGAGGGTTTGCCACAGAAGGAACAGGCATCTTTATGTAATAATTTTAAAGAGATTTTGCTACTAGGAGTGGACTACATAGTCTCTGAAGCAATTTTTAGAGATTGAATTCCATTTAATTTAGGTAATCTTCAAGAGCATCATTATGTAGGTAATTCAACAGTGTTGTTGGGCAATAACATTTTTTTTATTTTTAAAAAAACACCTTTATCGTTGAAAGTATTACAGTATCATCCCCATCCCATTGCATCCCTTCACGTGGTTCCCACCCTACTCAGGGCCTTCATCACACTATTGTCTGTCCATAGGCAATAGATGTATGCATATGTTATTTGGTTCTCTTCCCGACTCTCCTACCCTCTTCCTTCTTAGAGTCTTCATCCTGTTCCATGTTTCCATGCCTCTGGTTCTATTTTACTCATAAGTTTATTTTGTATTTTAGATTCCTTATTCATTTATTTTGATTTTTAGATTCAATTCTTAATAGATATGAATTTATTTCCTCCTCCTCTTCCTCCTTTTTTCTCTTCTTCTTGAATACTAATTAACATTTCATGTAATACTGGTTTGGTGGTGATGATCTTCTTTAGCTTTTCTTTGTCTGGGAGGCTCTTTATCTTCAATTCTAAACAAATCAGCAAAATGATAAATACAAAGTCATTGCATTTTAGGCCTCTGCTTGTTAAAAGCCATGCCTTAACATACACATATTAATGCAAGGCTTTCTTCCAATTCCTCTCCCCTTTACTATCACTTCTCCCCACCCCCAAATAACATAAATACCTATGGCTGATCATTTATATCATTTTTGGTTCATTTATTGGCAAATTATTCAGAGGCATTAATGCATTATGATTCATTTTCTAAGCAAATTGCAAGTATAGTTCCTTCACAATACTGTTTCCCTCCAGGATAATAGCCATGTGTTAGAATTTTTGTTGTTGTTGTTGTTAAGATGTCAACCCATGTTGTAATATATACTATTACCATTTATTAACTGTACCAGATAATTTATGTATTACAGAAGTAATTATTACAAATTACATTTGTATTATCTCTGTAGATTCCTGTGCACAATAGTTAGGAACTAAGAGACAACTTTTTAGTATATTTAGAAATAGTAGTTAGTATTTGTCATTTATCAAAAATTATAAACACTGCACAAAATTCAATATAATCCAATCTTGTCTTATTCAACATGCTTCTGAGAGAAAACTAAAAAGAAAAAATACACAAAGAGAGAAAAACATTTCCATACAAATTCTTTAAGAAATGGATAGAAAATAGTTGACATCCACCTGAGAATTTCCAACAGGAGAATAATTTCTGCAAACATTTTTTTGACAGAACCAACCTGTAGAATAAATTGATGTGAATATGGTTTTAAACTGTGTATTTGGGCCATATTTTAACATTGTATTTGGCTGGAAATGTGGTAGGCAGTTAGACAGACATAAGCAAAGCAAGGATAATGGCCCAGATACAGAAGGTCACCAGACTGAAGGCCCTGGTGCCTAGCAATGGGCAAATATGGGACAATAATGACCTCACCCCCAGAGTGACCTTCCCTCTCCTAGCATATTGCTGGTCATGCAGCTTAGACCTCCTGGCCTTTCCTTCTTTGGTATGTCACTGGGTTAGGTAGGCCTCCTTCGAGGGTGAACAAACAAGAGGGTTGGAGAATAGACCTCAAACATTAACCACTCAGGACAATAAGGTTCTGACCCACATCAAATACATGTAAGCCTCAGCTGACTTTCAGGTTTAGGCCCAGAAAAGCAGCAAAACCGGACAAGAGATGCCACGGCTGACCTCAGGACCAGCTGCATAGATTAATGACGCCCTGCCTTGGCATTGACCAATCATTAGAGACCATGACTGTGAAAGGATACATCAATTAAATTATGAGACCAGCCAAAGAACCTAAGAGGGTAGAAAGTAAATTTTTCCACCTCCACAAAAGTATGGAATGTCAGTAAAAATATGGCGTGATGGAGGTTCTTATATCATGCAGAAGGCTGTCTAATTGCTGTATCTACTTGTTTTCACAATGGTTTCATGAAGTGTTTGGCACACATCCCTCAAGACTGAGCAACTCCTTGTAGGTATGCACTTAAGGAAGATCCTCACATGTGCACATGGTGCTATATGGAACAGAGAAACATTTGTTTTTTGGTTAATACTCACCTGAGGGCACTTTTTTCCATGCTTTTCAGAGAGAGTGAAAGGCAGGGAGGGAAAGAAGGGGAGAAAGAAATATCCATGTGGGAGAGACACATCAGCTGGTTACCTCCAACATGCTCCCTGACTGGGAGATGGGAGTGAATTTGCAACCCAGGTATGTACCCTTGACCGGGAATTGAATCCATGACCATTTGGTATACAGTCTGGTGCTCTAACCACTGAGAAACATGGGTCGGGGCAGAGAAACATTTCTTTTTAATAGTGAAAAGTTTGGAAAACAATCTAAATGTCCAGTAATAGAAAGAGGGAATAAATTATAGTGTATTCATAAATATGATATTATTAGATTCAAATGATTATGTTATAGGAGAATTGCATGGATTGCCTTTCTCTGCTGCTAGTGGGAGTGGGGTTTTCAGGGTAATGTGGGAATAAGAATAAGAATAAGATGAGATGTGGTAAAAGCTTTATTTGTGTAGAATCCCATCTCTTTGTTTACAAAGTCCCATTTCCTTTAATCCAGTGTGCGGAAAGGAACAGCTGGGGATTCAGCAAAGCTGAAAGCAAAGTTAGTGTCTGGAGTCCAGCATAACATCAGGCTAAAGTCCGTTAGTCCATTGTGTGGATCCCACATGGCTCACAGCCCTGGCGAATACAGGGGAGCGTGCGCCCTGCAACAGGAGAGCCAGGAGCCCAGCATGCAAGAGAGAAAGGAGGGAGGGGACGCCTTTGTCCGGGAGTCCACGTAAATCAGATTTCTCACCCATGCAATGGCCACATCCATCTTGGCTAATGACCTGCTCCCAGGTGTGACTGACAAACAGTTAACTTCCCTATGTCACCCAGGCCTCACTGGGCATGCCTATTAAATTCAGCCTTGCCTTTATTCCTTTTTTTCAGTGAATTAATAATTAATAATTGGGTTAAATACACGATATAAATTACACCAGAATTTTGTGTATTCAGTATAGCTGGATCTTGCCTACACAACACTGCCACGTTCAAGTCGCATGATGCTGCTGAAGTGATATACCAAATATGCCTCTTTGGTATATCACTATGTGAGGCTGATTACTTTTAAGAAATTGCCAACTTAAGAGAATCTCTGAATACCTAGGAGAAGGTATCCTTTTGTAAGTGAAGTGTGCATTTATAAAAGAAGGATGGATTTGTAAAGGTGCCTCCTTGTTTGTTCAAGGAAGAGGTGGATGATTCTCAATTTCCAGAAATTCTTATTAAAGGAGAAGGCAAGGACTGAGATTGGCTTAACAGCCATATCCTTGGCCATTGTACTCTTCCTGGTAGCCTCCCATAACTACCTTCCCTCAATATCTGTCTCTGGAGGGTGGTGAGAACAAGTAAATGAGATAAGGGGGTTTGACTTATTTACCCTTGGTGGTGGGTAAATGGGTACTTTTACATAATATTTTACACCTTATTCTCCATGTCTGAAATATGTCATGTTGAATAAAGACACATTCATATTGAAAAACTAAAACAGCAAATATAAATAAAATGGAAAATGAATCAACTTGTGAAAAATAGCCACAGTATGAAATGGAAGAATAACCATCTGAATAAAACTAGACAAAGATAAATGAGGGTAGATAATAAAGTATATTGGAACATATTTCCAAGTCTCTTCACAGAAACAACTCAGTGTTTTTAGATGTGTGGCCAACAAACAATCCAAAAATAGTGACAGAATTAAAGAATGCTTTATAGGAGACAGTGGGTGGGAAAATAGGAGCAAGCTATATCAAATTGCGGAAATGGACTGGGCCATAAATCAAAGCTATCAATTGAACTGATCATTTATCGTTAGCTATTGCTTTGTTTGGAGGATATGAATATACTTGCACGTTAGAGTGGCAATATCTTTCTCCCTTTCCTGGAGTTGCAAACAGTTAACAAGGTGCCCAATCTGTCTCAGATTTCCCAGGAGTTCTCTAGTTTTTGCACTGAAAGTGTTCCCAGGCCCAACCCAGTTCAGTTACTCAGGAGTTGCCAGCCAAAGGCAAGATGGTTTTATGAGAAGGAACTTTATTGCAAACGAGCAAGCAATGATACACCTGGATCACTCCCAAAGCATTATGCCCCCTGAACAAAGGATCACATTCGTCGTTATTCAGGGAAATCCTGAATAACCATCAATATGAACATCATCACATCTATATAAAACATGGCTATCCATACATCACATGTTCAAAAAGGATGGAAAGCCTCCACCTGGGGGATTTTAGTATTATAATGGGGATCTACTGAGAAAAGTGCATGAGGAGGTCACCAGAGGGCCCACAAAGCTGCTTTAGCCAGTCTCAGGGGATTCAGCCAGATCACTCGCCCTGTTCGGCAATACAGCCTGGACTTACTCCTAAAAACCGCTCTGGTAATCATCAGTGTCAGGGACGGTGTAGGTATGGATGGAAATTTAATCAAATCTCAGACTTTCTGTTAAACTCTTAGCAAATTACAGGATGTAGTTATACAAAGCTTATAACATCCAGGGTGATCTCAGTGGGTTGACAGTTTAATCTAAGCAATTTTTTGAACAGTAAATAGAAGTCAGTTTATGCGAGGCTACCTGTGAAAGTGTATGTATAGGTTAAGTCACAAAAGTCCCACTTCTGAGAAATCCCAGACAAACTGTGATGATTGATAACATTTTTTAGGTGAATTTGGACAGCATTATATTTTTTTAAATAGAAATCAAATTGCTGTTCTGAGAATAACTTCATACTATTTCTAGATGTATACATTCCAACATCTTTCAGAAATTTCCAATAATACTAACTTTATTTATTAATATTCTTCAAATAATTTGTGGTAAATCTAGAGAGAGCCTCGGTCTAATAACCAGATTCCTAAGCATGTTTCTTAACATTCCAGCCTTACTCTCCCATGGTCATTTAACCTATAAATTGGCTTGGACCCTGCATCTATATATCCATATCTATATCTATATCTATATCTATATCTATATCTATATCTATATCTATATCTATATCTATATCTATATATCTATATACCGTTTTTGCCGGCGTATAAGACGATTTTTTGGCCCTGAAAAATACGTATTTGCCGGCGTATAAGACGACCCCCTAACATTTCCACTCAAAATACAGAGTTTGTTATATACTCGCCGTATAATACTACCCCCCACCTGGAGGCATATTTTTCAGGGCCAAAAAATCGTCTTATACGCCGGCAAATACGGTATCTATATCTATATCTATATCTATATCTATATCTATATCTATATCTATATCTATACCTATACCTATACCTATACCTATACCTATACCTATACCTATACCTATACCTATATCTATATCTATCTATATAAAATTTTATTTTTAATATAGTTTATTGATTTTTTTATAGAGAGGAAGAGAGAGGGATAGAGAGCTAGAAACATTGATGAGAGAGAAATATTGATCAGCTGCCTCCTGCACACCCCCTACTGTGGATGTGCCAGCAATCAGGGTACATGCTCTTGACCGGAATCGAATCTGGGACCTTTCAGTCTGCAGGCCGACGCTCTATCCACTGAGCCAAACATGTTTCGGCTGGACCCTGCATCTCTAAAATATGGCTCTGATGATGCTTTCTCCTAACTACAGACAGTAATATCTGCCTGCCCCCAAGTAAAGAAGGTAGGTTTCAGCTATTGACATTTTATAAAAACAGCTCTGGCAATTCTAAAGTGCCAGGAATGAGAACTGCAGGCTTTGAGGATAAAAGAGAAATGAAAATGGATGATGACATCATGAAGGTTTCTTGGGATGCTTTATTCAGTGAAAATAACTTTTACATTCCATAAATGTCTTTACATATCGGTTTGGGGATAATAATCACTGTGTAGATGTGTATATGTGGAACCTCATCTAAATCCAATATTCCTAAAACATTTAAGTATTTCATCTAAAAATTTTACACTAGAATTAGAATTTTGCAATGTTGGGTTACATTAATGATTAAGTGGCAGTGTTGTTTGATTATAAGCCCTATGAGCCATGCTAAAGCAAAGGGAAGTTTTGATGAATATCTATTTAAAATAGCTTTTTACCAGAATTACATCAAAGGGAGAAAATATAAGGAATTTATTGTTTCTAATTAGCAAAATCAATGAGATGCAGAAATTTTCTTATTCTTTTTTTGTATATTCTATGGCACCCAATAAAACTAGCTACACCAGGAGATTAATGCCTAAATTTAAAAGGGAATGTCTGCTACAAAACTAAATCATGGCATAAGTCCTTCACAGGGTGCTATAACCTTTAGGTTTTCAAAATGTGCCCCCTTCAGCGATCTCTCAGGCAAATGTACCAGGGACCCACATGACATTTTCAGAGCCACTGTGCCAGATTAGACTCTGTCATCCTCCCACATCATTAGGCAAAGCCTGAGCGGGCCAGATGCCTGACAGATTGCCCAAAATCTGAGGCATAGCAACTAAGTAGAGAAACAATGGGGCTGTATTCACACTGGGGCTCAAGGTCCAAGGGTGCCTGACAGGATGAGATCAAGTTGGAGCCATTCACTCTAGGAAGTGCAGGCTATGCATACAGTACAGGAGCACATAATTGTCCATTAACAAGCATGATCTTCTTCTACTCCCCAGGGTATAATACAGGCAGGTGAAGTTTGCAGCTGGCCTTTTCCTGGGTAACTGAAAGTGCCCAGTGAAGTTTGTTTGTTTGATTACTGATTGATTATATCCTTATGAGAAAGAAACTGTGTGGTCCTTGGTTATGTGTGTGTTGGGTTTTTTTAAAAAATATCAGTAAAATATATAGGGTGGAAGGAGGTAAATTGAAAATATTTTACTTTCCTTTTAAAGGTAGGATGGTACTGTAGGAGAATATCTGTAATTTTTGTTGAAATTTGGCCCTTTAAAAATCATTCATGAATTGAAATGATTAAGAGATTAAAGTGCCAAGAACCTAGAGTACAGTGACTAGAACCCCAGAGAAGAGTCTTAGTTCTGGGCCTAAAGGCAGAAGAAAATAATTATTCATATTGGAACCAGTCCCTTGACCTCTATATTTCATTTCCCCTGTTGACAGAATGACTGTAATTTGTCATCCAAACCAGGATATATTTGAGGATGAACAGGATGCCTGACTACACCCCAGATATCAGGTCTAAATCTGGACTCTATTAGATGAACCAGGCTTTGTGCTCACCTTGCTTATCTATGAAATGAAATTTGGCATTAAATAATCTTTGCTATCTAGAATAAAAGGCTATGATTTTAGGCAAACCTATCATTAATAATATAATTCTTGAGGGATAGAACCTAAACATCAAATAGGGTAAGTGAAGTAAAATAAGGAATCAGAAGTGAAGCAAGAAAACAAGCCTTCCTTTTGCACTTTAGAGAGGAGACAGGTTTATTTTTATGTTATTTTTATTGATTTCAGAGAGGAAGGGAGAGGGAGGAAGAGATAGAAACATCAATGATGAGAGAGAATCATTAATTGGCTGCCTCTTACATGCCCTCTACAGGGGAACAAACCTGCAACATGGGTACGTGCCCCCGACCGGTATCAACCTCCGGATCCTTCAGTCATCAGGTCAATGCTCTGTCCATTGAGCCAAACCAGCTACGGCATGGTTAGATTTCTTACTAGCCTTTTAAAAATATTCTCTATGATTTTAAAAATAAACATATTTTAATCATAAGATCTTGTTAACTTATTGAAAGTTTGCTTGATTTTGTGATAATAAACTTAGTGTCCATAGAGTTACCCTTTAATTATCCATTCCCCGCTCAGTCATCATCCTTTCAAACCCTATCTTCATAATAATTGTTCACCATCATCACCACCACCACCACATGTGTATTAGTGTACACACATACACTACACACACACACACACACACACACACACACACACACGAGTGTAGGAGTGTAGGGAAAAGGCAAGTAGGAAAGTACTTATAATCTCTGAAATAGCAGCTCTCAAGAGGGGGAATAATTCAGGAAATAGCAGAAATACTTTCAAACATTTAACATAAATCAAATAAATAAGAGGGAAGTAAATTCCAAAGCCTATAGTATTTATGTCCCAGTTATATTATTTCCATTTCCCAATAGAGAGGTTGACTTTGGAATAGCCTTCAAAAAAGTGCACTGCAAGGCTCTGAAGGAATTAAGTTTAGATTGAAAAATATCATCCTGCATCAAGGCTTACTAGAAAAATAAGTAACCTTGAACAAAACAACTTTATAATAAGCAAATAGATGACAGAAATACTTTTTTTAAACTTGAATTGTATCTACAACTTACAGGGCAACTTCACACACACACTCTTACCACCATAATAATTTTGTGAATACTTATTATTAATATTCTTTTTACATTTAAATACTCTGAAGCTTGACGATGTTAAGTGACTTGCCCAAACACCTATAATAAATAAGTGGCAATTCTATGTTTGACCCCAAATCATTTCACTTGATCAAAGTAAGAATTCTGGAGACTGAAAAAAAACTGTTCCTGAAGATAATGACAATCTTTGTGAACTTTCAAGGTGACTCCTGAAAGTTGCTAAAGAAATTTAAATTATTGTATTTTAAAAACAAAAAATCCCCCTAAGTCAAACAGCTTAATTCTAGAATGGAAGAATTGCAATTTCACTGGTAGAAATTCAAAACTGCCCAAGGTTTAATTTAGGAATAGAGATCTCAGTCATTCCAAAATAGCAATCACTGCAGCAACAGATTGTAAAACACTCTACTCAGTGTAAGAACATAGTTCCCTCTCTTCTCTGTTCTAGAGCAACCAAGCCTTCCTGACTTTCTTAATTTGTTTAATTATCCCAGCAGAATCCCTAATAAGGGTTTGGTTTGTTGAAAGAACTCCCTTAATTCCAACCACTATCAAATAGACCTCCCATAGGAAGTGAAAACATTTGCAAAGAGGTGCAGATAATGTAAAATAGAACCAGAAAGTCATCCAAACATAATCTCCTACATTGACAGATAAACCCCACAGCTATGATTTTTCTTTTAAAACAATATGGTGAAATCATAATTAAGTAAAATGTATGGATTACATTAATTTTCTTTCTTTAGACTAATTTTATGCCTCAAGTAGAGGCCTGTTGTACAAAATTTGTGCATGAGTAAGATCCTTAGGCTTGGCCAGTGATGAAGGCTGATATGTGGGGTGACTGGCGGGTGATGGAGGGGCCCTTGCTGGCACTTGCCTTGGCTTGCCTGGGGCTGTGGGCAGCTTCTAGCAGCTTCTGCATTGAGCGTCTGCCCCCTGGTGGTCAGTTCCACTGGTCATTCTGTCATTCAGTTGATTTGCATATTAGGCTTTCATTATATAGGATTCTTAGAAAGAAATGTTTCTAAAATACGATTTATACAATTTTATGTATTAGTAAATAGAGTCTCTAGAAAACACTACATTTTTTCTTTGATAATTACAGATCTTATCATGCCTCAGAGTCACCTTTCATAATTGTGTTTCTATTGTAGAAGAAGCATGATGTAGACATTTAAAACAATTGTTCTCAGGACATAGCCTGGACATTTCTTTTCGCAAAGAATGACCCAATATTAGCTTGTCAACTACTAATATTTTTCTTGTTCCCCCAAAAATGAATAGAGTAATTCCATATCCCTATTACTGAGATTTTGGGGGGGCTTACTGATGTTGTTAGTGTAGAGAGTTAGCTAGTTACTAATAAAGGAAAGAAACAAATGGAATCAGACATTAGTCCTAATAAACTAGGGAGCTAAATTGGACAATAAGCATGATTCCCTAGGAAGCCACAGCATTTGCAGGCTCCCAGGGAACCTTCACATCTTCAAAGGAGAGTACTTAATCCCTAGTTGGTATGAAGTATCCATGACCTGTCTTTAGCTGGGATTACTGAGGGGAAGAATAAAGCAGTGGGGGAAATTGCTAGTGTTTGCACTGTAGAAGCCAAGGTGGCACAGGGGAAGGAAAATGCATGCCCAGCAAAAACCAGATGAGGAGGCAAAACTTTGAGGCATGCACAGTAGGAGTCAAAATGGCAACTAAAGAGGTGGAGTCTACCTGGCAGAGATTGAGGGGCCCCTGCTGGCACCTGCCTTGGCCGGCCAGGAACCTGCAGGCTGCTTGGAGAAGGATTGGATTGGATGAGAGGAGGGTACCCCAGAAGGTCCAGGTAAGGGATTTGTTAAGGGGTGGGACAAGCAAAAGCCTGAGAAAACCTAGAAAGTATGTTGGATAGTTTGAAAGATGGCTCGCCTGCTCATTCCCCCAAAACAAGAAAATATATGGAGAATTGTCAAGGATCAGTTGCTATTGTAGCCTGCCCACCCTGTATATTTCCAAGGGCGTATTATTTCCCTTCACCCCCAAAAATCTTGCCAATACACTTAAATTTCTCCCACCTATGTTCCTTTTGAAATTCCTTTCTCAAACACAGCAAGAACCCATTTTTACAGACAACAACATGAATAATAGAATTCCGGAAATTAGTTCTCTTGAAGAGATTAAAGAGATCATGAATCTGCTTTTGGATTTGAACACTCATTGCCTCCATATTTAAAATTTTTATCAGCCGAAACCGGTTTGGCTCAGTGGTAGAGCGTTGGTCTGCGGACTGAAATGTCCCAGGTTCGATTCCGGTCAAGGGCATGTACCTTGGTTGCGGGCACAACCCAGGTAGCGGGTGTGCAAGAGGCTGCTGGTCGATGTTTCTCTCTCATGGACGTTTCTAGCTCTCTATCTCTTTCTATTCCTTTCTGTAAAAATATCAATAAAAATGTATTTAAAAAGTAAAATAAAATTTTTATCATTTTCTACACTAAAAACTTAGTTAATTGTTACCAGTTTATTATTGTCCTTAGTTTAACTAAACATGTTTCTTCCTGACTTAATGCCTGGTCTCTTTTTTTCTTAGAGAATTTACTTTATAAAACTCGGAATTGTGAATGCTTTCTCTGACCCTGTTAGACATAAATCGTTAGGGAGCCTATTGCCAGTTTTATAACCCAGAAAGGCCTTTCTCAAGGACCTGGGAAACTTCTCTCTGAAATGTAATCATTAAGAAGATAGAGTTCTTATTTCCCAGTCTGTGGTGGGAGGGGAAGTCCTTAACATCAATGAGTTCCTGGCTCCAAGTTGTGTGTAGCTCAGCTCATCCTGTTAGCTACTTCTAATTCCTCCTACTAATGTTCCTCTTAGAAGTAGGTTCAGGCTATCTTTTAAAAAAGCATAACCAAAAATACTTGGATCTTCCTGAACAAAGATTCCTAGAAAAATCAGAGCTTTTATTGATTAATCTGTAAGGCTGAAATATGCCCTAGGCACACATATCATCGGATGGGGGTTGGGGGAGCTAGGGGCGGGTGGAGTATGCTAAAAAATGTTTTTTTTTCTCCTATCTTCTAAGTTCTTTTATCCGAGCTAACAATCAAATTAGCTAAGACAGATTAGCACGAAAATTGTTTTAATACTTGTGCATGGAGAATTCATATAAACATGGAAGTTTCCCAAAACAGCGCAACAGCATTGGACATCTATAACATTTTGGACAAAGAAGAAAAGAGGGGGCTGGTATTAGATTTCATAAGTGAGAATGGGTAACTTAGAGGTAGTTGAGGAAGAGCAGGACATAAAAGGAAGGCACACTCATCCCAGGCAATACAGAAACAATTGGAAGTAGAGGCGTCTAGCTTAAAGGTCCCTGCTATTTACCGTAATTAATTCAAATTAGGCCTGGAAGAACATCATAAAATTTTCTTCGTGAACCAGGCTTTTCTGTCTGAATCTCTTGAGCAGAAAGAAGAGTAGGATCAAAAGTTCTTTCTGAGTCTTGTCTATACTAATAAAAGAGTAAGATGCAAATTGACTGTTCCTTCATGATTCTCACCAGCCAATCAGGAGTGAGTATGCAAATTAACCCAACAAAGATGGCAGATTAATTTGTATACACAGGTGCCAAGCAGCCAGAAGCGAGGCAGGACACTTGTGTTGTCACCATGGCGATGACCCAGGTGTTCCACACTGCCCCAGCATCTCTGGGTCTCTGGGCAGCATGGGAAGGCAGAAAGGTGGCTCTGGGCCAATCGAAAGGTGACTCAAGTCAGAGTGAAGTCAGTGCTGGCAGCCAGGTTAAGAAAGGCCCCATTCTTGTGTGAATCTTCATGCATTGGGCCTCTAGTTTCTTAATAAACAGATTAAAATCAATAGCTCCAAAAGGTAGCTTCAGGATGGCACAATTTTGATGCCTTCATAATCATTTTACCTTTCAAGTTACAAGCATTCGCCATAGGTATTGCAGGTTTGGTTTCAGACAACTGCCATAAAGCAAGTAAAGCAATAAAGTGAGTCACAATTTTTTTTGTTGGTGGTGATGGTGGAAGGTTTTGCCTTCAACTGAATAAAACAAAACAAAACAAACAAACAAAAAACCATACAACATCTGTGAAGTGCAATAAAGAAGGATGATAAGATGAGGTTTTCTGTGTATCTCAATAGCTGGAGTTTCATTTCTATTCTCTAGTTATTATAGTAAATTAATAGCCAATTGAGTCATTTTCTTGTATTTAATCTACTTGCTGAGTGGTAGAATGTGACAGCTGAAAGCTGAAACTTGAATATGGTAGATGGGTGGACGAGAATGAAAAATGGAAAATAATCATTTTAAACAGTATAGATGATCAATATTGTTACTTATTTCCTTAAGTTAAAGAGAACTGGAAAAATATATTCTGAACAGATGGCACAGCAGTACAGAGCTAACATAAAGAAACTCAGTTGCCTCTTCTTTGAAAGCAGAGTCAAATAATAAGCCATTCCTTAACACTGTATCTGGCTCTGTGCTTCCTCTGAGGGTAATAAAAACAAAGAAAAAAATACCTCCAAGTAGAGAAAAGCAAGTGCTGATGTTCCTTATTCTCATTCAATATGCAGGTTACTAGGAATAAATATAACTGATATAATATTGAACCAAGAGTTGGTCATGGCCATTACCTGCTGTTTTCCAGGATGCTGAATAAATGATAGAGGAGACTGCATGGTGCTCCCAGGCAGGAAGTGACTTACGGTGCTAAGAAATATGTTAAGCAGTCCTTCCCTCCCTGTAGTGCACAAAAGAAAGCCAGTCCCACAGGGAGCAGATATCTATTGGAGAAAATAAATACACAGAAGGCTCATATTTATGGAGACATATCATCCTGTAGTCATTCTTCTTAATAAGCGATGTAGTGACTCTTACATTTGTCAACTCAAACATAATATATAAAGAGTGCATCTTGAGAAATCAGAAATCAGTAGTTCTAAAGCCTAAAATTACCTGTGATTATGAGCACTGGGAAGGTGGGTCTGTCCCAGCAAAGTCTGGAAATAGATTCTTGAGGTGTCCCAGGAAATGAATGTTAGGGGCAGTCAGGAAGGAGGGATTTAAGCCATAGCAGCAAGATTTATAGAACATTTATAATAGCTGAAGATAGAGAAACAAGGAGAGGCATAAGAGAGAAGAGGCAAGATTACAGCAAGAGGAGTTAGCCCAGACGGGACTGCCTAGACAGGAAGGAAAGTTACAGAGGCAAAAGGAGTCCTTAAAGGCCATTGCTTCTTGGTTGCAAACCTCAAGGGACCATTCAGTTTCGGAGAAAAGAAAGCAAAAGTAGGCCCAGGAGAAGGACTGGCATGAAGGTGCCATAGGTGCCCTGAGGAGGCACTTCCCCAGAGGGTCCAGGAGCAGAAGCTGGTTGGTGTGGCCATTCCGTCCCCCTAAGTACATCACTCCCAGGCACACCGGTCCCCTAAGGACCTCACCCAGGTGCTGTAGCTCCATCACTAAGGAAGAAGTCCAGCTTTTGAGGGGTAGGCCCTGTACCCACTCCCACTGGCAGCAGGAGGGCCAGGGCTCAGAGCTGTGAGGCCAATGCCTGCCACCCAAAGCTCTGGTAGTCCAGCACATTCTCTGTTCCCACCTGGCCCACCATGGGCAATGTGCTTTGGCCCATGCAGGGCCTCATTGCCTAGATTCTGTGTTTTTAACATATCCCTCTTCAAGGAGACCAAGTCTCTGGGTTTTAGGTCAGACAAAAATTGTTTGGGATCTGGTGGGCAAAGGCCTGCTATAGCTTTTGATGATAACATGGGCTGTATTCCGAGAATCCTGTACATCATTTTGCCATATTTGTGTGCTAGAGGGCAGAGTCGAGGATTAGAGATGGTATTCCTAGACACAAGAGTCTAGCGACCACTCACTTATAAAAGCAGAATTGATAAACTTCCGAAAGAGGTTTTGCTATTACTATAATGTTAAAAGGAAGAACCTTGGAGTAAACAAGTTTATGCCTTTCTCAAAGTTTCGGGTAAATTTGAGAATTTCACTTGACCTTTTTCCTTTGCAGGAAAATCCAATTGAATGACCACAGAGTTTTTGAGCAAGCTGCAGTACCTTGCAGATCTCTTTCATAACATTTATAGTAACAATTAACATCTCTATTAACAGGAAGGTATATTGAAATTTAGCAAGAAGGATGCATGAAATTGAGTAAACTATGTGACATTTTTGGCCTCTTCAGTGCTATAGTTCTACAAAAAAGCAAGCATTTGATCTGCACAGAACATGAATATACATCAACCAGAACAGACTCATACTCCATTGCAAAGCATGCTATATAATAAAAGGCTAATGTACAAATTGTCCCCTTGAGTTTGACTGATTGGAGTTCAACCGCTCGCTATGATGTGTGCTGACTACCAGGCGGCAGTGCAGAATGAAGGCAGGCTCTGGCCAGCAGCCAGCAGCCTGGGGAAGGAAGGCCAGGCCGGCAGCCTGAAGGCCCCAGTTGGCCCTGATTGCAGGCCAGGCCTAGGGACCCTACCCCTGTACAAATTTTGAGCACAGTGCCTCTAGTAATTATATAAAGTCCATTTAGAGTTATTCAAATAGGCCCTAGGATTTGGCTGCATCTATGCCCTTTCTGTGAACTTTTGTCAGGATTATGGGGTATTTTTGTTGTGTTTTTATTTTTGTTTTTTAATCACGTAATATTCTTTCTAGGAAGACTGCTAAGATAAATGTAACTCAGTGTTTATAGGAATAATTTCGTTCCCTAAACAATTGACTTTTTTCTACACTAGAGGCGCTGTGAATTGTATTGCTGATTTTATTTTCCTCTACTGCTCCTAGAGAACTTATAACTAATGGTTTTGTCTTCCTTAGCAAATATGCATGGCCTCATTGCTTAGATTCTGTGTTTTTAACATATCCCTCCCACTATATTGGTTTTCTACAATTAATTCTTTGTCCCATTTTCCTTGTTTATTATAAATGTACTAGAGGCCAAGTGCGTGACATTCATGCATGGGTAGGGTCCCTAGGCCTGGCTAGCAATCAGGGCTGATCAGTGGGGTGATCGGTGAGGTGATCAGGGGTCTCCTGCTGGCACCCGCCTTGGCTGACCTGGGGCCTGTGGGCTGAGGGAAGCTATTGCATTGAGCATTTGCCCCTTGGTGATTGCTGTACATAATAGCAACTGGTTGTTCTGCCATTCTGTCAATTTGCCTATTAGGCTTTTATTTTATAGGATTGATGTGTAGTACTTACGTAGCTATGTAATGCTCCATAAATCCTGTTTATATGTGGCAATATGCCCAAGAAGTAAACATTATATTTTTCCAATTACATATTATGGGTTCAAACTTTAAGTGCTTTTAAGTTAACATCTTGTTAATAGATGTTTAAAACTAGAAGTAGTAGACATCACTTTTCCACCAGAATCTGCTATTCTGACATATAGGAATGAAAGATGTAAAGAGGGGGTTGGTTGCAGGTGAGCTCAGAGTTGGAATGCAAGAAGCCGAGGAAGTGTATATTACCAGAAAATAAAGCTGGAAGAGAATTACAGGATAATAATAATAATGAATGATTGCATTTAATTTTGCCTTAAAATAGCTCCATCAAATGGTAAAGCATAGTTTTTCAACTTTATAGCTACAATATTTTCAAAATACAGTGAGAAAATTCTCACATATCATACCCATACTCTTCAAAACTTATTCACATAAAAGCCTCTCTTTTAATTAGTTTTGTAGACATTTAGTAAAAAATTCAAAACAGCTCCTTACCTCCACATTATTGTGGTAATTAAAAAGATAGTATCTGTCACATTTTAAAATAAAACATATATTTCACAGAAAGTTGGAAGGCAATGTCATATGGTACAATTATTAATTCCTTCCATTCTTTGATTTTCCTTTTTCAGGGCATATTACATTTCAAAATATATTATAATTTTAGCATTTTTATAAATAGTTTGGTCAATTACAGAAAGATGAACAATGGTCTTAAAACAAACACACAGAGGAAACAAATAAACAATGTAAATTGAAAGCCTTTGTATGTATGTAAAATCCAGTGAGCTCATGTCTGCAGAGTGTCTGGGCTATAAAAGCTTTGGACGATTTTAACTTCTTTGTTATATTCAGTAAATGAGAGAGGGTAAGGAAATGAGAGCAGTCACATTAGACCAGATTTATGCCACTGATCAACAAAGGATCTGGAAAAGGCAAAGTGCTTTAAAGACTTCTGTGTGCTAAGGGTAGATATTCACCAGGTTTCATTATTCACATAGAGTTGGTTTTAATCTCATTCTTCTTCCAGGTTGGATCCAACTACTGGTTTAGCTCCATGCATTCCTTGAAAGACTTATTCTATCTAGGAAAAGTGGTACTCCTGTTAAAGAGGAGAGACCAGATTTGGAGGCCAGAGATCTCCATGTGTAATTTGGCCAAGTCACTTGATGACTTGGGGTCTTTATTACCTGATCTGTAAATTGCTGGTACTATTTAATGCCTGTCTTTCAGCATTATTTTTAAGATTCAAAATAAGGATCTGTTTAGTGTCTGACTCACTTATACTATATGAAAAAAATGTTCAATGAATGTAATTTTTAATGACTAATGCCTCAGAAGAAGCATGCATATTCATGGATTGATAACATAACACATGTGCATTGTGACCAGTGATGAATGAAATCACTTCTTTTTTAAATCCTATTTTTAAAAATTTATTTATATTCAGTGTTATTCGTATTCATTTCATGTGTACAGGATAGTGGTTAGACATTGACATAAGTTACAAATAGTTTAGTACTCAACTGGTTAAACTATACATAGCTATTACAATATTATTGAATATATTCCTTATGCTATACTTTACACCCCTATGACTATTTTATAACTACCAATTTATAATTCTTAAACCCTTTACCTCTTTCACCCAGCCTCCTAATCCCTCCCAATATGGTAACCATTGGTTTGTTGTCTGAATCTATAAATCTGTTCCCATTTTATTTGTTCATTTATGTTGTTCTTTAGATTCCAAATGTAAGTGAAATCATATAGTATTTGATTTTCTTTGACTTACTTCACTTAGTAAAATACCAACTAGATGTGCCTGTGTTGTTGCAAATGGCAAGATTTCTGTTTTTAAATTGCCAAGTGATATTCCACTGTATATATATATATATATATATATATATATATATATATATATATATGCTATCTCTTCTTTATCCATTTATATATTGTTTGACACGGGTTGCTTTCATACATTGGCAATTTTAAATAATGCTGCAATGAACATGTGATTGTCTATATCTTTTTGAATTAGGGTTTTAGGTTTCTTTTGAAAAATATCCAGAAGTAGAAAGATCATAATGTAGTTATATTTATATTTTTTGAGGAACTTCTATACTGTTTTTCATGTTAGCTCTACCAATTTACAGTCTCATAAACTCCCTTTATTCCACATCCTCACCAACATGTTTTGATTGTTTATTTATTGATGATAGCCATTCTGGTAGCTGTGAAGTGGTATGTCATTGTGATTTTAATTTATAATTCTCTGATGATTAGTAACATTGAGCAACTTTTCATATGTTTATTGGCCTTTTTGGAGAAGTATCTATTCATGCCCTTTGCCCATTTTTAATAGAAAGGGTTGTGGGTTTTTTTTGTTTTTTTGTTTTGTTTTTTTGTTTTGTTTTTTTGTTTTTTTGTTTTGTTTTGTTTTGTTTTGTTTTGTTGTGTGTGTGTGTGTGTGTGTGTGTGTGTGTGTGTGTGTGCTGAGTCTTTATTTTTTAAATTGGAGAACCAAATCCAATTTCATTTAAAGTAATTATTAATAAGTACATAATTTCCCCATGCTATTCTTTATAATTTTGTTCCTCTTTTATTTTTTCTTTCTTCTTCTCAATGATTGTTTCTTTATCATTTCTATGTTACTGGTTGGGTGGTAATAAACTCCTTTAAGTCTTTTCTTTTCTGGGAAGCTCTTTATTTCTTTTTCCATTTTAAACAATAGCCTTCCTGAGTAGAGTAGTATTGGTTCTAAGTACTTGATTTTCATTACTTTGAGTATTTTATGCCAACTTCCTTAAGATTTAAATGCTTCTGTTGAATAATTATTTGACAGTCTTTTAGGAGCTCTCTTATAGATAACTAAGTGTGTTTTTCTTGCTGCCAGTAAGAGACCCTCTTTGTTTTTAATATGGCATTATTAATCCAAGAGTGAGAGGAAAGGAGAGGGAGAGATAGAAACATTGATCTGCTGACTCCTGCACACTCCTCATTTGAGATCAAGCCTGTAACCCAGGTATGTGCCCCAACCTGAAATCAAACTAATGACTTCTTGGTGTATGGGATGGTGTTCACCCACTGAGCCATACCAGCCAGTGCTCTAACATTTATTTTAATTATGATGCATCTTGGTATTGGCCTGGTTGGGTTGTTCTTCTTGGTAAATCTTTGAACTTCTTGGACCTGTATATTTAATTCCTTTGCCAGAGTATTGAAGTTTGTCATTTACTTCTAATAAGTTCTCAATTCCTTGCTCTCTCTTTGGTATTTCTGGCATTCCTATGTTGTAGATGTTGTCAAATGTGATGTTATTCCAGAGGCCCCTTAAACTATCCTCATGTTTTTACATTTGTTCTTCATTTAATTGCTCTTACTGGGTGTTTTCTGCCACTTTGTCTTTCAAAATGCTGAGTCAATCCTCTGTTTCATCTGTTGTTGAATCCTTATACAATACTAGAGACTCAGTACATGACATTTGTGCTCTGGGGGGAAGTCCATTAGCCAGGCCTGTGCCCTCTCATAGCCCGGGACCCCAAGGGGTCCTTAGTGCAGCCAGGGAGGCAAGAGAGGCTCCTGCCACCATCGCTGTGCTTGCCAACTATGAGCCCAGCAGTGGTGGTGGGAGTCTCTCCCACCTCCAAGGCAGCTCTAAGAAGCAGCGAGCCTGGCTTCTGGCTTAATGGTGCTCCCCCTGTGGGAGCATACTTATACCAGGGGGCAGTTCCTGCATTGAGTGTCTGGCCCCAGGTGATCAGTGCATATCATAGCAACTGGTCATTATGTTTTTCCGTAGATTTGCAGATTAGCCTATTATATAGAACTAAAGGCCCAGTGCATGAATTCATGCACAATGGGGTCCCTCAGCCTGGACAGCAGGGATCAGGCTGAAACTGGCTCTCTGACATCCCCCAAGAGGTCCCATATTGCAAGAGGAAGGTTCTCAGGTGACAACCCCCACTCACCCCTTGAATCAGGCTCCCTCATCTCTGGTTCTGGGTGCATCATCCAAGAACCACAGCTGTCAAGTCACCACAGGTTGACAGCTCCTGAATTGAATGTCTGCCCCCTGGTGGTCAGTGCATATCATAGCTATCAGTCAAACAGTTGGCAGGTCAGCCAGTCTCCTAGGCATATATATATAATAAAATATCTGAAATGATCAATATATATCTTTAAATTGTCTCCTAAACTGGGAGTTTGACCAGGCATTCGACCAGGGAGGTGGGCCAGTCCACCAACCTCCTGCATTCCCTCCCCCACAGCCAGGCCAATTGGCCCTGATTGTGGTGGCCTAACCAGACCCCTCACATGTAGGAATTTGGGCACCAGGCCTCTAGTTTTGCAATAAAAAAGCAGAAATCCTGATGTTCCAGGAGAGGCTTAGTAAATCTTGGGTTGCCAGTTCATATAACAAAAAAGCTATTTCAGATTTAAAATATATATGTGTACGTATGAGTGTGTGTGTGTGTGTGTGTGTGTGTGTGTGTGTGTGAAAAAGAGAGAGAGAGAGAGAGAGAGTGTGTGTGTGTGTGTGTGTGTGTGTGTGTGTGTGTAATCTTATTGATTGTAAGATTCCATTTAGGGAAACATCCAGAATCAGTAAAGAAGCAGAGGCAGAGAGCATACCAGATACTGTCATGGGCAAGAGGGGTGGGAGCAAGTACTTTAGAGCAGGGTTTCCTATTGGAACGTTCTAGATCAGCCTTGGGCAAACTACAGCCCACAGGCGGGATCCGGCCCATTTGGCTGTTCTATCTGGCCCTCATAGCCAAAAGAGCGGAGGGTTCTCTTGCTCTCCCCTCCGCTCCTTCACCAGCAGCCCAAGATGAGAGTGCCAGCATGGTCAGGCTGCTTTTGTTCCAGCCCTCCGGTCCAGTTTAAGAATGCATTGTGGTCCTCCAGTCAAAAAGTTTGCCCAGATTGCAACAAGATGGCGGCAGAGGTAAACGCCTAGCTGCAGCCGCACTCAACAATTTCAAAAAATACAACTAAAATATAAAGTGGACACTATCCAGAACTACAGGAAAGTTGACTGACTGGAAATTCTACAACTAGAAGGAAAGAGAAAACCTGAAGGACAATCAGAGGAGCTGTAAAAGCCTAAGGTACGGAGGCGCGGTGCGCACGCGGGGAGAGGACGGAGCCGGAGAGGAGGGGCGGCTGAGTGCCTGGCTGGCGTTCCCCAGCGGGAAGGAGATAAAAGCTCCGGACTGTGCTGAACCCCAACTCCGACTGCACTGAACCCCAGTTCTGGGCGAGACCCCGGGGGTCCCAGGCTCATACAGAGGGGATCTGGGCTGTAAGGCGGAAGCTCAGCCGAGCAGCGAGAAAAGCAGAGCTCCGGAGTCGCGCACATTGGGCGCAGAGGACGGGCTGTTCCCTGAGCTGCTGAATTGCCCCAGCGGGAAGGACTTAAAAGCACAGGACTGTGCTGAGCCCCAGTTCTGACTGCACTGAACCCGTCCTGGGCAAGACCCTCGGGCCCCAGCCTCATACAGAGGGAATCTGGGCTGTAAGACAGAAGCTCAGGGAGAGCGGCAAAAAGCAGAGCCCCTGAGTCGCGCACATTGCGCGCACAGAGGACAGACTGTTGTTTGGGCCGCGAGATTGCCCTAGCAGGAAGGAGACATAAGCTCCGGACTGTTCTTAACCCCACTTCCAACTGCTCTGAACCCCAGTTGCGGGCTCGTTGGGGGAGAGACTAGACTGTCTGGTAGCGGACGAAACTCTAGGGCGCCTTTCTCTCAGAGGTGCTTGAAGCGAGTACCAAAGGACTCTGAGGTACACTGAGACTCAGGAACCTCAGAGGGCGGGGCTAACAGGAAGCCAAGGCTGTAGGCTCCACCCTGAAACTCCGCCCCATCCAAGCTGAACTCAAAGAGGCTTTTGCAGGTTTCCAAGTCTAGTGGAATAAGGTTGTCTCCTGGCATAGACACAGCTGACCCTCCCAACCTACCAACGCAGAGAAGCAGTGAAAATGTCGAAACGAGGAAACAGATCACAAACGAAAGAAATGGAGGACAAAAAGCGACTGGATATAGAGTTCAAAACCACGCTTATAAGGATGTTCAACAATCTCTTAGAAAAGGCCGATAAAATAAATGAGACCTATGAGGATATGAAAAGGGATCAACAAGAAATAATAAAGGTTCAACAAGAAATGATAAAGGATCAACAAGAAATGAAGAATACATTCTCTGAAATAAAAAATATTATGCAGAGTCCTAAAAACAGATTGGAAGATTGCAAGAATCAAGTCCAAGATTTGGAACACAAAGAGCCAGAGTACACTCCTCCACAGAAGCAAGAAGACAAGAGAATCCAGAAAGTTGAAGATAATGTAAGAAACCTCTGGGACAACTTCAAGCGAACCAACATCAGAATTATGGGCATCCCAGAAGATGACAGAGAGCAAGATACCGAAAACATATTAAAAGAAATAGTGACAGAAAATTTTCCCCACCTGGTGAAAGAAATAGACTTAAACGTCCAGGAAGCACACAGAACCCCAAACAAAAGGAATCCAAAAAGGACCACACCAAGACACATCATAATTAAAATTCCAAGAGCTAAAGACAAAGAGAGAATATTAAAAGCAGCAAGACAAAAGCAGGTAGTTACCTATAAAGGGGCACCCATAAGACTGTCAGCTGATTTCTCAACAGAAACCATGCAGGCCAGACGGGAATGGCAAGAAATATTCAAGGTGATGAATAACAAGAACCTACAGCCAAAAATACTCTACCCAGCAAAGCTATCACTCAGAATCGAAGGCCAGATAAAGAGCTTCACAAATAAATTTAAGCTAAAGGAGTTCATCACTGCCAAGCCAGAACTATATGAATTGCTAAAAGGGGTTCTCTAGGAAGAGGAAGAAAATAAAGATAAAAAGTATGAACAACAAATATGTAACTATCAACAAGTGAATCTAAAAACCAAGGGAAGTAAAAATCCTGATGAACAATATTAACTGGTGAATATAATAGAATCAGAGGTATGGAAGGGGAATGGACTGATGATTCTCGGGGAAATGGGGAGTAGGGCGGGGCGGGAAGAGACTGAACATAAACTGCACCTATGGATGAGGACAATGGGGGATGGGGAAAGGGCAGAGAGTTGAATGGAAACTTGGTGGAGGGGGGGGGGGAATGAGGAACATTTGTAATATGAACAATAAAGATTTATTAAAAAAAAAAAAAAAAAAAAGTTTGCCCACCCCTGTTCTAGATAGTGATGTACATTGCACCACATCCTGAATATATTTCATGCTCTGGAATGGAAAAATTTAAAACATAAAATAATATTTTTATTTATATTGTAACATAAAATACATCATACAGTGCATAAAAGAATAATATAAAAGCTATAACAAATGAAAAGATAACCATGTAGAAGGGTAAGACTAACTCTGGTGGGCATGGAGGAGCAAGTAACCATGACAAGAGTGCTGAGGTGTTCTTTGGGGAAGGAGATGCTGCCTGGGACAGAGGAGGCTTCAGAGGTGCAGCTGGAGCAGGTTTCCAAGGTGACATGACCTCCGGGGAAGTAGGTGCAAACAGGTCAGTCTCCGTCTGGCACCCCTTGTCATGTTTGGCTCCTGGTAAAGCAGCAGCAACAGCTCGCTCTGCCTCCTGGACTGGTGCTGGAGGTGTGAGAGGAGAAAGGTCACCCATGTGTGGTATTTCCATGGGCTACCCCCCACCCCCACCCCTCAATAGTGCACAGCCTCAGCCCAGGACCCACCCCAGGACATACATCCTCCCCACAGGCCGCCCAGCAGACGGCTGGTCTGAGGCCGGTCTTTGCTTTCCTCTGGCCTCTGGGAGCTGCCTGTGAGATTGCACTGCCCCCTGTCCATCAGCTCACAGGCACCTCCACTCCCCACCCAACCCCCCCCCTCCAACGTCTCACCCTTGGGCTCAGTTGCCCTGCACTTCAGGTCCCTGGGCCTGGCTGTTTGGAGGTGGCCACCATGATCCAGGGCGGGGGGAGTGAGCAGCTGCCACTGGAGCCTGAGCGGCTTTGGGTGGGGAGAACAGTGGGGCCTGGGCCGCTTCCGGGGAGGAGACCTTGTCCTGCCATCCACAGGCCCCGGTTCCCCTGACCCCCAGCGGGCCACACGCTCTGCAGGCCTGCTCCGGCCCTCACTGGTGCCCATGGGGCGGGGGTCTCCGTCCAGCATCTGCTGCTCCTCCGTGATCTGGGTTCGGCGCTGCAAGGACAGTGACCATCAGCCAGTGCGGAGGCCTCCCGCCCTGCCCGGCCCTGGTCGCTGCTGCTCCTGGATCAGGCCCAGCCCTGAGTCTGCACAGACCTCCACCCAGGGAGGGGTGGGTAGGGAGAGGAGAAGCACCTCCAGGATCAGCCTAAACCTCGGGCAGAGGGAGGTGCCCACACTCCATGTCCACTCCCAGCCTTGACCTGGGGGTGAGCATGACAGGCCACAGGCTTCTGACCCCACACTCCTCAGCCTGCACCTGCTCAGGCCAGACCCTCCCCACGTGGCTCCCCCACCCATCACCCCCAAACACACACGTGGAGGGAACATGGGGCTGGGGAGGGCGATGAGAGTGTGGGCTGGCCTTGAGGAACCCGCCCTGGGCCTCCCTGGGTTACCTCTGGGTTCCCCCGAGCAAAGGGCCAGGGCCATCGGGGCCGAGTGCGGGGCTGAGTGCGGGGCCGAGTGCGGGGCTGAGAGCGGAGGCAGCGGAGGAAGCGGAGGAAGCAGCCTTCGCCGCGGGCTCTGTGCCCTTCGGGGCGGCGGGGCAGCGGCACACAGCACAGCATGCTGGCGGGCTGCCTCTGTGAGGGCGGAGGGGCAGCTTCAGAACGCGGCTGCCTGGCTACGGGTTCCAGGACTGTTGGGCTCTGACGTCAGGGAGTGAGGTCACTGCTCTCGGGGGCAGAGAAGCTCAGGGTAGGGGCCAGGGAGGTTTCCTGCCGTGTTCACACCCCAGGTCAGGGCTGGGGGTGTGGACCTGGAGTGTGGGCAGCTCCTGCTACCCCAGGTTTGTCCCAACACTGGAGCTGAATCTCAGTTCCCCTGGGGGTGGGGGGATGTGGAGTGGTTCCCTCTGCTGGATGTTTAGACCCTGGAGGTACATCCCGGGTGGAGGTCTGTGCAGACTCAGGGCTGGGCCTGATCCAGGAGCAGGAGCAGCAGCGACCAGGGCCGGGCAGGGCGGGAGCCTCCGCACTGGCTGATGGTCACTGTCCTTGCAGCGCCCACCCCAGATCACGGAGGAGCAGCAGATGCTGGACGGAGACCCCCGCCCCATTACTTTATGGGAAAATAACTCTATGCCCTGAGGAAGTTTGCTGTTTTTGGAAAAGCAAGTATTTCAGCTTGAAGTGGTGCAGGCTGGGAGGAGAAGCTGACACTGGTTGCACGGAGAGTATGAAGGGGTTGGACAAATTGAGAGCAGTGGGCTTTTCTTCTCAGACTTTTAAAAAAATATATATTTTATTGATTTTTTTTTAACAGAGAGGAGGAGAGAGGGATAGAGAGTTAAAAACATCAATAAGAGAGAATTATGGATCAGATGCCTCTTGCTCACCCCCTACTGGGGATGTGCCTGCAATCAAGGTACATGCCCTTGACTGGAATAGAACCTGGGACCTTTCAGTCCGCAGGCCGATGCTCTATCCACCGAGCCAAACCGGTTTCAGCAGCAGTGGGCTTTTCCATCGCGGGGGCCTGCCACGGTGTCCTGCTATTATTTGCTGGGTCTGCGTAGGTGTTTTATATTAATTATCTAATTTAAACCTACCATTCACTCTAACCTTAGAGACACATTCACAAAAAAGAAATAACAGCTAAAACACATCTGTATCCAAAAGACAGGGTTTAAGTGTAAGTATAATGTTTAGTAGATAGCATTAGATGAATTTCAGTAATTGGACTCTTTGTTTGTATCCATAACTCAGTGTTGAATTCTATTTGTTGATCCTTCCACACTATTGTGGTGTAACAACAAGAAGTGTACCCTCTTAAGAATATGAGTGATATTAATGTCAGTCTAAGTAGAAACAACTCATTGACCCAATACTCGATCAATATTTCCACTGGATGAAAAGAATCATTGTTCAGAAGTGGGAAATTTGTTTGCAGAGACTCAAACTGTTATCTAAAGACAAGTTGAAAATGAATCAGGAAAGTAATGTGAATATGATGCACCATTATATTTTATGTACCTGGGCTGCTGGGCTTGGAAACATTTTCAGGAGATTCTAAACAATACCTTCCTTCCTCCCTTCCTCCCTCCCTTTCTCTCTCTCTCTCTCTCTCTCTCTCTCTCTCTCTCTCTCTCTCTCATTCTCTCCCCTTTATCTTTCTACATATCTATCATTAATCTGAAATATATCAATGGGATAATTACATGGCTAGAAGATAAGGACTAATTTGGTCCCATATCTAGAGAAGATTGTAAAACCTTTAATGGGAAGGAAGGTGTAGGTACATGAATTCAGTTGTAATCAAACAACTATAGTTCTTAGTAAACCTTCAAAAATCAATTATAAGCATCTAGAGATATCATGTTGGTTGGATTATGAACTTTTTATTCAGAATGCAATAATTTATAAAAATGGTAAATAAAAGCTTCAAATTGTATCAATCAATGCAATTATTATTACAAATTTAAATCATGCTAGTCTCTTGCAATTTTCTTCTTTTATTTTTTTCTTCTTTTTCTCAAAAATGAATGAGAAATTGAATAGGTTGAACGTAGCTAAAATTTCCATGGATTTCCCATAAAACAACTATTGCTAACTTGTAACTTAAAGATGTTGTATCATGTGTTTATTGCACATAATTTTTATATTTTAGGTGATTTATTTTAACCATAGTATAGTCAAATATACATAAAAACAAAAAATATTTTATTGAGACTTAGTTTTAGCTTTTTCTTTTTTCCTTAAATTATCAAACAGGTCACAAGAATGCAGGATATGTTATAAGAGAGGGGGAAATCTTATGGTTATGTTAACTTGCAATATGAAGCTTTTGGAATTAAAGCATAAGAAGACAGTATAGAGACTTAAATACAGACAAAAAATTTCATAGGAGTCCTAGAGAAAGCCTCTGAGAATTTTTTGTAAATGGAATGAAAAAAGAGAGAGAAAAAAAATTAAATACCTACAAAAGGTCAAATATTTTCTAAACAATAATTTACACCAGAAGTGGGTATTATTGTCTTCACTTCACTGATGAGTAAGAGATCTATGCCTTATCCAAGATCCCCCAGTGAGTAAGTGCAAATTCATACACCAGCTAAACATTAGGATTCTAAATCCACATTCCCCACCCCCAATTCATGTTGTCTGTTCAGTTTGAGAATTAGCAGCATAGCATTATTCATAATCTAAAATTAAGACAGCTTGAAAAGATAGAGATGAATATATATATATATATATATATATATATATATATATATATATATATATATTTGGGCAAGTTGACTACTATAAAAAATGTAATTATTGGTGACCCACATATTTGCTAACTAGGAGGTGGTAGGTAAAAATTTATTTTGAGAGTGGTGAAAGATATGTAGTTTTTGTTTCGAATGATTCAAAATTATGAATAAGAGTTCGTTGTCACCATTTTTCTTTCAAATATTTGAAATAGAATGTTCATAATGTGTATATCTTCTTTACCTAGCACAATTTTATGAACTTTATATCTGATTTCCTTCCTATCTTAAAAGCCTTTATTTTTTCTTAGAACTATGGCTCTTGGCTACCTAGTTCCATCGCTGAATGTGACTCTGGCTGGTGAGGTCTTACGTTAGGTTTTACTTAAGGGAGGGGGAAGCAGTTGTATGTTTTTATTAGGAGACAGTATAGAATAAAATAAAATCATAACAACAATAACAACAAAAACTCAATGAAGACAAATGAAATGCTTAACTCAATAAGGACTCAGTAGAATTCAATAGAATTCAGTAGAATTCAAAATAGTATTACATTTTATCATTTTTTTCATCCATAACCTGTGCACTCAAGGATCCTGGGTTTGATTCCTGGTCAAGGGTATGTATCCAGGTTCCAGGTTTACTCACCATCCAAGTTGTGGCGCATGTGGGAGGTGACCAATCAATGTTTCTCTCTCATACATTAATGTTTCTCTCTCTCTCTCCCTCTCTCTCTCACTCTTTCCCACTCTCTTTAAAAATCAATGGCAAAAATATCCTCAGGTGAGGATTAACAAATAATAATTACTTTTTTTCCAAGCCAACAATAGAACTTAAATTAATGTATAATATTTTATTGTGATAATACATGGATACTACCTATGAAAGATACCCCTCACATCTTTAAGGCCAATTATTTTCCAAATGCTTTACTTAGAAAGCTATTTAATGAATAGATCTGAATGTCCCTGTCTCTTCCTATTTTTTTCCACTATCTCTTAAATTCAGTTAGAGATCTATGAAGTCATGATCAAAGTTATGGAAAGATGTGCACTCATATATGTAATGCTTTTCTTGTTTTACATATAAAATATAAAAAAATGACAAATCTGGGATTTTTCTTTTTGAGTAAGAAACAAAGTTAATGGGCAAGATACTACTGAGTCCCAAAGATGATGTATCATCCATTGTGAGGATTCTAACTGTCACTAGTATAGTGGCCTAATTAGTTTTGCTGCAGAAGGTGTAGCACTAGAGATATGCATCTTTATTGAAGACTGCAGTCAACTAGCTTCAAGTGTAAAATTGTATTGCTTTAGGTAATAGCATCAAGCAGCAATATGAGCACTACATGTAATTTATGTTACCATTTAGAGGGTATGTGTATTCTGCTAAAGTCATATTAACACCATTCTAGTCATTCTTAACATGTCAGCTCTAATATTCAGGGTGGGGCAAAAGTAGGTTTACAGTTGTGAGTACATGAAACACAGTTTATTCTTGTATTATTATTGATTCATTATTGCATTATTTTCCATACAAACAACTGTAAACCTATTTTGCCTGCCTCTGTATATTATATAACATTCTAGATACATTTCCCCCCTCCATAGCTCTCCCCAGTTGCATTCTCCAAAAATTCAGTGAATAAAATAAATGTTTATGAGGTTTAGGGGAATATTGGCTTTCAGTGTTAAATGACAGGAAAGTCAAAGGCTATGGAAATTGAAATGTCTACCCAAGCAATCAATTCACTCTTATAATAGGCTTTCCCTGCATTACAGGGAGGAAAATATGATGTGTTTGTAGTTTGCTGATGCCTTGATCAAATATGATAGAAAATAAACTTAAATAACTTAAATTTTATTTATTTCCACAGGGATATAGCCATAATATATAATCATATAATCTAGATATCTCTAATAGGTTAATGCTAATTCATGTATTAAATGGGGGGGTGGGGAAGCAGGGATAGGGAAGTTTTAAAACCAAATTAAAATTTATTAAATTTTTAAGCAAATTATCAGTTTCTTTAAGAATGCAATTGGTCTTGATTTTGGTTTTCATTTTAACTCAATAGACTTTTTTGTGTATGCCTTCCTCCCATGTTAATTTTTTTGTGTGCCTTCCTCCTATGGATGCCAAACTGAATAAGTCAGGTTATTAATTTTAAGGAACATGTTATGTAATTAAGATAAATGCTATAAGAAGAGTCTTACATAATTTTTTCATGATATTATTGAGGCATATAAGAACAATGGTATTTTTTCAGTGTACCTATCTTACTTGATTGTATCATTACTTTTTATTTGGCATCTCATAAAATCATCCTTAAGCAGGTTTTGTGGTTTAACTTTCCTCTTTCATCTCATCCATTTATTCATCAGAAGAATTAATATGTTTGTTACCAGAATGCAATGACAGAAAAACAGAGTGGCCAGCTATATGTAAAGATGTAAAAGGGAGGTTGGGAGGATAAGGGGACAGATTGCAAAGACTGATGTTCGGTGCCTGTGAGGTGAAAGATGGGAGGGGATGAAGACAGAATGAACAGATAAAGTGTATTTTCTCCTCTTCCCTTTCTTTCCTCTTATAGTCTTTGATTCTCCCAATTATTAGAGAAAGGTACTATATCATATAGACTCCTTTAAGAGTAAGTAGGCAGCAAATGGAAACAACCTAAGGGCTTATAAATAGATGAGTAGAAAAAAAAATATGTGGTACAATGTAATATTACTAAGCCATAAAAAGAAATGAAATCTTATCATTTACCACAACATGGATGCACCTAGAGAGTATTATACTAAGTGAAATAAATATTTCTCTAAAGACAATTACCATATGATTTCACTTACATGTGGAATCTAAACAATAAAGTGAACAAACAAAAAGGATACAGGAAATGAACTTATGGTTGTCAGATGAAAGGCAGTGTGGGGTGGAGGTGAAAAAGGTGAATGGAGTAAGAAATAAAATTGGTAGTTATAAAATAGTCGTGAAAATGTAAAGCATCGGAAATATAGTCAATTATATCTTAACTAGAGGCTTGATGCATGAAATTTGTGCATGTCTAGGATCCCTCGGCCTGGCCCATGATCACAGCCAATTTGGTTCCCTGCCTCCTCCTTCCTTTGCTCCCTCAGAACCCTGCCATCACTGCTGGTCACCTGCCATGTTCCACACCACCCCTGGTGGTCAGCACACATCATAGCAAGCGATGGAACTCCCAGTCTCCTGCAAACTCTTGAGGAGACAATTTGCATACTAGCCTTTTATTACATAGGATTACTATGCATGGTGCCACATGGGTACTAGACTTATTGAAGGGATCACTTCTTAAATTATATAAATGTCTACATAATTCCTAACCATTATGCTATACATGCGAAAGTAACATAAAAAATAGTGAATATCAACTGAAATTGAAAAAATATTTTTTAAAAAGTAGACAGCATCCAATTCCTTTAAGAAAGAAGGACTTCCAAATAGAATTCTGACTTTCTTTTTTTAACTGGTAGTTTGTGTAAAGAGAGTAACCACAGATGTGATGACCCTTTTTCTTGACACTGTCCCTCTGAGAAGCATTCTCTTAAAAGGATGGGGCCACTGAAGCACCACCAAGTCCAAGCAAGTCACGTGGCCACACATGACATCAGCGGAAGAACACAAAGCTGTCCTCCAAAAGGGGGTGCGGACACTAGGGAGCAGCTACCTGATTCATTGTAGCGGAAAGCTTGACACAGGCCCCACGGAACAGGTCCTCTGTTCTTCCTCTAACTCCGTTTCCTACCACTGCTTCCTGATGCTCAGGCCACGCTGGTTTCCTCATCATTCCTCCTCTGCCACAGGACTCTTAAGATTGCTCCTCGGGCCTGGATCATGCTCCCCCAAATACCTGCACGATTAGCTGCTGCTTCTCTCAAGCCTTGACTCCAACCTCACCATCTCCATGAGGACTTATTTGGCAAACCTTCGAGATGCAACCTCTCTGTAGATATTTCTTATTTTTCTTCTTGCTCTATTTCTCTAAACTCTCTAACAAAGTACATAAGTGATTCGTATTATTTATTATCTCACTACCTCACCAGTGGTTCACTGCATGAAAGTAGGGACTTTTATTCAAGCACGAGACACCATCATTTGTGATAGCGTCTGGAATGAGGTAGACATGCAATGAGTGTTGGTTGAATGCATGAACTCATAAATAAATGGTTTGATTTTCTCCGTTTCAGCTGTTTCTCCTGTCAGCATCTCTGTTTCTTGCTACAAGCTGTATCTTTGAGATCCTCCCTTCTCCTTAGCCGGGAGTTCTCTTTTCTTCTACACTCGATCTCTCATACATGTGAGACACTTCTGAGTCAGGGTGATATACAGAAATAGGGGTAAGTTAAATATTTTGAGATAGAGATGGTTTTCAGTCTTTGCCATTGAAATAGTTTGCTATTCTAGGAGAGTTATTTCCACCATTTAGGCCTCAGAAAACGTGGCAGAATGAAGAGAGAATGACATTTACAATCAAAATAACAATGTAAGACCCAGCACTACCGCTGAAACCGGTTTGGCTCAGTGCATAGAGCGTCGGCCTGGGAACTGAAAGGTCCCGGGTTCGATTCCGGTCAAGGGCATGTACCTTGGTTATGGGCACATCCCCGGCAGGGGGTTTGCAAGAGGCAGCTGATAGATGTTTCTCTCTCATAGATGTTTCTAACTCTCTATCCCTCTCCCTTCCTTTCTGTAAAAAAATCAATAAAATATATATTTTTAAAAAAAGACCCAGCACTACCACTCACCAGCTTTATCTTCATAAGATCTTAGCTTGGTTACCTTCTCTCAGCTTTGTTTTCCTCTTTTTATCTGTTTATTTTGAAAAATTAGGCCAGGAAAAATTTCTGCTATTTTTACTAAGTTTTTTACCTTAACCTCCATACCCTCCTCTATAGTATATGTACCCGGCTGTAATCCCCACTTAACTCCTTGCTTTGCCATTTGCTGCCTGTTAGACGCTGACAATAGCGAACACTAGAGGGAGACCACGAGCCTGGAGGGAGAAGAAGGGAAAACCCAACTGGCAAGCAGTTCCCCTGAGTCCTGCCTTCCTGCCTGCAGAGCTTCTTCAGCCGACAGCTGCCGTTCTTTCTGTAGCAGCCATTGGGTACTGTTTGCTGGTTCCCCAATGCTTGCAGAACCAGCTTCTTGCCCCCTTTCTCTGCTCCAGACACCAGCACCCCTTGGACGTCCCAGCTCTGGGGCCTGGGTTATTGCCCCACAGACTCCCTCTCCCCAGCTCCTGGCCTTCAGCATGGAGCAGCTGTGCCTCCCCTCCTTAGCCATCTGCATTTCAGCTCCAGGGAACCTTCCTGGAGGAATTGGAATCATTGCAACCTCTTCTTTGTGTGTGTGTGTGTGTGTGTGTGTGTGTGTGTGTATATATATATATATATATATATATATATATATATATATATATTGCTCATTTCAGATATTTTATTCTTTATTTCTGATTTTTTTTCTTGGTTTCTATGTCTCTTTTTATACTAACTCTCTTTGTTCATGTTTTCACTGAGTTGGTATATTCTTCTAAGTTTCTTGAGCATCTTTGTACATTCAACCCATGCTGTTGCAAAATACAGGGATTCCTTTCCTTTTTACTGTAGCATGGATTGAGCTGGAGAGCATTATGCTAAGTGAAATAAGCCAGTCAGAGAAAAATAAATATCACAGGATCTCACTCATTTATGGAATATAATGAACAACATAAACTAATGAACAAAAATATATCCAGAGACAGAGAATCGTTGATCCGAATGTCAAATCTCAGAGAAGGTAGAGCACGGTGGGGGTAAGGAGGAGAAATCAACCAAAGGACTTGTATGCATGCATATAAGCCTAACAGATGGACACAGACAACAGGGGGATAAGGGTATGAATGGGGTGGGGGGTAATAGGGAAATAAGGACGCATATGTAATACGTTAATCAACAAATAAATTAAAAAATATAAACAAAACATACATGCAAATGCCAAGTGGAATGCTTAACATATAGATATTCTTGTGTTTGTATATGTAGACTCATTACTTTGAGAACCCTACGTCTATTATTATTAAAGCATTTGCTATTTTAAAAAGTAAACAAAACAGCCCTTGCTTCAGTTCCTGCAAGGAGGAATGATTGTTGCTGGAAAAGGTGGAAGATCTACCTCAAGCTTGAAATAACCCACCTTTTTAAATAAGATGCATCTTGCATTTTTCTGAAGGAACCTGGAAACCAGGGGCGGGGAGCGTGTACACACAGAGCATGGGCTGTGGTCATCTCTGGGAGAGGAACCCAGGAAGCGGCTGTTTTACCAGAATCCAGAACACCTGCCGTGGAGAACAGTGAGAACATTTCCCCTTTCCCTCATATACGGGGAATACAAGTGACACCATGGGGCCATCATTGTGAACAGTCACCAAATACAACAGAGTAGGTGACTGCCGATGCCTCCACTGGCTCTGAATACTCTTAGGTTGTCAGACGACCAGATACTGGGTTTGTCATCTTCAAATCACATGCTTAAGGACCATGCAAATTACCAACAGGGGCTTCAAATCTAGTTGCCTTGTTTACTTTGAATTGGAACAGCCATTCAACTTGTAGTAACCAACTGGGTTTTGACCAGGGTCAGTCTGCAGAGTGCTCCATTCTCAGAGGTGCCGAGTGGAGGTCAAACCCTCTGACACCCTCTCCACCTCATGCTCTTCCCAGCATGTGTTCCAATATGCCTTTTATAAGCACTGATAATTTTCACCATCGATTCCCCCATTCTCCTGTTATCTGCCTATAGTAATCAACCTTTGATTAAATAAAGGTTGAATAAAGTGGTCAACTTGGTTGTAGATGCAGACACGCTGAGAAGCTACAGTAGAAGAAAAAAGGAGAAAGAAAATATTTGGATGAGACAAAGAAGTAAGGACAGTGGAACCTTTAAGGCAGATTTGAGTTTTGTAGGGGTACCTTTCTTAAGAAAACAGTTCGAAACTGCAATTATAAAAATAACTACAAAATCGGTAATTATAATGAAAGAATACATACAAAATTACAAGCTTAAAAGCTCAAATACCAAATATTCACAAACCCAAAAAAGTGATAAATCATATTTTATTGGTTAAATATTTTCCCTACATTTTGGCTGCATTATTTTTGCCTCTGAAAACAAGTTTTATAATATCATTTTCTATAGAGAAAAATAGTTATTTCAACCTTCCCCTACCATGATTGACCAGCATCTGTTCTTATTGATAGCTTAGGTACAGAATACATGGACACTGAACGTGTACACCGTTTTCAGTACTGCTGCAAGCTCGTTCCCTACAAATACAGCAATACTGATAAATTCTACTTTCTCTGATTCCCATAAAAATTATGCTGCTTTAATAATTACATATTCTGCCGAAACTGGTTTGGCTCAGTGTATAGAGCTTCGGTCTGCGGATTGAAAGGTCCCAGGTTCGATTCAGGTCAAGGGCATGTACCTTGGTTGTGGGCACATCCCCAGTAGGGAGTGTGCAGGAGGCAGCTGATCAATGATTCTCTCTCATCAATGTTTCTAACTCTCTATCCCTCTCCCTTCCTCTCTGTAAAAAATCAATAAAATATATTTTTAAAAAATAACAATTACATATTCTTCTATGAAAGTATACATTTTAAAGAAGAGAACTTCCATTTTGATGAGAAACCAAAATAAATAAATATTTAAAATTTTAGATCTATATTCATCAGAAGAATTTTTCATAGACTAATTTTTAGTATGTATACTCAAATTGTGTTTCTCCTCCATTAACCTTATATTCCCAGTGCTGAGGAATGTAAGCACTTTTAAAAAATTATTATTCCTTCATAGGATCTCTGGTTCTGATGCATTATCTCACAAAAGCAGTGGGGCCTCAGAGAATTCCTGGAAGTCATTACTATGCAAGGGCAGCAACGAGTGATGGAGTTATACATGGAAGGAACTGCAAAATACATGCCTATCCTTTCAGACAAAGTGAATGTTTATGCAACTGAACTTGTTTTAGTTTCTTCAAAATACTCTCAATCACTCCAGTGACATGAAGGGAATAGAGAAAAGTTTAAATCAAAAGAGAATGGAATCAAGCTAAAAGATTTTACTTTTATAATTTTTTCAAAAATATAATTCAGTTTAAACACATTAGTAGATCCCTTTCAGGCATAAATCATTCTCTGGGCACTTAGAATAATAATTATTTTTTAATGTAAAATTTTTATTGATGACAACTTTCCTTCTTCCCATATCATAAATGTATAATTTAATGAATTTCTATATGTACAGACTCATATTACTATCATTCATATATAAAACAGAACATAATCACTTCCCAAGAACACCTCTTGTGCCTTCTCCATCACTCTGCCTGACAGGTTTAACCACTAGGCTGAGTGCTAAAGTCATCATCTAGGTTTACCTGCTTTTGAATTTTATATAAATAGATTCATACAATATGCACTTCTATGTCTGATACTTGTGAGATTCACTTACATTGTTGCATACTGTAGTCCCTTCATTTTCATTGCTGCATAGCATTCCACAATGTATATACTGGTTGTGTGTTTAATAGCATTTTAGCAGGTTTCAGTACAGCCTATTACAAATAGTGCTGCTGTGGATATTATTTTATATGTCTTGGTCTGTAGAATAAAATTCAGATGACTATACATCTAGAGTGATAACTGCTGGATCATACAATATTGTTGTTCTGCTTTAGAAGATATTGCCACACACTTTCCCCAAATATGCTAATTTACATATATCTTGGTTGGCATTTGGCAATATTTCTCTTTTTTTATCTTAGACATTATGGAGAGTTTATTAATAGTATTATCAGAATGTTATCATTAGTATTTCCATGATGACCAATCCAGTACACCACCTTTTCATATGATTATCAGATATCCTCTTTTGTAAAGTATCTACTAAATAGTTTGGTTATTTTTCTAGTTGTCTTTTTATTGCATATTTACTGTAGTGATTTATATTTTATGGTTGTTTTTAGATTGGTTTTATTTTTTTAAAGAAGCACTTAAAGTAAGAAGTAAAAAAAAAATTAAGTGCATTTGTAAAAAGCAGCGGAAAGTTATGATTTATATGGAAAGCAAGTGACTGGGATTAATACCATAACATAGGAGAGATTTGCATTGCCATATCTTTTTAGAATGAATTTTTTTTCATTCTTGTTTATAATAATTAAAAATGTATAGGTCAGCCCGGCTGGCATGGCTCAAGGGTTGGGTGTAGATCTATGGCCTCAGGAGATTAGAGTTCAATTCCTGGTCGGGGCACCCCAGTTGCAGGCCTGATCTCCAGGAGACAGCCAATCAATGATTCTTTCTCATCATAGATGTTTCTATCTCTCTCTCCCTCTCCCTTCTTCTCTGAAATCAATAAAAATACACTTAAAGAAAAAAATGTGTAGGTCATAAAGATTATATATAATACTATGTAAGGACCTTACTCCAGTTAGAATATTGAGGGTTGTGTCATTTCATTTGCTAAGTTCTCAAACGCCTTGAAAGAAGCTTATGAGAAAACGGTTGTTGTTTTTTAAGACAAGAAAGATTTAAACTTATTTAAAAATGAAAGTCTTTTCACTCTTTCCACACTTCTTCTTGGGTTACCTTTAATTGGTCAGATCTGAAAGAAATTTTCAAAGTGATATTTGCCATGTCTATTATGTTTACACATTGAGTACAATTTCAAAACTAAATCACATTCCGGATTTCATAATGCTTTTTTCTTCACGCCCTCTATGGGAGCTCTAGTAGCTGTGTAGAGTGTTAGAACGTTTTCTGGCACAGTGATAACAAAATGGGTGCTGCCAGAGTGCGACTATTCCTCAAGTTTCCCATTCTCTCATGTGTCTTCTTCCTTCTAAATACTCACTCGACATTGCTCAAATATATTTACTCCATCAATTAAGTCACATAATCCAAAATGAAAGATGTATTCAATGTATTTCTTCTCTCAGGGTAGAATAATTCCAACAAGCCCTCCTCAAAAGAAGAGCATGAACACAGTGTAAGAGAAGACATATTTGCTTACAGCCCCAGTCTCCTACAAATTATGAAAGGAAAAAACAAAAGCCATAAATGATAAATCATCCACAATATTGTTATTTTTGTTTTCACAAATTTAAAATTCATGCACATTTGTCATATCCAGATATCTCAAAGATAATTTTTAGCTGGGAATAATGAAACCCATGCTGAGAAAATTAATCAAGGTAAAGCCAAGTACCTGGGAATCATTGCTATCTTTTATGCTGAAAATTGCATTGCTGATTTTATACAAAGCAGGAATTTTAAAAAATAAGAACAAAGACTACAGAAGATGTAAAGATATCATAATTGCAGTTAATATGTATCTCATGTCTGAACACTGGGGCGAAAACCTCATAGAACTGAAAATTGTTAACATTTAGATTCTGTATTTCTTCTTTTGAAGCTTGTCTGTTAGAAGGTCAAAAGCAAAAGGCTTTTGCCCTGAGCTGGTTTGGCGGGGTGGACATAGCCTAGGTCTGCGACCTGCAGACTGAAGGGTTTTAGGTTAGATTCCAGTCAAGGGCACATGCCTGGGTAGCAGGCTCAATCCCAGTGGGGGGCTTGTAGGAGGCAGCCAATCAATAATTCTCTATCATCATTGATGTTTCTATCTCTCTCTCTCCCTCTTCCTTACTCTCTGAAATCAATAAAAATATATTAAAAAATAAAATTTAAATATTTTCAAATAAGCAAAAGGCTTTTGTTAACTGTACAGTTTGGATTGTCCTAGGCTTTGAAAATGTGTTTAAAATAGAGCATGAATCATTATGGATGAGCATATTGGATTTGCAAGTATTTGACTGTTTTGGTACTGCTTGCCTGAATGTTTTCCAACTCTCTGTACATAGATACTTCCCACACATTGAAATGTCTTACATATATAACATTTATTTGGCTGTCAAAACAGAAAAGGGCTGTCTGACAAATGTCTAAATATCACAGTGTTCATGTAGGTTCATTGTTTGAGCTTTGTGTACTACATTTACATTTAAACATGTTTATTATAGTTATTGCTCATATAAAGATTTTTCTCATTTTAGTTTTAAATGATGTGTACACTATGTATTACATTTATGAAAAGTCACATTTTGTGCAGTAAAAATGAATTAGTTGTTAGTAAAGTGGAGTTTTATATGTTCAGGGAGCAGAAATAGATGGAAAAGGTGGATATTATTTGACTTCTAGCTTTTAGTAATACTTGATAAAATCATACAACTATGGCAAAATATTGATTCTTTTTTCCACATTATTATCACAAATATAATCGATACATGTCTGTTTTCCTTCACTCCAAATAAAATGAAGAACTACTCTTTTAAGTCTGTAACCTGCTTAAAATAGAATTAGGGCTTAAAAGATATGCTACAATTTTCTAAAGGATTCAGACACATTCAAATTCTGCACATAAACTCAGGGAAAGGAGTTCGGGATAAAGAGTTAGATTTTGGAGTCCTGTTACGTCTATTTCATGCCCTTTTCATTATGTTTCTCAGTAATCTAGCCCCATTTTGTTCCTTTCTTCCTAGAAGGAAAGCAACCTGGTATATGATGGATTAATTATTTCAAATAAAGGATTTTTTATTTTTTTTTAATTTCAGGATTCCTTGTTCTATTTGGATTTAAATAAAAATTTATGGGAAATTTGCTGATTAACCTAAAGAAACACAATTTTGATATCTAGATTGCATCTTTCCTCCATCCCTCTCTTCCTCTGTCCTCCTCCCTCCCTCCCACCTTCCTTCCTTTATTTCCTTCCTTCCTCCCCTCCTTTCCTCCTTCTTTCTAGCCTTTCTTTTCTTCCTTCCCTCTGGCCCTCCCTCCCTCTCTTCCTCCTATCAGAGAAAATTGTGTTTATGTCGGCTATAGGTATAGATTGCAAGGTTAAGGATCTCAGTGAAGGCTAAGTCAAAGGCATTAATCTTAGATTAATTAAAGGCATTATTTAAAGGCATTAATCTAAGAAGGCAAGAACTTGATTTGGTGGTGATGGCTCAGAATCTGAACAAAAATTTAATGGAGCTTGTGGACAGATCTAAGACCGCTTATAAGAAGACTTCAAAACCTTGTATCAAAGATTGAACACTGTAGGTAAAGTTCTCTTGTCCCCAGGCTAGTAGCATCCAGAAAGAATCTATTGTTATATTGTCCTGGATAAATGTTTTAGAGATGGACTGGATTAAAAACTGCACACATTTCTCCATCTAGGCCCATGTGGTTTGAATAGCTTCTCCTCCTAGCTTTAAAGACCCGGACTCTATTTTGATCCTCTAGAAATGACACCTATTCTGCACACAGGGCAACACTGGGGAGACTCTGAAAAGCTCTCCTGATTCTTGTTTATGGTGACTGTCTGCCAGAATGGTCAGAGACATATACCTTTCCACTTAAATAAACTATCCAGTTTTTAATAGAAAGGTTTTCCAGGTGTGACTGCCTTGATTACTTATTAGTTTATCCATTTGTTTAACTCTGTTTCATGCTTCAAGACTCTGGATCCACTCCGTTCATCAGTTTATTTTGTGTTTATATATTGTAACTAGAGGCCTGGTGCACAAAATCTGTGCACAGAAGTGGAGGGTGTCCCTCAGCCCAGCCTTCACCCTCTCCAATTTGGGACATCCCTCTCACAATCCAGGATTGCTGGCTCCCAATAGTTTGCCTGCCTGCCTTCCTGATTGCCTTTAACTGCTTCTGCCTGCTAGCCTGAACACCTCCTAACCACTCCCTTGCCAGCCTGATTGATGCTTAACTGCTCCCTTGTCAGTCTGTTTGCCCTTAACTGCCCTCCCCTTAAGGCCTGGTCACCCCTAACTGCTCTCTCCTGCAGACTTGATTGCCCACAACTGCCCTTCCTTGCAGGCCTGGTCCCTCCCAACTTCCCTCTCTGCTGGTCATCTTGTGGTGGCCATCTTGTCTCCACATGGGGGCAGGGTCTTTGACCACATGGGGGCAGCCTTCTTGAGTGTTGGCATGATGGTCAATATTTTATTAGATAGGATAGAGGCCTGGTGCATCATGGATGGGGGCCAGTTGGTTTGCCCTGAAGGGTGTCCCCGGTGGGGATTCCCTTGGGGTGTGAGGCAGCCTGGGAGAGGGACCTGTGGTTGTTTGCAGGCTGTCCATGCTCCCTGGGGTTCTTTGGTTAAGTATTTCTCTGAAGTGTGTGTGTGTGTGTGTGTGTGTGTGTGTGTGAACTTACACACATGTGCATGTATCTGAAGACATAATTCATTATTTTTCTATTTTTCTGTTTTAATATTTAGATGTGTTATATTATAACTTGCCTTAGTTCAACAGCATAAGCTGGGTTTTCTTTTCTAATCCATCTCAGAATCTTTGTCTTTAACAGGCAAAGTAACTTATTTTTATATATTGTGAAAACTGATATATGTTGACTAATATGTGTGAACTTTTTGAATGATTTCTATTTAATACTCATTATATTCTCTTTTTTAATTTGATCATATTTTGAGAAACTGACTAAATATATTTTATTCTTTCTTTTCCTTCCCTCACAGCTTTTGTATTTATAAGGACAGACTGTATAAATTCTGATTTATGTTTTTATCATATATTCAAAGTTAGCAAAGTCCTAAGCCACTTTATATATCAAAATTCCTCCTGAATAGTGAAAAATACTTTGAGCACTTTAAACCTCAAGTTGCCACTATCTTTGATATTATTGTTTTCTATTATTTCAGGGTGTTTTTTTTTGTTGTTATTTGTTTATTTATCTTTCCTCCAAGTTTTTTTTTAATTTAATTTTTCATTACCATTTATCCCCTCTATGTCCTCTACCACATCCACCCCTGCAATTACCACACTGCTGTCCATGTCCATGTTTTCTCTCCCTTTTTTCCCTTTTTTGCTCACTTCGTCCTTTCCCCCTGCCCAACTCCTCTCTATTTTTTCAGTTTTATTCTTAAACTACAGGCCCAGTGCATGAAACTCATGCACTGGAGTGAGGGGGAGAGGTCCCTCAGCCTGGATTTCAAGAGGGCACAGGCCAGGCTGAGGGACCCCATGGGTGCATGATCAGGGCTGGGATACACATATGAGGTTGGCGAGTTGAGGAGGGACCACGGGAGGGCTCCAGGGCATGCCCAGCCCATCTCACTCAGTCTTTTTAAAAATATATATATATTATTGATTTTTTTCACAGAGAGGAAAGGAGAGGGATAGAGAGCTAGAAACATCGATGAGAGAGAAATATTGATCAGCCACCTCCTGCACACCCCCTACTGGGTACATGCCCTTGACTGGAATCTAACCTGGGCCCCTTCGGTCCACAAGCCAATGCTCTATCTACTGAGCCAAACCGGTTTCGGCCATCTGGCTCAGTCTGGATTGGCCAGATCCCAGCAGCAAGCTAACCTACCTGTTGGAGCATCTGGCCCCTGGTGGTCAGTGCACATCATAGCGAGCAGTTGAGCAGCCTTAACATATCATTAGCATATTACACTTTGATTGGTTGAACAGATGACCAGACACAATATTGGGTTTTTATTACGTAGGAGTAGAGGCCCTATGCATGGAATTCTTGTAAGGGACTCAGTTCTTATAGCCCTGGCTGCCTTGGCTGACCCTCACAGCCTCACCTGGCCCTCATAGCCCCTTGCAGCCTTGGCTTCATCCAGAAGGTCATCCGAATTGTTGTTCTGTTGTTTGGTCTAATTAGCATATTAGTTCTTTATTGTATAGGACATTTGTAGAGGTAGAGACCTCCAATCAATGTTTATTTGGATTCACACTGTCAGAATTCCCAAAGTTTATTTCATGCAACCTAATCAGTTATGATCCGGCAGTATTGGTCCTGTTGTTTTCTGGACATATTATTTAAACTGGGTTTTACCTGCGTAAAGGTAAAGTTATTAACTGAGCACACACTATGTTCAATGTGTGGCTATGGAATGAGGAGTTGGATAAGGTATGAATCATACACTTAAGAAGGCCTTAGCAGAGTACATATTGGCCTCCTTCATTCAAGAGAATTGATGTAAGCCCTCCTGCCTGCCATATTAGATTACCTGCCCTGGCTCGTGCTCATGTTCTCTAGCTTTGCCAGGGTTTTTGACTGAGTGGAAATTAGTGTAGGGCGTGATGATGCAGCCATAACTTAATGGGCTATTCTACCTCAGAAGGAGGTAGGAATATATGCTCCCTGAGACAGATGGAAATGATACACTGCACTCTTAAGCTCTCTACCATTGAAGCCAGTGTTCATCTCCAAAGGAGAGATTGCAGGACAAGCTTAGCATCCTGACTGGGTTCACTGCAGGTTGCTGGAGAAAGTGCTTGTATAGTCTCTCCAAAGAAGCTCTCATTACTTTCCTGCAAAGGCACTTCCACTGCATTTCTGCCAGTGAAAAGTTTCCTGGTGGCTCCTCTCCAGTGTGAGCCAGGCCACGCTTCCTCTGAGGGCTGCACAGCTAGGCTAGCTGGTTCATTAGCAAGCACTTAGTACATATGTACTGTGTGGAGAGCGCCATGTGGTCTGCTCTGCACTCACCCCAAACCTACACACACATCAAAGCTCAGCTCCAGCAGAAACCTGTTTGGCTCAGTGGTAGAGCATCCGTCTGCGGACTGAAGGGTCCCGGGTTCGATTCCAGTCAAGGGCATGTACATTAGTTGCGGGCACATCCCCAGTAGGGGGTGTGCAAGAGGCAGCTGGTTAATGTTTCTCTCTCATTGACGTTTCTAGCTCTCTCTCTCTGTCTCTCTCTCTCTCTCTCTCTCTCTCTCTCTCTCTCTCTCTTCCTCTCGGTAAAATATCAATAAAATATATATTTTTTAAAAAAGCTCAGCTCCAGTCTCTGCCCCTTTGCCTCCTCTATCGATAGAAATGATCATCTGAACCATTTGACATCTTAATTATTTTTCATTGTTTGGTTCTTTATTAATATATAAAGGTAAGTTTTAATTTCTCAGCCTAATTGTAAGCAAGAAGACTTTATTTTTCTATTGTTATTTATTATAATGGAGACTTATGTTGTGATTGATTTTTTGTTAATTAAGGTATTATTTCATAAAATGCTTCCCTCAGAATGCTAGTCCTTAAGATCATGAGGAAAGGGCAGTTGTTTGTGGTTGGGTAAGTTTGTGAAATGCCGCACGCTATTTCCTTCCTCTTCAAACACATAAAACAACGTGCTGACAAGACTTTGAAAGTGTTTAACATAAAATATTAAAAATATATTTCTTAAATTTAACTGATTTTTTCGTTAATGCAATCAGACATAATCTTCAGGAATTACATCTGAATTTATATATCTGAATTAAGAATTCAATATTACAGGTAATTTTGTTTTTATGATGTCAGTATGATACCTTTATTTATTTATTTTCAAAATATATTTTATTGATATTTTACAGAGAGGAAGGAAGAGAGAGAGAGAGCTAGAAACGTCGGTGAGAGAGAAACATCAACCAGCTGCCATTTGCACACCCCCTACTGGGGATGTGCCCGCAACCAATGTACATGCCCTTCACCGGAATCGAACCCAGACCGATGCTCTACCACTGAGCCAAACCGGATTTCGGCAGTATGATACTTTTAAATGGATATTTTAACTTTTCATATGAGTATATTTTCTTTCTTTTTTTTCTGATATAATTCTGTATCATTTTCACATTTGTACAGTGAGCATGCATTTTTTTAAAATAAATCTTTATTGCTCAGATTATTACAATTGTTTCTCCTTTTTCTCCCCCATAGCTCCCTTTCCCACCCCACCCTCTGCCCTTACCCCCTCCCCCACTATTGTCCTCATCCATAGGTTATACAATTTTAATCCAGTCTCTTTCTGCACCACACACCCCTTTCACCCTGATAATTATCTATCCACTCCCTTTCTTTGCCCCTAATTCTATTATATTCACCAGTTTATTCTATTCCTCAGATTTTTAATTCACTTGATCTTCTTCCTCTTCTTAAGTAATACCTTTCAGCATTTCATATAATACTGGTTTGGTGGTGATGAACTCCTTTAGCTTTTTCTTATCTGTGAAGCTCTTTATCTGCCCTTCAATTCTGAATGATAACTTTGCTGGATACAGTAATCTTGGTTGTAGGTTCTCGCTATTCATCACTTTGAATATTTCTTGCCACTCCCTTCTGGCCTGCATGGTTTCTGTTGAGAAATCAGCTGATAGTGGTATGGGTGCTCCCTTATAGGTAACCAACTGCTTTTCTCTTGCTGCTTGTAAGATCTTCTTTTTGTCTTTTACCCTTGGCATATTGATGATGATGTGCCTCGGAGTATTTCTTTTTGGATTCCTCTTGTTTGGGGTTCTGTAGGCTTCCTGTACTTGTAAGTCTATTTCTTTCACCAGGTGAGGGAAGTTTTCTGATATTATTTCTTCAAATATGTTTTCAGTATTTTGCACTCCCTCTTCTTCTGGCACCCCCATAATTCTGATGTTGGTGCGCTTGCAGTTGTCCCAGAGGCTCCTTACACTATCTTCAACTTTCTGGATCCTCTTTTCTTCTTCCTTCTCCAAAGGAGTGTCTTTGGCTCTTTGACCTGATTCTTGTGTTCCTCCATTCTGCTGTTGGATCTCTGCATAATATTTTCCAATTTAGTCAGTTTATGTATACTTTTTAGTTGGGTCTCATGAAGTTTATCAAGCTTTTCTAGGATATTGTTGCATAACCTTAGAACCGTAGTTCTGAACTCTATATCCTCCATCTCTTTCGTTTGAGATCTATTTCCTTGTCTAGGCATTATCACTATTTTTCAGAGTTGGTAGGATGGCTTTGTGTGTTTGGTGTCCTATATGGCCCAGTGGGTCAGCCTCCTCAGTTACCTGAGGTAGACAATCTTGGTGATCCCCTTTGTGGAGTGCGTGCACAGCCTTGTAGCTAAGTCTTTATTGTTGTGGATTGACCTTCAGGCCAATTGGATGTGGGTATCAGCTGTGTCTACTCTGGGATAAATTCTGTATTGGAGACAGTCTCATAGGATCAGACTTGAAAAACTGCAGAAGCCTCTGCTCAGCTTGGATGGGGCGGAATCTCAGGGCTGAACTGACAGTCTTGGCTTCCGCCCTGCCCTTGTGCGCTCGCCTGAGTTTCCGCCTGACCTCTGCCTTCCGCGGCTTCCCTGAGTTTCTGCCTGACCATCCCAGTTTCCCCAAGCAAGAGCGTGGGTGCCCCAGGGGCTCACCCGGACTTGGGCTGGTCTCTGTAGTCTGGAGCTTCTGACTCCTTCAGCTACGGAGAGGCCGCCACCTTGTACAGAGAGGCAGCGGCAGCCTCCGCAGTCAGACCTGGAGCTTCTGACTCCTTCCGCTCTGGAGAGGCGGCGGTCAGACCTCAGCGCGTTCTCATTCGCACGCGCGAGCACGCCTGTAGACGCAGCTGGCTGTGGCTCCCGGGACCCAGTCTCCCAGTCTCTGAGTCTCTGGGTGCCTTTCTCCACCCGGCCGCACTTTCTCTCCGTGCGCGAGCTTCTCCCTACCTCAGAGCTTTGCGGCTCCCAGTCTGATCCGTGAGCCTCTCTCTTTCTTTCTAGTTGTAACTATTCCACTCCGCCAGCTTTCCTGAGGTTTTGGTTAAGTCCTTTTTGGTTTTAGTTGTTTTTTTAATTAAATTGTTGATGAGGCGGCAGCTTAGGAGACTGCCTAGGCCGCCATCTTGGTTCCGGATCCTCATATGAGTATATTTTCAAATGGAAGTTCTTCCCTTTCCCTTTACTGGACAATATTTAACAACCATCAAACCAGTGTTCTACATGATAATTTTGGGAAATATAGTTTTGCATCACAGCCAATGGTTATTACCAATTGTTTAATCACCATAAATGCTACATCTGAGAAAGATAGCATCTTTTAGGTCATGGCTGTAGTGTTTGGGAGATGTCCAAAAACTTTGTGCCCAGTAGTGAGTTAAGTTTGCTTATTTAGCCTTTGAAGCTATGATATGAGTGACATAAGAAAGAGAGGTGTGACATCTATTACCCTAATGACAGTCAGAGTCCATCCAATTGATCAGATTATCTCTGTCACAGTCTTTTCCTAAATAGAGAGCACCTGTCATTTGGTCAAAACTGTCTAAATAACAGCTCCTGTGCTAGAGCCTTCCAATAAATTCAGAAGACATTAAACCTGACAGTTTCCTTGTCATCAGATTGAGACTTCAAGCAAATCCACAACATTACGTAGTCCCACTGGATGCATACTGTGTAATTCTATGCCTGAAAAGTCAGAAGGGACAAAATTACTCTGAAGGAAGTGATGCTTCTATGTTGAAGTTTCCAGATAAATGGCTACAGATTTTAGGAAGACCCTTCAGTAATTGATATGTCTTACTCCTGATGATATCAGTTTTTTTTGTTTTTTGCCAAGTTTTCTCCATTGTAAAAAATTTATTCTCCTTTTAATACTAGTAAATATTTTGTGGAGAGATTATTTTTTTCTAACCATACTGTTGCCTACTAATTTTAGCATTAATTAATTACTCTTGCCTGCCATACATATTATCAAATGTTTACCAATTGGCAAGTTTTTATCATTCCTCCGATATTGATTGGGATTCTACTTTACGGATGTCCCATTAATCCCTTTTATTTGTTTATGCATCTAATTATTTATTTATATCATGGGTATTTAGGGATTCCATTGCTTATCATTGTTCAGTATTTTTCCCTCAGATGATCCCAGCTTTGGCTTTTGGGAACTTCTTTCTGTGGCTTCTATGATCCCCATCCTTTCTTTGTTTTAATGCTTCCTTACTTTCCATACTCTAAGGTGTTCCAGACTCATCTTGTACTTACTCAGCAATTTCCATCCCTAAAATCAATCATTTTTCCAAGGATTTTTGTTTATTTTCAGAAATTGTTTACAGAAACCAAGATCTCAGTAGGCACATAGTGTTGTCATTGACACTATACCTTCTCAGTGAATACAGCTAGAACATATTTATTTATATAGTCACCTACATATATACACATCTATGTCTATTTTTATCTATTCACATTATAATTTTTGAGTTCCAACTCATATTTCCAATTCCAATCCAACATCTCAGGGTTTATTCTGGCTTTCTCCTTTGCTTATGTGTAACTCCTTCCTCTGATAGTGAGAAACCCGGTCTCATTCCTATACTAGCAAGAGACATTTACTAAGATAGTTTCAGAATTGCTTATCAACACCCAGCAAAAATCAAATTTACTAATTTGAATCTACGAGTTGTGCACAGTTTTTTTTTTCTTCTTTAATCTTAGAGTATCTTATCAAAATATTTTATGATGTTTCTTGGTCTATTTTTCTCTGATTCCTTCAGAGGGGGCCATGTTCTTCATTTGTAATAGGGTTAAGTTCACTTGTTATTTTTGTGTTTCCTGTTTTATTCTTCCTGCATATCTAGTTTTATATTATTTATTGATTCTGTTTGTAAAGTATTGCTGATTCTAAATATAAAGGTATACACAGAGAAATTTTTCTCCCCACTCTCCTCTCCTCTTCTAACCCATTTGCATTCCCTTATTCTTTCCATTCTGTTCCCATCACCCTTATAGGTACACCACCTCATGTTTTCCTGAATTTTACTACTTGAATTACTTTATTGCAAAAAATGAACAGATATAGTGATATTTTCTCCATTCTTTCTTTATGAAAGCTGCATACTATTTTTACACTTTGCATTTTACATTTAAAAATACATCCTAAAAATTACTCCATATCAGCAAATTCAGAACTTCCTCACCCAACATTTTTTTAGTGTCCCTACATACAAACCGATGAGAATAACGAATTTTATTTATTGACTGTGATGACTACTTACATTTGAATCTGAATAAAAGGCCACATGACCTGCTGCCTGAAATTTTGTAACCTCTCTGGTTTCATGAATCAGGAAAACATGCATGCATCTCTAAGTAAGCATCATACACATGCTCTGGCTGGTGCTGATCAATCCTTCCTATCTGCTACTTCTTGCTTTAGTTTGTCTTCATCTTGTGATCTCATGTTGAATTTGAGTCATTACTTTCTAGTTCTCCTATTCTGTCTTGCCCCATGCAACTTTTATCAATGTTGGTTCCACCTTGACCCCACTCCGTGTGTCAGTTTCACTGTAAACTCCCTGGGTCATGGTGGGCTTGCTTTTATAATTAGACCTAGTCTAGCTGGGTCTAAACCAGCTGACTCTACTCCAAATTTATCTACCATTTCTTGATAGCACTCACTTACTCTTAACATAATACCTGGATACTGTCCAATTTGCAGAATAAGGCTGGACTTTAAAATATAGCTCTTTTTTTTAAAGAGCCTAACAACATCTCTCCTCCTCCTCCTCTTCCTCCTTCTCCTCCTCCTCCTCTTCCTCCCCCTTCCTCCTCCTCTTTTTCCTCCTCCTCCCCTCCTCCTCCTTCTCCTCCTCATCCTTCTTCTTTTTCTTCTCCTTCTTCTTCTTCACTACATTTTTGCAATGCTTTTCCTGTATTTACTTATGGCACTGTTAAAGCAGCTCCTTGATGAAATTCATACATTATGGTAAATGTTTTCATTTCATGGAAATCTACTGAAATGGAAAGTATTTTGAAAATAAATTAAACATAGACTGCTTCTGAAGATTATGCATGGCAAGATTTAGCAAATCTTGATAGCTTGGAAATTCCTGATACTTTAAAAAGAATAAAAAATACCATTCTATGCTAAAAAGTTCTTAGCCTCCCACCCCTTACTTCAGTTTTACAGATGCAGTCTTTAAGGTCTTGATTAATTTTTCCAGGAAATCCAACTCATCTGTTCAGATTATCCAAATAACCCTGAACACGCAAATCAAAATATAGGAATGCTGTCTGTATGTTCAACTCTCTTCTCACTAAAACATTATGAGATCATCTTCCTTCCCTCTTTTTGTTGATACACATAACAATTGAGACATTAGATTTGAGCTATATGAAAAAACAGGGGACAGCCATTAGAGGAATAAGTGAAAACATGTGCAGTGAATATTTGTGACAAAACAAGCCATTTCATTAACCACAGGCAGTTTGAGCCTTTTTACTACTTCTTTGTCTATGGCAGAAATCAAACCAACTCCCTTTCACATCAATAGAACATCCTAGAGGAGCCCCTGAGGTGGGTATATAAAGGATATCTGACTTTTTCATTAACACAAAGCTATTAAAGCCATAAATAGGACTTAATAGCGTTCAGCATTTGCTGTAGAAAGGCTTCTCTGGAAAAGTAGTATACAGAAAAAGAGGAACAATTTCCCATTAATTCTGCCATTAAAAATGGAAGGTGATCTGAAAATCGTACCATGAAAAGGTTGATTCTAAAGATGAAAATTGCACAATAGTGGTTGGGGATGAAAATTTCATTTTTCCCCCAGATCATGTTTAATTTTGCTTGTACTATAAATGCATGCATACATATTTGTGACTTTAAAAATACCCTTGTCACAAATGTCTGCTGAATCACTGCACAACATGCTTGGGATAGGTGAAAACGATATGAATATATAATGGAATAGCAACTAAAGTCAATATACTGTTTCTGTTTTAAAATAAATTACAGAGGTTAAACATCTGAGACCTTTAAGGCTAGCTCTGTCTAACTGATGAACAGGGTACTGATGATCATCTGTCTTTTTTTTCCCTCTGCATTTCTCTTTCTTTGAAATAGATCAGATGTTGGCTTGTTCCACCAAGTAGTTTCTGAGATACTCTAGTTTTGGGGGGTTTTTTCTAAATGCTCCATTTGTTGAGACCAGTATAGGAGAAGTAAAGGGTGATCATACTGACTAACTTTGAAAATGTAGACATCGCCGAAACCGGTTTGGCTCAGTGGATAGAGCGTGGGCCTGCGGACTGAAAGGTCCCAGGTTCGATTCCGGTCAAGGGCATGTACCTTGGTTGCGGGCACATCCCCAGTGGGGGGTGTGCAGGAGGCAGCTGATCGATGATTCTCTCTCATCGATGTTTATAACTCTCTATCCCTCTCTCTTCCTCTCTATGAAAAATCAATAAAATATATATTAAAAAAAAGAAAATGTAGACATCATTAGGTGCCAAAGATATAATAGTAAATAATCATAATCACTGACTTTATATAATTTATAGCTTATTACAGTCCAAGTAAGCATATATATTTAGTATATTGTTAATAAGAGCTGTGAGGGGCAGAGTAAGATGCCAAGAAGATAACTAGTGGAGGAAACAGTCAACTCCTGATATGATAAATAGCAATTAATCATGAAAAATGCTTCAAGTGGAAAAATTGAAGCTTGGAACTCGAGTTTGAAGAGGAAAATATGGGGAGTTAGCAAAAGAATGCTTTGGCAGAATAAAGAGCCCAACATGTTGAAGGATCTGAAAGGAGGCCAATGGAGATAGAGCACAGTGCAGGGAAGAACAGGCAGGGAACATCACAACTGGGAGATGGGAAGTTGGAGTTCTCAGGGAACATGTATGACAAACGTAGATGGCATCTAGAAGGATGGAGATTTGTAGTCATAGAATGGAGGAGCAGTTTGTTTCCAGGTATATGGTAGCTCCAGATAACTGAAAATTTGAGGTATGATCTAGAGGACATAATGGCTTAAGTGGAGATATTGTGAAAGTTTTAAAAGGGATGTTAAAAGAAGGCTTTAAAGGGATTGCCCCCATGGTCTTTGAGACTGGGTTAGGTATTATAGAAAGCAAGACTATGAGCCAATGGCCCTTTAAGCCAAGATCTTTATAACTTTTGTGGAGTAAATTTTGTTATTATACTAAATTCAAATCTTTATGATTAATACATCTTTTCTAATGTCTAAATGGGCAAAATAAACAGCTATTTCAAATACTGAATATTTTTTTTTCAAATACATATGGAACAGTAGGAAGTAGGTGGCACTTTAAACTAAAACTGTCTTTTTTTTACATAAAGCAACAAATAATCTGCATTATAACAGAAGAAAATAATTTGTTTTTTAAATAGTCAGAGGTAGTTATTCCTGTACTTGCTTAAGTGTAAGAATCACCAAGGATGCTTCTTAAAGAATGCAAACTCCTGGGTGTCATCCTAGATTAATTTATTTACAATCTTCTAGAACAGTGTTTTGGAAATTTTTATTTTTAATAAACACCCTGAATAATTCTTAAGATCAGGCAAGACTGGGACAGGTTTCTGTAGTGGGAGTATAACACATGATGGGTGAGGGAATCTGAATTCCTGGTTTATTCTTCTGCTTACCAGCTTTTAATTCAATCATTTAATAGTCATTGTGTCTCAGTTCCTTTTCTACAAAATGACTATTTTGAGACTCTTCCCCATGAAAATTTCTTACCATTAGCACTTCTATGTATGGTCTATGTAGGACTTTTCCACATACATTAAATTAATAGCTAAACTCTTATAAATTCCAGCAATATTAGAAAACACTCAGCAAATTACAAATAATTTGCTAAATTTTTTTGAAATTGAAAGATAGCATTTTTATGATATTTTTAAGTGCTAGCCACTTTATCAAACTTTTATGAAAATAACATAAGAGATTTTCAAATTCTCATTTTTAATATCCTTAAACATTTCTATTGATACAGCTAATCAAAAGAGAAAACAACTCAGTTAGAAATAACACTCTTACTGTCAAAGGAAACTACAACAGGCAGCAAAATAAATATAATTTTTAAAAATAACAGTTTCTATTAACACATATCTTAGATTTAAAAACCACAGTTGTAACTAATATCTCTCTATATATAAAAGCCTGGGAACCATTACATCAGAATGACTGGAATGGCCAGAATGACCGGTCACTATGAAGCGCACTGACCATCAGGGGCCACACCTTCAATGCAGGAGCTGACCCACGGTGGTCAGTAAGGTCCTACAGTGGAAGCATTGCTCAGTCAGAAGCCAGGCTCACAGCTGGTGAGCACAGTGGTGGTGGTGGAAGCCTCTTCCCCCTCTGCTTAAGAACCAAGGAGTGGCAAGCCAAGCAGTAAGGAGCGAGTAGGCAGGTGGTAAGGAGCAAGCAGGGTAGGTGGTTAGGAGTGAGGGGTCCCGGATTGTGAGAGGGATGTCTGACTGCTGGGTCTAAATCATTTGGGCCTAAAATAGCAATCAGACATCCCATGAGGTGTCCCTGATTGTAAGAGGACACAGGCCGGGCTGAGGAACTCATATCTTGCCTGATATATATAAAAGCCCAGCTGCCCGTGGTGGTCAGTGTGCTACCACAGCCAACCTCCCATGCCGGCCAACCTCCCCCAGTCCCCTGCAGCCGGCCAGCCCTGATCACACCATAGGGACTGGGCCCAATGGCCCCAATCGCCATCCAGGCAGAGGGACCCCACCTGTGCACAAATTTGTGCAAGAGCAGGCCTTCCTTCTCCTAGCTGCCAGCACAGGCTTCCCTCAGGCACTGGGGACCCGGACTTCCCTCACAGCCCTGGCTTCCTCAGGAAGGTTGTCCAGACTAATTAGCATATTATGCTTTTATTATTATAGATATAACTTCTTAGATATCTATTAATGTTTTAAAACCTGTGGGTTGTAACATATTAATGGATTATAACCAATTTTTTTTTCCTAATTACATAGAACACATACAGAAAACCCTGGCTGGCATTGGTTAGCACATGCACCAAAAGGCTGCCAGTTCCATTCTTGGTCAGAGCACATTACTGGGTTGCAGGCTCAATCCTGGTAGGGGATGTGCAAGAGGTCACTGATCAATGCTTAGCTCTCTCTCTCTCTCTCTAAAAAGCTATTGAATATCTTTTTTTAAAAAATCAAGACATACGTAGGTTAAATGTAATATGTGAAAGTTTATTTGTAAACTCATATCTATTATACACATTTTTGTATATATTCTGAGATTTTACATAAAGTGAAATTTTCACTGTGGTCATACTATGCTATATAATGTGCATTACTTATTGCTATATTATAAATAATATTCATTAGTTTGACATATTAAATAACATCTGTGACTACTATGCATGAAAATATAAGAAAAATAATAGAGCTCAGGCCCTAATGAAATATTATCACTAATTCGGTGAGCTCTGTACACTCTGCTTTATAGGTGCTCACTCTACCCAATTAGTGTTCTGTCTCTAGATATTCAAATAGGAAGACCCATTAGCATTGGTGCTTGGAACTAAAATCTAAATGAAAGACATACACCAGTGTTACAAGGGAAAGTTGATGCTATTTAAAATCATTCAGTGCTATGTTGACTATCTCCATTACAGGTAGATTTGAATATCAGTGTCCAATATTTGCTATAAACATCTTGAGGCCAGAGATCATGAGTTCTGTTCAAGACAATAACAGTTTATTTTCATTGGTATAGGGAAAACCTGAGTATGTCTACTGGATTTACTAATTTTCTCTCAACAAGCAGTGATTTTAAAAAAGAAACAAAAATTTGGCATATGCAACTGTTTTTGAATTCGAGGAATATATGTAGATGAAAGAAAACTTGGGATTTTTGTCATATATTTCCCCCTGAACCTGACACATGCAGTCATATGTCAGATCCAGAACACAGGACAAAAATTCAAGTTGAGGGCTTCCACTAGCAACAAGAAATATGAAGTTCTAAGAGCTAGATGTTTATTGAAAAGGTGAACTGTGACTTGCCAAGGTCAAAGAGTGACAGTTTCATAAATTAATGCTATCAGAAGCTGCTGGAATTTTCACAATTGTCTCATTTGAAACCAGAAGAAGTTCCAATAGAGGTCGTACTGATTATTCTGAGAGCAAATCTGAAGACTTCCCATGCATGTGAGAATTTTCTTTGAATACATAGTGATAAGACTCCACTACCTTTTGTTTGTATGCCAAATGGAAATATACCTGTGTCTGTATGTTTACTGCTTCAGCTGCTCTAAAATGTTTCATGTACCTAAGCCTACATATACTTTTTTTTTGTAGTTTTTAACTACAAGTAACAAAAATCTTAAATTGAAGTTTCAGTTTATAGAGATGGATTTGGAATTAAACTGGGCAATGAAATAAATTGGTAAAACAACAGTGAGGAAGTGACAGAGGCTAAAGGAAATAGAAAGAGAATTTTCCACTTTGAATATGTATTATTTTCTGAAAAGTTCATATCTAGGTGAACTCCTGAGACAGGAATTGATTGGAAATTATTAAATATGTATTTGGCTATTATCATTTGCCATTGGGTCACACATAAAGAATATTCTGAAACCATAATAAGGATTATAATTATAAATATTCTATTATACATTTCATTACATTTTTTTTAAAAAAAAGATGGAAAGCAAGGACAACTCCTGTTGTTATCATGTAGTTAGTTAATATTAATGAAGAAAAGAAAGCTAGGGGAAGTCAGACATTGTAAGTAAGCATGATCACCGGGGAAGCTTAACCAGAAAGCTACAGCAATTGCTCCTCCAAGGGAATTAACACCCCTCCTCCCTTCCCCCAACTAGTAATGGGCTGTTGTGGGGGTGGTGTGGAAGTGGGGGGGATAGGAGGAGACAGGCCAGCACAGTAGAGGTCAGGGTGGTGCTGGGGAGGTGCTTGTCTGGGGCCTAGCCTAGGGAATGATGGCCAGCTAGGGGATGGACCCCGTCAGAAGCTCAAGAAATCTTGGAAAGTTAATTAGTTTGAAGAAGCTCCTGGTTAAAATCCCCAGACTAAGGATCCCCTCTCTCTCTCTTTTTTTTTTTTTTTTTAATAAATCTTTATTGTTCATATTATTACAAATGTTCCTCATTCCCCCCCCCCCAATTGCTCCCCTACACCAAGTTTCCATTCAATTCTCTGCCCTTTCCCCATCCCCCATTGTCCTCATCCATAGGTGCAGTTTATGTTCAGTCTCTTCCCGCCCCGCCCCATTCCCCCGAGAATCATCAGTCCACTCCCCTTCCATACCTCTGATTCTATTATATTCACCAGTTAATATTGTTCATCATGATTTTTACTTCCCTTGGTTTTTAGACTCACTTGTTGATAGTTACATGTTTGTTTATAATTTTTATCTTTATTTTCTTCCTCTTCCTAAAGAACCCCTTTTAGCAATTCATATAATTCTGGCTTGGCAGTGATGAATTCCTTTAGCTTAAATTTATTTGTGAAGCTCTTTATCTGGCCTTCGATTCTGAGTGATAACTTTGCTGGGTAGAGTATTTTTGGCTGTAGGTTCTTGTTGTTCATCACCTTGAATATTTCTTGCCATTCCCGTCTGGCCTGCATGGTTTCTGTTGAGAAATCAGCTGACAGTCGTATGGGTGCCCCTTTATAGGTAACTACCTGCTTTTGTCTTGCTGCTTTAAATATTCTCTCTTTGTCTTTAGCTCTTAGAATTTTAATTATGATGTGTCTTGGTGTGGTTCTTTTTGGATTCCTTTTGTTTGGGGTTCTGTGTGCTTCCTGGACTTGTAAGTCTATTTCTTTCACCAGGTGGGGGAAGTTTTCTGTCACTATTTCTTTCAATATGTTTTCAGTATCTTGCTCTCTGTCATCTTCTGGGATGCCCATAATTCTGATGTTGGTTCGCTTGAAGTTGTCCCAGAGGTTTCTTACATTATCTTCAACTTTCTGGATTCTCTTGTCTTCTTGCTTCTGTGGAGGAGTGTCCTCTGGCTCTTTGTGTTCCAAATCTTGGACTTGATCCTTGCAATCTTCCAATCTGTTTTTAGGACTCTGTATAATATTATTTATTTCAGAGATTGTATTCTTTATTTCTAGTTGACCCTTCATTATTTCTTGTTGATCCCTTTTCATATCCTCATAGGTCTCATTTATTTTATCAGCCTTTTCTAAGAGATTGTTGAACAACCTTATAAGCGTGGCTTTGAACTCTATATCCAGTCGCTTTTTGTCCTCCATTTCTTTCGTTTGTGATCTGTTTCCTCGTTTCGGCATTTTCGCTGCTTCCCTGAGTTGGTAGGTTGGGAGGATCAGCTGTGTCTATTCCAGGAGACAACCTTATTCCACTAGACTTGGAAACCTGCAAAAGCCGCTCTGAGTTCAGCTTGGATGGGGCAGAGTTTCTGGGTGGAGCTTACAGCCTGGGCTTCCGGTTAGCCCCGCCCTCTGAGGTTCCTGAGTCTCAGTGTACCTCAGGGTCCTTTGGTACTCGCTGCAAGCACCTCTGAGAGAAAGGCACTCTAGAGTTTTGCCCACTACCAGACAGTGTAGTCTCTCCCCCAACAAGCCCACAACTGGGGTTCAGAGCAGTTGGAAGTGGGGTTAAGAGCAGTCCGGAGTTTATGTCTCCTTCCTGCTAGGGCGATCTCGCGGCCCAAACAACAGTCTGTCCTCTGTGCACGCAATATGCACGACTCAGGGGCTCTGCTTTTCGCTGCTCCCCTGAGCTTCTGTCTTACAGCCCAGATTCCCCCTGTATGAGGCTGGGGCCCGAGGGTCTTGCCCAGGACTGGGGTTCAGTGCAGTCAGAACTGGGGCTCAGCACAGTCCTGAGCTTTCGAGTCCTTCCCGCTGGGGCAATTCAGCAGCTCAGCGAACAGTCCCTCCTCTGCGCGCAATGTGCGCGACTCAGGGGCTCTGCCTTTTCGCCGCTCAGCTGAGCTTCTGCCTTACAGCCCAGATTTCCTCTGTATGATCCTGGAACCCCCGGGGTCTCACCCAGAACTGGGGTTCAGTGCAGTCGGAGTTGGGGTTCAGCACAGTCCAGAGCTTTTATCTCCTTCCCGCTGGGGAACGCCAGCCAGGCACTCAGCGGCCCCTCCTCTCCGGCTCCGTCCTCTCCCCGCGCGCACGTGTCTCCGTACCTCAGGCTTTTACAGCTCCTCTGGTTTTCCTTCTGGTTTTCTCTTTCCTTCTAGTTGTAGAATTTCCAGTCAGTCAACTTTCCTGTAGTTCTGGATAGTGTCCACTCTATATTTTAGTTGTATTTTTTGAAATTGTTGAGTGCGGCTGCAGTTAGGCTTTTACCTCTGCCGCCATTTTGTTGTCTCTCCCCCCTCTCTCTTGTTCTGTCTTGTTACATGACCTGCACTCCCCCGAGCATTCCCGTGTTCTCTCCATAGCCATGTGGCCTTAGCAGTCCCATGACTCATGGCCCTGCAGACTTCACACACAGGCAGGACGCTGGACTGGACTGCACTTTAGCATGGAGCAGGAACCACGGGAAGTGGCTTTCATTCTGGCCCTGCTGAAGGCACGGTTGGGCTTTTTTCATGGCCGGACAGAGAGGAATGGGGCATTGGAAACCCATCTGAATAAATAGCACTCATCCGCCCTTGCAAGTCTCACAAAATTATTTTCCTCACAACGCAACAACCCCACTTCCACTGACAACACTAGGAGACGTGGAGCCAGGCCCATCAGTGGGAAATAAGAACAGGGGGTTTTAATTTGGCTGTAATTTCTCCAATCATCCTTCATCTGCTAGAACTCCTGTCATCTCACTTCACTCACTTTGCTGCCCTTTCCACCTCTGCACATAGATTTTAAAGTAAATGGTCAATCCTAGTTCACCATCCCTGAGTGGAGCTGAAGATTCATTGACAAGAAGGGTCTAGGGCATGGGTTTCCAGCCTTTTTAGCCGCAAAAGTACTGCCTGTTTCCCCAAAATACAAAGTAATGATGGGAACAAGATGGTGGAGTTATGCTTACTGACAGTGACGATTCCCAGTGAGCGGGGACCAGTGCCTCTGACAGAGGAGACATGCCTGTAGGTGGCTCCTGCCCCTGGTTCAGGGACCTCACCTCGGAGTGGTTGCCCCGGAGCCTGGAGCCCTGCGGGAGGCCATGAGCATGCTTTCCACCGCCTTGGGCAGTAGCACCGCCTGTACACTAAAACAGGAAAGAGCAGCCTGAAATGGTAACCACTGAACTGTCCCCAAATAATTTCAGTATAAAAATAAGCATGCAAACAAACATCACATTCCCTGGGACCAGCACGGGAAGCCCTTTTGCCCTTGTGGATAGTCCCCATGGATCTCTGTTATGTGCTAGAATATGTACTGTCTGCTCCAGTCTTCATGCTGTGGAATTCAGTTCCTTAATTTTTCTAAATATGAATAGTCTTTTCCCTGAAGTCGTATTTTGATGGATAGCTTTGTTCTGACACCCTTTGTCTCTTCCAGAGACAGATGCCTCTTGCTTGTGAGGTAACTGAGGGTAGAAATTGTACCAAATCTGTTAAAACAGTGTTCCTTCTCGTGGACTCTCCCCGTAAAGCCAGAATCTCTAAGCAACAACAGGCTCAGCTCACTGTCCCGATCTGAGATGTTTGAGAGGATTTCAGACAAGATTTAGCTTTTGTTTGCGCTTTGTTGATATCTGGCATAAGGGGAGAATATTGTTTCCAGCATTTCAAACAAAAGGTTTCAGAGCTTGCTTTGAGAGGACTGGTGATAGGGGCACTTCCATCTCATCCCACTCACTGGGTCATCACTAATGTGACACTGGGGAGCTTGTCTCTCTCAGTAGCAAGTAACTAAAGGGAAGTAAATGACCAATAACTCTTGGTAACTCAAATTACCTTGAAAAAACAAATGTGTTTCTATTATTGCTCTGTGCCCTGAAAAGCGTAAAGGTATATGAGAATAATTCATTTTTATTGCATAAAAGTATATTTAGTGATACCTTCATATTTTATATATGTATGATATTTTATCCATAGGAAAACAAAGATCTAAAATGTAATCACATGTCTCATGTGGGTCATACAATAGTTCAGGAGATTATAGGTCTGGGAGAATGTAGTCAATGATTTATACGAAGTTAGTTGGAATTCACAGCGGCTACAGAGCAGTATCACAACCTGTTTCACCTGGCTTCAGCTAGGTGAGCACCAAACAACTCTTAAGCACATAATTTAGTTGTATGTAGTGCTGCCATTGAAAGGTGAGGACCAGCATCTACTCTTCACTTTCTCAATTGCTTGTGGGAGAAATTGAAATCGAATAGTAGAGGGAGTTTGCAGCCTTATATTAGAAAGTTTTAAGGACTGAATCCAAATCCAGCTTTAGCGGGACAGAATACTGTAATGATTATTGATAATTGCATACATGCTGAAAGGGGAGGGCATACTGGCCCTCCTACAACACATTTTGCATCCTTGGGCCAGGTGTTGTTATCCATTTATCATTCTAGCCCTCTGTTTTAAAATGGCTTATTAAACTTCAACTTACAGTATATGAACTTCTGAGTTAGATCCTAGGAAGTTAATATCCATGTTGTAGCCAAAATGTAATGAAGAAAAATTATAATCTAATCCTATATAATAAAGATGTAATATGCAAATTGACCATCATTCCAACACACAAGATGGCCACCCCCATGTGGCCAAAGATGGCCGCCCCCATGTGGATACAAGATGGCTGCCACAAGATGGCCAGCAGGGAAAGGCAGTTGGGAGGGGCCAGGCCTACAAGGGAGGGCAGCTAGGAGTGATCAGGCCTGAAGGAGAGGGCAGTTAGGGGTGACCAGGCCAGCAGGGAAGTGGCTAGGGGGTGATCAGGCTGCCAGGAAGAAGCAGTTAGGGGCAATCAGGCAGGCAGGCAGGCAAGCAGTTGGAAGCCAGCAATCCTGGATTGTGAGAGGGATGCCTGACTGCTCTTGGGGGATTGGGCCTAAATGGGCAGTCAGACATCCCTCAAGGGGTCCCAGATTGGAGTGGATGCAGGCTGGGCTGAGGGACACACTCCCTGCCCCCGTGCATTGGGCCTCTATTATTACTATATAGCATCATCCTCTCATTTCCATTTCAGATGCATATTTTTTAGGTAGCCTCTTTCTACCCTATTTTATTGCTCTTCTCTTGCTTCTAAATAACCTTATGTAAACATCTTTCTGTTAGTGTATAAATAATCATTGGTGAACTCCTCAATATGATTTCCAATGTAATGTAGAGTATGGTTGGCTTATTGTGCCTGCCCAGTGTCTTCAGGAATACTTAACTCCTCCTACTGTATACATTTGCCACAGTTGTGTCTACTTCTAAGTTCCCGTGTTTTATTTTGCTTTAAAACATATTCTTCCTCATGAACTGCTTCTTAGTCAAAATTCCTCCCCTTTTAACTGCCGTCTCAGGTTTCATCATGGGGAGAATCCAATGGTACAAGATATAATTAAATATGTAAACAAAATGGACTCCCCCCACCCTTTTTTTTTTTTTTTTTTTTTTTTTTTTTTTTGCTTAAGACTGTAGTTTCTTTTGGACTAGAAAAACATTATGGAGTAAGTTCCCTATTCTCAAACATTTTTACAAGTGCTTACTTAACTGTATAATATTTTCTTCTCAGTCTTGTTTTACTGTAATCTACAATCTACTTAAGGGTGGATTGTTATCTCTTCTTAGTGAATCACTCTCTACATCTGGATATTTCCTGTAGATATTATTGAACTAAGCTACAGTTTATCTTTTGAACTCCATAGTACTCTTATTTCCCTAATATTTGTAAAAGTGAAGCATAGCAAAAATGAATTTAGTAGTTATTTTCTTTTTAATAAACAAATATTTTTTACACATTAATAGATTTTAAAAAGGTATTGATCACCTCTGGGTTCATTTATTCATTTAACCAATATTAATTGAGCACTTATACTGCCGTAGATAGTTTAAACTTTATAGGGATAAATGAATCAGATATAGTGTTTGTTTTTCTGTATTTTACAGACTCATGGCATAGAAGAACAAAATATGTTAAAATGGAACTTACAGACTAGTGGAAAAATTAATTAACAAAATATAGTTGCAACTAATTTTCAACATTCTGAAATAAAAGAATAGGATGAAGGGCTAGATAGAAAAGATAGTTCTCATCCAGGAAGACATTGATGGAAAGAATATTAAGCTAAGATCTAAAAGATTTAACAGAATAAAAAAAACGCAAACCACACTGTAGAGGAAGCATATGCTCCCATTAGATGGAAATGAATATTCAAAATCTCCAAAGTGAGAAACAATTTGACAAACTTTAAGAATTAAATGAAGCCAGGGATGGCTAGTGTAGTAGACAAGCAAGCAATAAAAATATATGATTCTTAAGAAGTAAGCAGGAACCAGAGATTCTGCAAGGATTTTTTAGGCCATCATAAGGATTTTGGATTTTACTGGAAGTATAATGGAAAGCCCCTGCAGAGTTTTAAGCAGAGGAATAGCAGGTTCATATTTATGGTTGGAAAGGTCACACTGGCGGCTTTGTGCAGCCTGAGTCCAAGATGGTAAAGGTCGAGGCCAGCAGAGCAGTTGCTATATAGGCCAGATGACAGATGATAGTATTTAGAACTATCTGATTTCAGAGGGCATGCTGAGGAAAATTTTAAAACATGTTTAGAGTAAGAAATGAACGACTTGAGATGCATCTAGTACAAGGAGGAGGAATGATTAAGAAGAAGAAGGAAGGAAGGAAGGAAGGAAGGAAGGAAGGAAGGAAGGAAGGAAGGAAGAAAGAAAGAAAGAAAGAAAGAAAGAAAGAAAGAAAGAAAGAAAGAAAGAAAGAAAGAAGACACCAGGCCTAAACAAACAAACAGCTAATTGTTGAGATAGGAAAGTCTGGGAGAAAAACAGATCAGCTGAAGAGGGCAGTGTATTCTGAGCTTCATTTTGAAAGTAGAAGCAGGGAACAGACTGTTGAATTGCAGATGGAAGGCGAGGGTTGGGGGAGGGAATAGGTGGGCAGAAAGAGATCAATCACAGAACTTGTATGCATATATGCATAACCCATAGACACAGACAATATAGTGGTAAAGGTTTGGGGTAGGGGGGTGGAGCGGGCGAAAAGAAGTCAATGGGGAGAAAATGGGACATCAGTAATACTTTCAGTAATAAATATATTTTTTAAAAAGAAAATGCTGCTTGTTATACCTGTGAGATAGTAAAAAAGACATGTCATGCCGAAACCGGTGTGGCTCAGTGGATAGAGCGTCGGCCTGCGGACTGAAAGGTCCCAGGTTCGATTCCGGTCAGGGGCATGTACCTGGGTTGCGGGCACATCCCCAGTGGGGGGTGTGCAAGAGGCAGCTGATCCATGTTTCTCTCCCATCGATGTTTCTAACTCTCTGTCCGTCTCTCTTCCTCTCTGTAAAAGATCAATAAAATATGTTTAAAAAAATAAAAAATAAAAAAAATAAAAAAGACATGTCAGGTGAGAACTGACATATGAAGATGGAACTCAGAGTGGACTATTTGGATCAAGATATAAGCTTGGAAATCACTAGCATAGAACAACATATTTAAGCTAATTGGTTAAATATTTAGTGAAAACAGAGAAGAAAGGATACAGGAATTTAGTATAATCTGAGAGTTTGCAATTTTAAAGTTTATAATTGTAATGGAAAAACATGTTCAAATTCCTACAATGTGCTAAGAACTTTACATATTTTAAATATTTTAAGTACTGGCTCATAGTTGAATTTCAATAAACACTACTTGCTTGAATGAATGTGTATCCTTCACTAGGATTAATGTTATCTGTTTGAAATAAGGTTGAACTTGTCCTCATCTCAGCTAAAGCTAAAGACATGGTTTATAGGTGCCTACTTGTCCAAGAGGGGCTAAATCATATTCAGACCTTTCATCAAAGGATCGAAGCTGGGAAGCTGGTTCAGTGTCCTGTATATAGGCAGACAGCATAATCAGAGAGGAGAATTGGGTTATAAATTTCTTGGAAGAGTATAACAGGGAATGTTTTCCTGAAATTCTTACATATTCCAAGTAAAGGAACAAGATATAAGGAGTGGAAGCATCCACAGAATGGAGGCTGACATCTCAGCCTGAAGCAGAATACACTCAGAGCTGAAGAAACTTATGTTCTTAGCATGTTTTTCCAAGATGAAGTGCGACGAAAGTGCCCTCGAGGCTCTTGGTGTTGTCAGAATACTGTGGCCTGGGTAAAGCTGAAGGTTAAAGGTTAGCTGAAGCTGGTTTTGATGACAGAGAAAAATGACAAGACTGTAGAGGGAGTGATCTGTGTATTTCTTGAGTAGAAAGTAAGAAATGTAACTGGCTCTACCCTTCTCCAATGAATTTCTCTAAGAGGATTGTGTGGGAGGTAAGACAACCACAGAGAAAGAAGCTGTGTGGAGTTGACCACTAGTGCAAGAGTTAGTGACATAAGCCATTAAAAGTGAAGACAAGGGAATTGTCTGTGCCAGAGGATCAATGTGGGATGACCCAAAATGCACAAAGGTGTCCTCTGAGTGAAGTCTTGCCATCAGAGGACACAAAGCCAAAAACATGGCAGCACCAGCTACCTATGCTTTTTCTCCCTTTTCCTTTAATACTACTTCTACCTTGCCCCTGTTCCTGCCCCCAAGGGAGCTAGAAATAGCAGCTAGAGGAGGGTGAGAAGGAGAAGCATGGAAAAGGGTATACATCAGTTTCACCTCCTGCCCATTGCAGGCTGGTTAATCCTGATCTGGGGCCTGGCAGTGGCATTGCTGTGATGAGGCGTCATGAATTGGAAGAGCATTTGAAGCTGCTTTGAATTCCATTGCAAAGGACTTTTAATATCTGAAAATGATAATTGTTCATTAAGCTCAGAAGTAATTGCAAATTAATGGTTCTTCTCAAGATAGTATCCAAGGGAATGGAAGGAAGAGCTCACAGAATGGATTTGAGGGGCAGTGGTAGGAGAAAAATTAAATTGTTTTTTGCACCCTTCTGAAAATAGATTGTTAATAATAGCTCTAATTAGAAATGTTTTCCAAATGCCTATTACTACCTTCAATGATGTGTACATAACTGGATAGCTCAGATTTAGAGACTCATCATTTTAGGTTACATATATATATATATAAGAATAAGCCGAAACCCGTTTGGCTCAGTGGTAGAGTGTGGGTCTGCGGACTGAAAGGTCCCGGGTTCGATTCCGGTCAAGGGCATGTACATTGGTCTGTGGGCACATCCCCAGTGGGGCATGTGCAGGAGGCAGCTGGTTGATGTTTCTCTCTCATCGACGTTTCTAGCTCTCTATCACTCTCCCTTCCTCTCTGTAAAAATATCAATAAAATATATATTTTTTTAAAAAAGAATAAGATGGTCCTCTGTGTTCAATGTTGATGAAAGTAATTTGTCAATGGCATGAAATCAAACATCCTGAAAACCTTGGAAATTTGCAGGGACATCATTTTCATGAATTTCAGAATGGCTTTTTGAAGGTTGAGACCAATAATTAGAGTGAGAAGTAGAATATAGTACTAACTGTCCCACAGTCCTTTCTGTGATAGGAAGTGCTTTATACCCACACCACCCAATATGCTAGCCACTAAGCCATATTTGACTACTGAGAACTTCACTTAAAATGTAACTAGTAGTGTAAATAAGGAACTGGTTATTAAATTGTATTTTATTTTAACTCACTTGCACTTAAAAGATATATGTGGCTAGTCGGAGCCCAGCTCCAGACTCGTTAAGGTATGATATGCTAGTCTACAAACACATAGCATAAAACAACATTATTTTAGAATTAATAGACATCTCCCCCCACCCCTGCTCCGCACTTCAAACAGTTATTTTGAACTCTTCCTTTAGCTATGTGTCCTGTGTCCTGTGTAGCTACAGTTTGCTCTCAGCTACATTACTATCTGCTTATCTATAATGTTTTTGCCCTCTTTTATTAGTCTGGCTAGTGCTTTTATAATTTTTTAAGGAAGGTGGGTATTTTCCCCACTGTAGCAACTATTCTAATTAAGATAGGTCAGTTGTGCTGCTTTTATGGCACAATTTTCCCTATAGCTAGAATTAAACGATGTGGTCAGAGGGCAATGCTAGTGTTTCCTAGCTTTTAATACTTTTGTCCATATCAAAAGACTAAATAAATGCAGTCAATATTCCCAATTCCTAACTCTCTGATAATTATTCCAATAAAGAGATATTCATGCTACCAAGCATCAATACATGCCCTTCATAGCCCTAATAAATCTGTTCCTAGAAAACAAGCCATGTTCAACTAGGGTTTTAGGGAGAATATTACCAAACATAAAGCTCAGAATGTGATTAACCAAATTTTCAGCACACAGGGCTTACAAAATACGGATTTTTAAAACCCAAGCACTTAATTAAAACTATCAAGAGAGAAGAATCATATCTTTAAAAAGGATGCATATTAAATTTCAGGTGGATCTTTTAAATATATTTTAAGTATAATTTCAGAGAGAAAGGGAGGGGAAGAGAGATAGAAAAATCAATGATGAGAGAGAATCATTTTCTTCACTACCGCCTGCAATATTTGGGATTGAGCCCGCAACTCGGCCATATGCCCTAATTGGGAATTAAACCATGGCCTTCTGGTTCATAGGTTGATCTCAACCTCTGGCTGAGCCACCACCACCAGGCTATTTAGGCAAATAACACAAATGGGGGTTTTAAATAGCATAGGATATTCACAGTAATTAGTTTTTTAAATGTCTATCTCAAAAAATAAAAACAATAAAATGATGATATCAAGAGTTATTGAGTACTCTTTGCTGGCTGACTTTAAGATATTCATAGATCTTCACAAGAACCCCATTGTAAAAATGAGGAAATTGTGACTTTCGGAGGCTGTTCAAGGCCATATATGTGGGGTGAGAAGATTGTGGTATTTGTAAAATCCAGGTATGTCTTACTACAAAAGTCATGCCTCTTGTTAATTACATATTTAAACATCTGCATATGAAGACCTCCTATATAATAAGACAAGTCATTAGCAAGACTTGTCATTCACAAGGCAATGCCAACCTCCTTCCTATTTCAGTCTGAATAATTCTAACATTCTACAAATCTTTCTTGGTGGGTTTCAATGAGCTCAGTCTGCCAGATATACAAAAAAATGTTATACACACTCGGAATAATTATTAATTCCAATGGGTTAAATCTGATAAGAAAGAAACATCAATTGAGCTATCAGTTGTAAAATGTGTATACATTTTTTGGAACACCCTATAGGTTAACTATTATACGATTAGCATTTTTATTTTGTAAGTCTTTTTTAAGATTATATAAAAAATTGAATAAATACTTTCAACATCCTAGTAATTTAAGTAATATTTTTATCATACACACTCACACATGCCCATAAATTGTAAGCTGCTCTATTTGCAGATCTATTTGCACAAGAAATGTTAACATAGGGAAGGACCTCAGCATCAAATTACATGAACAGGCATTACTTTATAAATGTTAAAAGAGAAAAAAACGCACCTTGAGCTCAGGAGACCTAAGACAGATGTATGACATAGTAGGACAACACTGCCTTGATGACATCTTTGCAGTCCAGATAACTGATGGAAAAAAAAAAAAAAATGGAAGGAACTGTATATACAGCAAGAATTTATTTCTCACAATTAGGAAGGCTGGGAAGTCCAAAATTTAGGTGCTGGGTGACTCAGTTCCCCAAAGAGGCATCTCTTCCTGGCTTAAAGATGGCCATCTTTTGGCTGTGTACTCACATGGCAGAGAAAGAGAAAGGAAGCATGTTTGTTGTGGCAGGTTCTCACATGGGAAATAATCTCATCATAAGAGCTTTACTCTCATAACCTCCTCTGCACCTAGTTTCCTTCCCAAGGCCTCATCTCCAAATACCACCATGTTAGCTCAGGATTTCATTCAACATAAGAATTGGGCGGAGTCACAATTCAGTCCACGGAAGCGATGTTACAACCAAACTTCAGGGCAAAAGAGTTCAATGACTCAATAGGAGAATGAAGAGTCCAACTGAGGAGTAATGTAAGGAAAGCAGGGGAAGACCCAGAGCACCCAGATTTTGGACAGCTGATAAGTACCAGACTAAAAAGTTCAAGATTGTTACATAATTGATCAAAATAATTAAAGTTCATTTAGTGAGAGATTATAGGATGGTTTAAGGAGAGAGGAAAGGGAAATATTAGATGTAGAATGATCTATACCAATGTGAATGTGATATTCATTTACCTTAACTAGAGGCCTGGTGAATGACATAGGTGCCTGGGGGAAGGGATGGAGGGGGTTGCTCAGCCCTGCCTGCACCCTGTAGCAGTCCCTCAGTCCAGCCTGTGCCCTGTAGCAGACCGGGAGCTCCTCGAAGGGAGTGGGCCTAAGACCTCAGTGGACATCTTTAACACTGCTGGGGAGGCGGGAGAGGCTCCTGCCACCGCAGCTGGGCATGCCTGCCATCAGCCTGGCTTGTGGCTGAGCAGCACCCTCCCCCCACCACCCCTCAAATGAGCACACTGACCAACAGGGGGCAGCTCCTATGTTGAATGTCTGGACCCCTGGTGGTCAGTGAGAGTCATAGTGACCCACTGCCCCGCCATTGGGGCAAATTGCATATTACCCTTTTATTATATAGGTTTCACATTTGTTATTGGAGAATTCTCCCATCTTTTACTTGAGTAAGAGTAAAGGATAAAAATACTATGTTAAGAAATACTGATTTGTGTTCTTTGATGCTTTTTTTCTATGTAACATGCAAGTCATTTTACTGTTTAGAAACTCCCATCTTTAAAGGAAAGCACAGGTATTTATCTTTTATATTTTTTCTAATATATATATATATTCATATATTCTCTTCTTTTAAGAATATAGCTGCATATTTATTCTGTATTTTATAAGTTTCATAATTTTCCTTTCCAATATTTTTTATTTTACTTTCACATATTATACTATTTGCACAATATTTTCAGATGCAGATTATTAACAATGGTGGGTAGAAGTATTCTTCTAAGTTCTCTGCTCCCTTATTTAGAAATTATGTATATGTTCATATTCAGATATATAATTCTTGGGATATTATCTAAATATAAACACAAGTAATAATTTTGGCTTCAATCATTGTAGTCATTGTTATTCCAAATACTTGCAATTTAGAAATTACATCCCTTGTCTAAACCGCCTATTCAGAAAGATTGGTAGAATCTCCATTAACCATAAGGTGAATATTCATTGCTCTACATAGATAACTTTCATGACTGTTTTTTTATAACTGTATTTGATAGCTTTAGTTGAATCAATTTTTTTCCTTTTCTCCCCCTACCCATTCTTTTCTCTTTTCCTTTCCTTTCCTCTATTCCTTCCTATTAATAAAATAAAGTTAGTCTATTTGACATGTACATGACTCCGAGTGTCAGGTAGTATTAATGAATTCTGTCTGTTGGGAATCTCCATGTATAATCAGATTAATGTTAAGATATAACAGACTGTCAATTTTACTGGATCTCCTTTTGTTTAATCAATTTTACCTGCTTCTCATATTTTACATCCCTTCATTAAATATCAAGGCAGAAGAGTACTTTGGAGTGTAGAGAGGAAGCATGGAGGCCTTCTCATATAACCAGCATCAATGCCCTTTAGAAAACCTAGTTTGGCTTTATTACAGTGGTAAGTACAAAAATTTAGCAGGTATTCTACAAGTAAAACGGAACTGCTTTATACTGGGGGAACTGTACTAAGAGAATACTAATAGATTTATAAATGTGGGGGTGAGGAGAGTGTAGCTAACAAAAATAAAATACAGTAATACTCAATTCATAACACCCACCGAGGGGTGACTGAATCTTATGCAGTGTTTTTCTCTAGCTTCCATGGCCTAACTTATCCTAAAATTGAGAATCATCTTTCCTTACATACCAGCATTTTCTTGCATTCTCTGTATACACTATGGGGAAAAACATTTTTTGTTTTTGTTTTTTTGTTTAATAATCCAGAGTAGTTGGTGCATATCTGCAAAAGTTTACATCATTTACTTTGAATGGGAATTTAGAATGATATAGTTCCTAATAGAACAAAAAAATATCTTTCCTGCTTTTTTACTTCATGAAATGAGAATGACAAGTGATTTTGTGATTGTGGATATTTAGGACCTTACTTTACAAAGGATAAAAAAAAATTAAGTAACTGTGTATTTTACCAGTTACTCTTTATTTGTACTATTTAAATGAAAACCCCAGCTCTGTGAACCAAGATTCTTCCATGCTCTTCTTGCTCATTTACTCGCTCCAGTAGTTTGTGGAGACTTTAGTGAATCTAAGAATAACCTTTAAAAACAGATTCTTTCTAGTCCTTTTCTCCCCTATAAAAATGTTGGCATCCATATCTTATCCTTAACTTACTTTGCAACAACCCAGTTATTTTTGTAGGCCGAGATCCTTTAAAAGAAGGAATGTGACTCATTTACTGAGCTGCATCCACCTGTCCCCCGACTTTGCAACTTATTGAATGTTCAATGTTTCTTGAATGAATGGAGCACACTTTGCCTTTCCTAGGTTTTATGGAGTTGCAGTTTGCAAGTGGCGTCCAGGCTGTTCACAAATTGAGAACTGCCCATTTACTTTTTTATTTGAGGGCCTCCTGACAGATGCTCAGTTCTGTCGGGTGCTTATAAAGCCTCGAGGAGGTTTAAAGCTCGTCCTAAATGAAGTGGTTGCAGCATTTCAGGTCGGCCCCGAGGCTGTCCCAGGGCTTATCGCTGTGCACGTGAAGAGCCAGGTAACCGCGGCGGCGGCGGCGGCGGGGCTGGGCGAGGCCGGCGGTTCCCGCGGCGCCGGGCCCGCACGGAAGGAAGCGCCTGGCAGGGCCCCGCTGGGTGCGCGCCGGCCCGCGCGGCCCAGCTCCCCAGGGCCATTGTGAGTGAGCGAGCAGCCCCGCCGCGGAGACAAGACACGCCTAGACAGGCGAGTTCCCGGCCTCCTCTGGCCGGCCGCCAGCAGCGCCTCCTCCGCGGCGGCCTCGGCGCCCCGCGGCCCAGCTCGCCGAGCCCCGGAGCGCGACCTCGGCCCTCGGCCCCCGGCGGCGGCGGCGGGATGGGACCGATGTGGCGCATGCGTGGAGGCGCCGGCAGGCGCGGGGGCCGCGGCGGCGGCGGGGGCCCCGGCGGGGCCGGCGGCGGGCAGGGCCGCCCGGGCCGGGGTCGCGGCGGCGGCGGCGTGGGCTGGCGAGGCCGCACGGACGGCGCCCGGCCGCAGCTGGAGGAGCGCTTCGCCGACCTGGCGGCGAGCCACCTGGAGGCCCTCCGCGCGCGGGACGAGCGGGACCGGCAGAACGCGCGGCTGCGGGAGGAGAACGCCCGGCTGCGGCTCGAGAACCGGCGGCTCAAGCGCGAAAACCGCAGCCTCTTCCGGCAGGCCTTGCGGCTCCCCGGCGAGGGAGGCGACGGAGCGCCCGAGGCGGCGGCGGCGGCGGCGGCGGCGGGAGCCACCCCGGGCCCCGAGGAGGCCGCCGGCGCGAACCGGACGGCGGGAGGCGGCGGCCCCGACCCGGAGCCGGGCAGCCCCCGGGCGCTGAGGGCCCGCCTCGAGAAGCTGGAGGCCATGTACCGCCGCGCGCTGCTGCAGTTGCACCTCGAGCAGCGGGCGCCGCGCCCGCCCGCAGACAAGGAGGAGGCGTCCCCGCGGGAGCCCGAGCCCGGCCTTCCCGCCCCGGACCCGGAGCCCGCGGAACCCGGGCCTTAGCTGGAGGCCGCAGCCGGGAGGGGCGGGGCCTCGCGCGGCCCCTCCTCCTCGACTCACGGCCCCTCCCACCTCCGTACGCCACGCCCCTCGGGCCTGGCCTGCTGTGCTGGGCGGGGCACTTCCGGGAGCTGCGCGGAGGCGCTGCGCAGTGGGCCCTGGGAAGCTGAGAAGCATGCAGGCCTTGGGAGTCCCCAAGAGTGTGGATGGAGCACCTGCCTGCTGCACCAGCTGGTTTCTTAATGGAGAGAGGCCTAGCGACTGATAGGCAAGAAGTGGTATCTGGCAACACCCCGATCGATGCCTGAACTTTTGTGGGTTTGTGAGGACCTGTTGTAACGTCCCCCTCTATTTGGGTTCTTTGAGGGATGAATAATGCATTTTTTTTTAAAAAGATGGTTCTGTTTTGTTGTACATTCTTCAATCCCCTAATGGCCTCCAGCCATTAACTTTAATGTGGCCAGCATTCTGTTGTTTCTGTAAATTGGTATTACTTGGATTTCTGATAAAGCACACCCTTTTTATTAAAAAGGCGTTATTTGTAACGTAGGGACTCAGTCTGCTCCTGGCTCCTGGCTCTTATATACATCTAATATATATCGATTTGTTTACCCTAGGAATTTTTAAAGTATCTACTTACAAGTGGTTTTTTTGAATTGGTAAATAAACCTGGTGCATTTAAAACAACCTAAAAGCATCCATCGACTATTATTTGAAGTTTGTGAAATGTTTACATATGTTTTCCTTTAAGAAATATTTTACACATTTTAGTATCTAACTTTGGTTATCCTTTGCAGGCTAACTATCTTTTTGCCTTATGAATACACAGTGATCCTTTTAAACGTAAGAGAGTCTAAACATTTCATTATTTTTATTACATTTTAGACTTTAAATTAGCATATAGTCAGTGCATAGCTACTTTGCCTAATTTTGACTGTTTAAGAATTTTAAAGAAATGACCAATCATTTGTATATCGAAAGCCTGAAAACAAAATGATTTTGGTCTCAATTGTGATTTCAATAGAAAAAACTCCTTAATTCTAACAGCAAATGTTCTAACAATCACTTCAGTGCGTTTTGTTAGTGAATGACACTTTTGTCTACTAAGTAGGGAAGAGGATACTGTTGTGCCTGATAAAACTCATGAGTGTAAGTGTTAAAGTGCTAGAAAACACTTCAGTTCAAGGAGAGAAATGAGAGGAGTTTTTTGTTAGAGGTAGAAAAGCAATCATGAGTTAGAGTTTTTGTTTTATTTGTGACATATTCCACAAGTTTCAAATATTTAGAATATATTACAAAGCAATGTGCCAACGAAAATAGTTTTGTGATTTTTCTAATCCTGGGTTTGGAAGATACTGCATTTTACTTAAAGGTAATTGATATTTAGTTGTGAATATTAAAATCTTCCCCTATGACCAAGAATATGAAAAGAAATGGTGAGAATAGGTAGGTACGTATATGTGAAAAGTATTTCCCTTGTAGGTCATTTTCTAATACTGGTACATATATGTGAAAAGTATTTCTATTCCTTGTAGGTCATTTTCTAATACTGGTACATATATGTGAAAAGTATTTCTATCCCTTGTAGGTCATTTTCCAATACTGAAATAAACATTTTTAGGAGGCAGTAAAAACTGAAAAAAGGACAAAAGGATATCGGCCTGACCACTATTTCATTTGGGGTTTAAATTAGTTAAACTCTCTAAGGCTTAGACTTATCATCACTAAAATAAATATAGCCTACCTAAAAATTCTATAAAAAGTTTAGTGAGATGCTGTATGAAAAATAGTTGCTTCAAAGTAAGTGTACTACCAATGAGAATTACAATCCAAATTGTGAAAGTTGTAAGTGAATATTTTACTGACAAACTCCTTTGTATTCTATATTTTGTTACTTTATGATTTTATAAGTATTAGCAGAGATGTGTATATTTTGAATGAGCCAACATTTTTTACTTCAGCATTCGCTAATAAATCAAACACATAAGATAAAGCCCTATGTAATAAGGTAATATGTAAAAAAAAGGTTCGAAAATATTGTCAATTGTGGTAAAATTGAGAATATTCAAAAAACAAGCAAAATATTTAGTTTACATAGTTTAAAAACATTTTGTCTTAAAACCATGTACAATATAAGCATGGTGAAACAATTTTTTTGTGAAGTAATGACACATATATACAAGTGAGAACTACTTTTTAGCCTAATTCCTGAAAAATATTAAACATTCTGAGACCAAAATGCTCCATTAATGGCTTAAGTCTAATTGCATTTCAACTTTGTTGAAGTTTTCTGCTGATAACTGATAAAGTATCATGTAATACTATTTTTAAATGTTTTATTATATTAAAATATGTAACTGTTTAAGAAATGGGTAAAATTGGTTTTAGAAAAGTTTGATCTAGGATCTACTTTAAAATAAGCTAAACTGTAGATAAAATCACATTTTACTTTCATAATTTCAAATGTACTGTTGTGTAATGAAAGAGGGTTTATCATTGATAGAAAGCAACAAAATGTGTTAGGGAGAAAGATTGACAGTTTTAAAGTCAGTACTTTTGGCATGGCTGCTATACAAACATATACTTTTTTATGTGTTTCTTTATGAAATAAATATAAATCAAAGCAATATAAAATGAGTAATATAGGTTATATAACATTCTCATTGCTAAATTTCTTGTACACTATAAGTATTTGAGGATTATTTGAAAACTTTTTTTGTTTAAATAGTCTTAGATTTAGATTTGCCAACTCATGAGTATTGCCATGATGAAACTTATATCAAATTATTTAATAAACTAAATATCACTATATATTAAATAATTTTTGGCAGCATGATTTTGATCCTAATGCCAAAATATCAATTTCTGTATTGCTACAAGGAACAGATTTTGACTGAGAATTTGTCACAAAATCTTCATGAATAAATGACAAGATTAGTATTTTTCTTTAATGATTAATTGATCAATTATAAATTCTAATTTTATTATAAACTTTCTTTTTTGATATCTATCTTATATAGATAATACTTATTCAATGAAAATATGGACCAAACAAAGCAATATTACCCTCATCTGACTTTATAAGGATTAATTGTGCTCAAACTTACATAACTTATACTAAGATTAGCATCTCTCAATGATCAGAATTAAACTACATTGTGTTTAATTCATAACAGATTTTGCTTATTATAAAATTTATATTCAGAATCTACTTGTCAGAATCATCTCATATTCCATAATAATTTATTAATAAGAGTCTTTCTAAACCCAAACTTTTAAACATCTCATACTTTAGACAGAAATTGAGAAAGAACAACAGTGAGTTTGGTGCTTCATTCTTATTTGAATAATAAGCATTCTACTCTAAAAATTGAGTGTCTGAGGGAGGAACTTGAACAACTATCTTATGTCCTGTACTTATGACTGATAAATGTCTCCCTTGTCTTTCGTTTTCTCAGCTATCCTCCTTTTATCTTTGACTTTATCTTAAACATATAACCTGTATTGTATTATAAACTTAAAAGATCTTCACCTTTAACAAGACTTATGGTGAAAACTCTTGTTCAAACCAAGAAACTACACTTAGTGACTGTTAAAAACAATGATAACTTCTAAAAATCTAGTCAAAGTTCCCGATTCAAGGGCTTCAGGGTATCAAGAAGCTCTGTTCCACATGGTCATTCAGGATCTTAGATTTTTTTAATGATGTTCCTCTCCTTTGCCCTCTGTCTTTGTTTCACCTAAATAGTAGAAATAGGTTATTTCTAGAGCCAGGCCTCAGCATTTGGGAAAGAAAAAGAGAGGCCAGGCCAGAACTGAAAATGACATCAATATTTCTGGTCACTTTCTAATGCCAAAACTTCATCACATGACCCATATAACTTCAAAGGAGGCTGAGAAGTGTAGTTAAGCTGTGAAGTCCTTTGCCCAGCTATAATTTCATTGCTGTGGAATAATAGGAGAACTCATTTTGGTGGACTACCACCTTAATGGAGTCTGGCATCGACTTAAATTTTTAAAAGAAAATATATGTCCCGGTATAGCATTTTTTTAGTCTATAGTTTTAAAAAATTCCGACCTTTTCATTCTCCTATACACTCTTTTTGAGTACAAAATATAAGACGTTATTTGAAATAAGCATGACAGTACAGCTATTGAATTTTATATAGGAATCCCTGAAAAGTATGAACCATCTCTGAATAGAGTATGCCATAAAAATATGGCTTTAAGAACCTATACTTGGTAAAAGTTATTCTAAACCATATGTAAAACTAGACATATAACTTGAGGGGTATATATTTTCTGTTCATCTTGTTCCTTATTTTCTAGGATTTTACAACTTTTACATCTGAAAGAGACTTTGGATGTTTTTAGCATAGCATCCCTCAGACTTTTGCCAACAACTTAACAGCTTCCACAGGGAACCACATACCCATCACACTTCATAGCTTAGAATATACTCATCACAATCCTAGGTGGCAGTATTCCCTACTGTTTGTGAATGAGGAACCTGATGAACAAAGAAACTGAATAATTTCCAAGTGAAAAAATTATTGTAAAAGTTTTTAAATAGAGATATAATTAACATGTATCAATTTTAGGACAAACATATATATATATGCCTAAGCAACTATTACAGTGGGATGACCGGAACAACTGGTCACTATGATGTACACTGAGCAGGCAGGAAGGCGAGTGGTTAGGGGTGAGATAGATGTCCACCTGCCAGATGTCTGACTGCAGGGATTGGGCCCAAATAGACAAATATCCCCTGAGGGGCCCTGGATTGTGAGATGGCACAGGCAGGGCTGAGGGACCCCCCCCTCCCTGTGCACATATTTTGTGCACCAGGCCTCTATTACAAAATTATTATCATAATAAGTTAACATTCCTCACTAAAGATAGTTACTTTCTTTTGTGATAAGAACTTAAAATTTTATTTTTTTAGCAACTTTAAAATATACGAACAGTATTTTATATTATAATCACAGTGCTGTACATTATATTCTCAGAACTTATCACTACAATGATACCTTAAAATGTGGATGTCTCATAAAAACAATGTTGAGGAAAAGACAAAAGATTCAAAGAACATAAAATGGATGAAAGCTAACATCTCTGTATATTGAGATCTCCTATAAATCAAGACAAAGAAAACCATTTCAGTTCAGAGAAAGGCAAAGTATCTTACAAGTCCTTTATATTAGCTAAGAAAAAGAGTAGCCAATAAGCATATAAAAATACTTTCACATTAATAGTAATATAAAACTAAACTAAGATGTTCTCTTTTTTGTATTTAAAAACTAAATAATCAGTATTTACCTATGATGGAAGGAAAAATATTAGAAATCTGAACATCTTCTCCAATGGTACTTATATCTAAATGATTCTCAATCCTATAATTTTTGCTTTAAAAAAGGCCTGTCCTAGTTTTTCCTTTTCTTTCCTAATTTTGAATATGGAGTATTTTAGAATCCTTGGGCTTCATTTTCTGTAAGGTGAGCATTGAGCAATGCAAATTTATTTTATTTCAGAGGGTAAATTGGCGTATGTATTCTTGACCAATAATTTTTAAACCAGGGTGTGCATACATGCTGGGAGCAAGTTAAAAAACAAAAACAAAACTAACTTCTATTTATATTTATTTGTTTTTTAATTTGACCAAGAGCTCTGTAAGAATTAGAATTTCCACTGAAACTGGTTTGGCTCAGTGGATAGAGCGTTGGCTTGCATACTGAAGGGTCCTGGATTCAATTCCAGTCAAGGGCATGTACGCTGGTTGTGGGCACATCCCCAGTGGGGAGTGTGCAGGAGGCAGCAGATCGATGTTTCTCTCTCATTGATGTTTCTAACTCTCTATCCCTCTCTCTTCCTCTCTGTAAAAAGAAATCAATAAAATATATGTTTTTTTTTTTTAAAGAATGAGAATTTCCCCAGGGGGAGAACCATTAGGATGGATCTCTACTTTCATCTCTATCTCTATTTTCTCTATCATATTTATCTTTCTCTATTTCTATCACAGTACCTTTGAGAGATTTTTTGTAATTGTTTCACGTGATTAAAAAAATATCTTTATTGTTGAAAGTATTATAGATGTCCCCTTTTTTTTTTTAACCCCCAGTAACCCCCTCCACCAGCACTTATTTTATTTAATCAAAATGTTTTATAGATCCTGGTAGAATGTAAATAATACCACACTGGGAGACAGAAAGCTCAGTTGCAGTGCTTGTTATTTATTAGTTTTGGAACTTAATATTAATATCTCTAATATATAATTTTTTTAAATTTAAAAATTAAATATTTTATCAAATATATGTCATAATGAGTTATGTTATGAGATTTAAATTAGAAATTTGGATTTTATTTTAAAATCTAATACCAAAGTAATAAAATTATTATTTACTAGAGACCCGGTGCATGAAATTCATGCACGTGTAGGGGTCCTAGGCCTAGCCTGTGATCAGGGTTGATCTGCAGGGCTACCAGCGGGGCATTCTGGGTTCCTCCTGCTGGCACTCGCCATGGTTGGCTTGGTGCTGGCCACTTGCTGGCCCCACCCCCTGCCACCGCCACCACTAGTCAGAGCCTGCTGAGCTTCTGCCGCCTGGTAGTCAGTGCATGTCATCGCAACCAGTCATTCCTTCAGTCATTCTGCCGTTCAGTCGATTTGCATATTAAGCTTTTATTATATATGATAAAGGATCATTTTTTTTCGTATCTTTTGCCTTTCGAGACAAAGGAATTAGGCATTAAAATTATTTCAGATTTTAAAAAAAATTAGTCTCCTCAACCACTTACTGAGGTTGAGGATTATCTCAAAATTTTTTGGTATAGATTTCTTTGCTTGGCCTTTTATATATTTCAAGTGAAAACTCAAAGCAGGTTTATATCTATCAAGTATAAGAAGTCTACCAAGTTAACTTGCAAATCCCAAGGGTAGTATTATTGAATCTATGTGCTTCACAACACTTTCTGAGAGGAATAAAAACACTTTTGGGCTTTTAATAAGGCAATTAGTACTCCTAATAATTCTAAGACGTGAAAATATCTGACTGTGAGGTTGATTATGTACTCAAGCAGAAAGCTATAATCAAAAGGTTTCTGAATCCATTCTCCTTCGATAATTTTTTCCCTTATTATTGATGTAGATGTTGAGTTTCTTCACAAAAATGCAAAATAATTGCATCCAAAGACTCCCTTTAACTAAAAAGAAATTTTCACATTTTTACTAAACTGATATTTTTTTTATGAAATAATTCATAAGAATTATTCTTCTGAAACAGTTTCATCTGCACAGAAAGAATCCAATAAAAAGAAAATGTCCAAACACAAAATTCCCAGGTATCAGACATTGCCAAAACAAAACTCTCCATCCTTCACTCTACTTTATGTTTACCACATTACCAAGCTCCCTTGGTTTTTGGGCTACGGGGCAAGGTTGACTTTTGGTTGGATTTGGTCACTAGGCCATACTAGCAGAAATCAGAAGAGGAAGGAATATTAGGTTTGGCTTGCTACAGATTAGTTGCATCTTTCTACCAAAGGTCACAGTTCAAGTAAATTTTCCTTCTCTACAGAGCCCTCTGTCTACAGGCTCTGGTAAAGGTCCTAGCCACCTCACCACTTCTGGCCAAGGTGTGGGACATTTTCCATGGTAGCTGTTACTAGCTACAGAGTACTGCTCTGTCTCCTAAACCATACCCAACTTTTTGTAAAAAGCCCTTTATTAAACTATTCTAAAATGGCCCACCTTCAGTGTGCATCTATTTCCTGTGGGGACTCAGATTGATTCAAATATAAACTAAGTGACTATGATAATGATATGGACTGGTATGCCTTAATATTTATTTAATTTAATTTAATGCATTTTAAAGATTCAATTGAACAAAAGAAACACATCTCAAAATTTGATCTTCAATTTCTTCAGTTTGATCTTTTCTTTTTTTGTTGTTGCTAATCCTCACCTAAGTATATTTTTTCCATTGAGTTTTTTGTTTGTTTGTTTGTTTTTTATTTTATTTTATTTTTTGATAGCCAACATACTCTTTTATTAACAACCAAAAAGCTTCACACTTAAAATAAGAAAATAAATGTTTTACTAATGAACAATTAAGTGAATTTTATCCAGGACCTTACAGGATTTTTATAATATGTACTACTCATATCTCAGAAGAAAGAACATTAGCTTGCTGGATCATTAGGGTATGACCGAAAATGAGAGACAGTAATTTATAAAAGTTACCTTATAGCTTTCCCAAACAGTAGTTTCTCTGAAATTAAAACAGGAAATAAAATTTGTATTTATACTTAGTTTTAGAGATAACTCACAATGCACACCAAACTTTTATATTTATGATGTTACTTTTTAAATCTACTCAATAGAAATTCAAATCTGTTTTTTTTTAAATATATATTTTTATTGATTTCAGAGAGGAAGGGGAAGGAGAGAGAGAGAATGATGGGAAAGAATAATCACCTGCCTCCTGTATGCCCCACACTGGGGATCAAGCCTGCAACCCAGGCATGTGTCCTGACCAGAATTGATCTGTGACCTCCCTGTTCATATGTTGATGCCAAACCACCAAGCCACTGGGGCCAAATCTGATTTATTTATTTATTTATTTGTTTATTTATTTATTTATTTTACAGTGAGTGAATGGGAGAGAGGGAGGAAGAGAGAAATAGAAGCATTGATCTAAGAAAGACACATTGATTGCTTGCCTCCCATGGGTGGCCAGAGATGTATCCTACAACCCAGGGACTTGCCCTTAACTGGAATCAAACCCATGACCTTTGGTGCATGGGCCGATGCTCTACCACTAAGCCACATCATCCAGGGCTTGATGTTTTATTGATTTTATGTATATACTAGGTGCCTAGTGCACAGAATTCTTGCATGGGGTGGGGAGGCGAGGGTCCCTCAGCCCAGCCTGCACCCTCTCCAATCTGGGACCCCTCAAAGGATGTCCAAGTACCCGTTTAGGCCTGTTCCCAGTAGGAATGGGCCTAAACGGGCTTTCGCACATCCCTCTCACAATCCAGGATTACTGGCTCCCAACTGCTCGCCTGACTGTTTTCCTGATTGCCCCTAACCACTTCTGCCTGCCAGCATGATCACCCCCTAACCACTCCCCTGCCAGCCTGATTAATGCCTGATGCCTGCTCTCCTGTCAGCATGTTTCCCATAACTGCCCTTCCCTGTAGGCCTAGTCACCCTTAACTGCCCAATCCTGCAGGTTTGGTACTCCCCAACTGCTCTCCCCTGCAGGCCTGGGTCTCCCCAACTGCCTTCCCTGCTGGCCTGATCACACACTGCCCTCCCTTGCAGACCTGGTACCTCCCAATTGCCCTCCCCTACTGGCCATCTTGTGTCCACATGGGGCAATCATCTCTGACTACCTGGGGGCAGCAGCAGGCCAGGGCAGATAGAAAGCTTGGCTTTCTCCATTGCTGGGGGCAACCCTAGCCTCCTACTCTCTCCAGCTCCATGGCTTCCACCATTTTTGTTGGAATTTATATATCTTCTATCATTGGAACTTTGTAGCATTGAGTAGAGTGCTGGGCCAGCAAGGGCAGGTGGAAAGCTTGGCTTCCTCCATTGCCGCGGAAACCCAAGCTTCCCACCTGCTCTCTGTGACCATAGCCATGTTGGTTGTTTTGTTTGTTTGTTTGTTTGTTTGTTTGCATATTTGCTCCTGATAGGCTTGTGGGCATGGCTTGAGGGTGTAGTGGAAGTATGGTCAATTTGCATATTTCCCTTTTAACATATATATATATATATATATATATATATATATCCCTAAACTTAGGTTTTTACAATTCAAAAGATAGTATGTATTATTCTTTATAGTTGTTTTTTTAAATGTGTATGAATGATTCAATACCATTCAACACATTTATTATTTTAACAATCCTTATGCACAAAATATCTGTTCATTGGTAACACAATCTATGAAATCATTTCTTTCCTTGACGTGTTTAACATCCAATGCAGAAATGTAGAAATATAATGTAAGATAGGAAATCAAGGAGAAAATTTTAACTGCCCAAACTAGGAAGAATAGGATTCGCATGAAGTGTTATTTGAGCAGATTCCAAAAAAGGCAGGTAGAGAACGAAGTAGATGAATCTTGTAGCTTGATTTTTCAAGAGCAAGGCAATATAAGCAAAGGGATATGAATAGAGATATATAGGAAATGCTCTATGAATAAGGAAACTAGTAAGACTGAAGTGATGATGTTACAGGATTGTATGTGACTCCAAAGGACAGGTAAAATAGTGGAAGGCCTCAAATTTCAAATTAATATTCTAATGGAGAAAAATTCTTTTTGAGCAGGTGATTGATTTAGAATTATATAGTAGCTCATCTTATGAACAGATTTGGGTTTAAGAAAGATTACACAGGCAGCAGCTTATAAGAGGAAAGGTAAAGCTAGAGGTAGGAATGCCAGGAAAGAAATTGGAACAATAGTTCAATTAAGATGTTATAGAGCCTGAACACAAGCGAAACTGTTGGAGAAGAATATGATTCTTAATTTGTTCCTTCTGAAAGCAGAGCCTATACCAGGCATAGATAAAAATGACACAACCATGGGAGAAACATGCACAGTTCTAAGAGATAAAGACCAAAGAGTGAACTTAAAGAAATCCATATATTCAAAGAACTGAGAAAAGCCGAGGTGATTGAAAAGAGTAGGTTAGAAATGTAAAGCAAGATCTAAGAGACTAAAATTCTTTAAGACTCAGGAAAGAGATTTGATGAATGAGTGAACTGTTTAATACTGGAAAGAAGGTAAGCAAAACATGGTAGAATCCAAGTAAAAATGAACCAATTCACCTTCTGTGCCTGGGTCCACAGCCTTTGTAACATAACTTTATGAACAGATGTAGTCTGCTTCCCTACTTGTTGTTATTTGCTTTGCCCAATGGAATACACTGGAATGACAATGTAGCAGCTGTGTGGATAGGACTCAGAAGACCATGCATGCTTCTACTCTTTCTTGGACTCCTGCCCTCACCATATGAACAAGCATAGGATAGCACACTGGATAAAGTAAGTGAAAACTGATTTATTCCTGTTACTATCGCCAATAATCAATCAACTATCCTCAACCAGCCAGTTCCCAAACAAGTCATCTGCTCACATACATAACAGCAAGTACTGTACAGATCAATTCAGCCAGATCCAGATTAGTACCACTGACAGGTTAAATTTGCAATCACCAGTTAATGGTTATTTTAAGCCATTAGTTTTGAGGGCAGCTTATTACATATAAATAGATGACTGACACAGGGAGGAATCTTTGCAGAATCAACTTTAGAGAAGTGATGGCAAGAGGCAAGCTGTTATATTTTAAGTTTTTGAGACGTTATCTTACAAGGCCTTATACTGTAAGAATTGGGCAGTGAATATTTAAAAATAAGTCTTCTTGAAGAGAAGCACAGAATTGGGAGAGTTGCTGACAGTATGATCATTTTTATTGTGAGTATGGAATGGATTGAACTGTTTTAGGGAGATGAGAATAATCTAAAAAAAAAATGAGATGAACAGGCCAGTGGAAAAATATGTAATTGAGCTAACACATTATCAGGAACAGGTGAACTCAAATGCACAGATGATTAGAACAGTCTGGTAAAAAAATAGAAAACAAATCTTAAGAGATAAGAAGAAAGGGCAGTTGGTGATATAAAGAATGAGGTTGGAGAGAAATAGAGTGAGGTCAGGCCTTTTCAGTGAAGCAGTAAAATCATCTGTCAAATTAAGTTAGTTGATTTTCTGTTCTTAAAATAGAGAAAAGTTTTAAACATTGATGAAAGATATCTAAAATGTAGTCAATTGGGCAATAAATCAAAGGATGGCTGAGTAGTTCTAAAAGTGCATGTGAGTCTGGATATAAAAAAAAAATACTATAAATGTATAAATTATATTGGATATGAGGAAAAGCATGCATGAGACAACTCTGAAAGATAACTAAGATGCATAAGATCCAAACTGGTTTGTCTCAGTGGATAGAGCATCAGCCTTCAGACTGAAGGGTCCCCTGTTCGATCCAGTTCAATCCCCTGTTCGATCCAGTTTGATCTTCTGTTCGATCAAGGGCACATGCCCAGATTTGTGGGCTCTATCCCCAGTAGGGGGATGCAGGAGGCAGCGGATCAATGATTATCTCTCATCATTGTTTCTAGCTTTCCCTTCCCCTTCCTCTTTGAAACAAAAATTTTAAAAAATATGCATGAGAATATTTTATAAAAAATAGTTTAAAATTGATTTTTAGAAAGGAAGAGAGGGGGAGAGAAACATCAATGTGAGAGTGACATCAGTCAGCTGCCTCCTGCATGTCCCCTACCTGGGATCAAGCTGCAACCCATGTGTGTGTCCTTGTCAGTGGTGGTCAGGGAGTCTCTGGCTGGAGATAGATATAGATATAGATATAGATATAGATATAGATATAGATATAGATATAGATATAGATATAGATATAGATAGATGTAGATGTAGATGTAGATGTAGATGTAGATGTAGACAGAATATTATTCAGGCTTAAAAAAGGAAAGTCCTGCCATTTCTGTCAATGTGGATGAACCTGGAGAACATTATACTAAGTGAAGTAAGGCAGACACAAAGGAATCTAAAAGAGTCAAACTCACAGCAGCAGAGAGTAGAATGCAGGTTGCCAGGACCTGGTTGTAGGGAAGGGGGTGGTGAATAGGGAAGAATAGTAGTAAAGAGAACAAAGTTTCAGTTACATAGGGTGAATAAGTCCTAGTGATCTGTACAGTATAGTAACTATAGTTAGCAATACTGCACTGCATACCTAAATTTTTGCTAAGAGGGTAGATTTTATGTTAAATGTCATTATAAGATACACATTCAAAAACAGAGATCAGGAAACTTTTGGAAGTGAGGGATGATAGTGGCATAGCTTGTGATAGTTTCACAGGTATACACATTATCTCCAAACTCATCAGTTGTATACATTAAATATGTATACAGCTCTTTGCCCATCACTGAAGTAGTTAGAGATTTACATTGAAGTAACTGAATATGCTATGGAAAGTTAACATTATGTAAAGGTATGTGAGCTTTTTCACTTGATTACAAGTTTCTCCAAGGCAAAGATAGTATCTTACTCATCTTCTATCACCAATAAATGCCTACAATGTTATAAGTAATACATATTTTGGCATTTAAAAAAAACAAAGGTTCCCAAAGTGAATGGACACAGATGTCTGTATTCCCTCCCACCCCTCTCTCTTAAAATGTATTTTGAAAGGAAAGTGATGAGTTTTCCTGGAGATGTATCTAATTATTTGGCAATAATTTTTGGTCCTTCAAAAATAGGACTAATTATAATCATATAGGCAGGGGATCTTAGGTGGCAATTTATAATTTTTAGCAGCTTTTTACTTGCAGCATTTTAGAGTTGCTGCAGCAGGAGGTAAAGTACTTGCAAAATGATGTTTATTTGAATAGAAATCCTTACAATGCTATATTAGGGAATCACTAAAGCCACGCTCAAGGGAAATAAATGCATACGTCCTCTATTTATATTATTTAAATGCCTCATGTGTTCTACATAATGGCTACATGGATTTTGGTTTCTCCAATACCCTCTTACATGTACTTGTGACATAAGGTACTCACTTACCAATATAAGTTAATGGACTAGCCAATATGATAGACAGATATGACTGTTGAGTATCTGAATAGCCTGAACTAAGATGTAGTATAAGTGTAAAGTACATGCTGGATTTAAAGTACTTAGAATAACTTAAATATCACAGTAATTTGATATCAATTACATGTGGAAATTATAACATTTTCATATACTGTATATTTCACATAAAAACACTAACAGAATTGACTTTATCTTTTACTTTTTTATGTGAATTCAAGAAAAAATTTTAAAAGCAGACATGGCTTGACTTATATTTCTGTTGAACAGTGCTATCAGATAAGTATTAGAACAGAGTACAGTAGGATTAATTTTCTCCCCTTTAGAACATCATTTTCTAATACAGCAGCCTTAGATTACAACAATTTTTACAAACCAATTGCACAATTTATCTTTGTGTTCAATTTCTCTTCTACTAAATCCATGTGCTCCTTTTTAAGAAATCTGATGGTAGGCAGCTTATTTTTTATATCTCAGTTCTCTGCAAAAAGATTTTGTCAAAGCTTACCATAAAATATATTTAAACACAACAGCTTAAAATAAAGTCAAATAGAAATAAAACAAACTAAAGAATAGGTGTCACCAGGTATCTATATATATAAAAGCCTAAGTGACCATTATGGCAGAATGATTAGAATGACCAGAATGACCAGTTGCTATAACGCACACTGAGCAGGCAGGCAGGTGAGTAGTTAGCAGCAAGCAGGCAGGCAGAAGAGCTGTTAGGGGTGAGCAGTCCCAGACTGCGAGAGGAATGTCTGACTGCCAGACGACTGACTGCAGGGGTTGGGCCTAAACTGGCAGTCAGACATCACCCAAGGGGTCCTGAGTTGCCAGAGGGTGCAATGTATTAGAGTTGCTGCAGCAACTCTGAGGGACCACCTCCCCCCCCATCCCCATGCACAAATTTTGTGCACCAGGTCTCTAGTACTGAGATAAAATTCTTACTGTAATTGATTAGTCATCAAACTCAAACTCTCTTATCAGAGGATCAGGAAAACATAATCTATGTTTTCTTGCCTGATGGTAGAGTAAGATAAAAAAATGGAGTCATCTGTTATTAGGAATAGAACTTTTTATAAGATGGCCTCTAAATCTGCTGTATGGCAAGAAATTAAAAAATAAAATAAAATAAATTTTAAAGGCAGAGAAATCTCAGGGAGGTGAGGGAAATCAGAGCACCTTAAGAATCTACTGCTGCCCAGCTGGCATAGCTCATTGTTGAGTATCAAACTATGAGTTAGGAGGTCCTGGTTCGATTCCTAGTTGGAGCATATGCCTGGATTGCAGGCTCGATCCCCAGTGTGTGGCGTGCAGGAGGCAGCCGATCATGATTCTCTCTCATCATTGAGATGTCTCTCTGTCTTTCTCTCTGTCTTTCTCTCTCTCTTCTTCTCTGACATAAATAAAAATATATTAAAATATATTAAAATATAATCCACTGCTGCTCTAACTAGTTATTCCACTGATGACCCTGCTTATGTGGTCTTGGTTGCACATTTGCACCTTTGTTCTGAAATAATGGTGACAGACATAGCTGTGGTGTGAGCCCTCTACACTGAATTCCAGAGAGTACGTATTGGAAAAATCAGTGGTGAAAATTTTCCACAATAGTATGAATGATAAAAAAATTTACAAGGATTGATTTAATAAAAACCATATCTTTAGGTCAATTAAAAAGATGTGCAGTGCAAATGGAGAAAAATATTTTAGCAGTTTTAAAGAAAACTAAGCATCCATTGAAATGGATCACATATGAGAAATTTAAACATTTACATACTGGTTTTGGTCAAGTCTGAAAGAGATAAAATTGAAGTGAGCAGAGGGAGGTAAGAACCTTGTGGAGCCAAAACCGGTTTGGCTCAGTGGTAGAGCGTCGGTCTACGGACTAAAGGGTCCTGGGTTCGATTCCGGTCAAGGGCATGTACCTTGGTTGCCGGCACCTCCCCGATAGGGGTGTGCAGGAAGCAGCTGGTCGATGTTTCTCTCTCATCGACCTTTCTAGCTCTCTATCTCTCTCCCTTCCTCTCTGTAAAATATCAATAAAATATATTTTTTTAAAAAAGAACCATGTGGAAATGATCTTTGAGAGCAGCTGAGAGTTAGAACTTCCTGATAAACTCTGAAAATAAGTTTTGGATTTTGCTCTAAATGTGACACAAGGTTAATAATTTTGAGCACTGGAAATAGAGAATGCATTGTACAATATAAAATTAGTCTGACTGCTTTGGGGCCAAGAGAGAAATCAAGGTAATTCATTTTGGGTATAAATATGAAGATAAATACCTGGATTTTGGAGTTTGAAGCTCAGGAAATAGACCTGATCTACATATGTAACTCTGAGCATCCATAGAGAGTAGAATAAATATTTTGGCAGTAAATATAGATAGAATAGAACAAGGGGCCTGCACTCACAAATATTTATATTTCAAATAGTGATGCTGGAGCCAGAAAAGAAAGCTTAGGAGGAACAGTTTGTAAGAGAACAAAACCCCAAGGAGTGTCCTACTTCATGCATGCCAATAGTCTACGACAAGAATGGGGGCATTCACCATCAAGTGTGCCAAATACTGCGGACAGGCTGAGTAAGAAGGGACCACAACGTGGCCATGAGGTGTGTCATTGCCAAGGCCGCTGTTGACATTGACAAGAGAGGTTTCAGTGGTGCAGGTAAAAAAAAAAAAAAGATTTGGAAAGTGACAAAATGGATCATGGACGCACATGCATGAACAGCTCTTTCAAGGGTTTTCTGTTTAAAGGAGCAACCACAACAAAATGAAATGCTAACTGAGCAGATACCAGATTAAGAGACACTTGTTTTGTTTGCTTGTTTGGTTTTTTAAATGATGGGAATGATAGGGTGAGAAGGAAACATTGGTGATCCCGGAGGAGATAGAGACAAAGCATATATGAAAAGGCTGGCTGTAGAGGAGATAGGGGATACTTCATTCCTTGTCATAAAAAAATAAAGCAGATAGTGCATGACAAGATACAGGTGGGGTGGCAGATTTACTGGAGGGTTCTGAAGGCATTCCTTTCTTCTTTTTCTGTTTTGTCAACATAGTGTGAAGCAAGGTCATCCTGAGATGGAGACAAGGAGCTTGTCTTATTACACAAGCAATAAAATAGTGACTCTAATAAAAGAAGCTGTCTGAACCTGTTTCCAAGGTGGTATACTTCATTTTCCTCCCAAGTACACTCGCTGCTGTCTACATGGCTCAAATGATTAGAAGATTATCTACAACCCAGATGTTTGATAGTTCCATGTCACTTCTTACAGCGTGCGGTTTATGAGAGGGTTATGGAGGCTGAAATATATACCAAACTGTTACTCACATTCTCCTTATTTTTTGAGTCATCAGTATGAGAGCAAATCTGGAGGATAACTGAAAATTTATCTATACAAAGGCAGGCTGAGGTTTAAAATAGAAGAGGCAACATTTTTGTTTCCTTGAAACAATGTTTATGTAGAAATTGAACATATATTTATTCCTGTTCATAGACATAAAAAGATATAAAAACATGTCACAACTGGAACATGACAGATAAATGCATATATTTTATTTCTTCAGTTACCAAAAGTGTGATAAAAAACAAACATGAAGATTGGTACTTGTATTGTGATTATTATACCTATTTTATTGCACTTTATTTATTTAACATAAATGGTGGAATTTAATCTTTATTTACAGGGGAAATTCCACATAGACATAAGAAACTCACTGAGAATGGAAGCTTCATACAATATGTACAGTTTGGAACTGTTCAAGTATAGATTTGTTGTAAAAAGTGCTACAATAACAAACCAAGTTTAAAAAGAGTTCTTAGTAGAGAAACAGTAAGACTTACTTATACCAAACATAGTACACAACAAACAACTTTATGTTTCAGTTGTACAAGTCTAAAAGTTAAAGGTCCCAGAAGTGCCATCCTGAATTTGGAATGCATAACCTTCAGAGGTAGTTTCTGGCACAACATTTTGATCTTCCTCTTCCTCTACAGAAAAAAAATATTTCTCAATCAAGTTCAGTGAAGCTTTGTACACAGACTCATTTTCATGGTTTTGTAAGGCTTCAATTTTGTCCAAACCCCACATTCTTCAATCATTATACTTAGTTTCTCAGTTTCACCTGTTTCTCAGCAGCCTGAAAGATACTTGAAATGGCATCCAGAGTAACCAGAAAAATCTTGGTATCTTTCGCAGTTAAGAGGCTCATCAGTGGTTCTATTATGCCACAGTGGACGAGGTATACAATTTGTTCAACTGCTCCACCATTTGTATAGTTGGTCACAGCCCTTTCAGCTTCCTTTTGTGTCTTAAAGTCTGCCTTCGAAAGAACAATAATGAGGAATGGGACTGATTCATGATTCACAACTTGCTGTATCTGGCCCTGTCGGCCAGCGGTGATGTTTGACATTGTCCCTGTAGCTTTCTTCTGAATATTAGTTTTGGAGTTCATTAGCAGGCTGGGAAAGATTGCAAGTGCTCCCGCATCTATTACAACCTGCGTCTGTTCTTCTGTCCCAGTGACAACATTTCCTATGGCTCTTAGTGCAGGAGACACAATTGGCAATTCAGTAGCTCCTAAGAGCTTCACACGGTGGGGTACAACTCCTGTTTTCACAACCATTTCAGTCCGTTCATTTGGACCAGCGGTAAGGTAGGAAATGGCCCAGCAGCTATCTGCTGATACTTCTGGATCACCATGATTCAGGAGACAAACTAAAGTAGGAAGAATCTGCTCAACAGCATCTAATGGGTGTACAGGATTCTTGTTGCAACAAAGGTTTGAAAGTGTCCAGGTCAGATTATGTAAGTAACCACTTGCTAAAGATGACATATCAGGACCTGCAAGAAGATCCAACAGTGGTTCAACTGCACCATTCTTGATAACCAAGTCTCGGAAAACTGAACCATTACCTGCAGTGTTTCCTAGAGCCCATACGGCTTGTTCACTGATGTGAGCATGGGGAGATGCCAACAGGAAATGGATAGCATCTCCATCTACTACAGCCTTGGCTGTTCCGAAGTCCCAGAAGCAATGTTAGTGATAAGATAAGAACTTGGGGAAGAATCGACAAATAACTATATGAAAACCATAAATTTGTTATCTTTTGGCAATAGCTCATATTGTTCGATATTGGTTAGTTGGTGTTTTGAATTCATTTTTTATTATTTATTAATGAGAGAAATTTTTAGATGTGCAATGTTAATTTTTTTGAAATATTTCTTTGTAATTTTACTCTGTTTTATGTTAGGACTTTCTTAAAATGTGTTTCTGTAAAAAATTTATAGTATATCCAGTTTGGAGACATAGAAGACAATTAATCCCTGAAAATCAGTAGAGACTTGTAGGTATAATGTTATAAATCTTGGTCTCTAGAGTCAGGCAATTCTGATTCCCAGTTCTCCATTGAGTTGTATAATTTTAAGTAGGCCACTTAATCTCTCATAAACTAAACTTTCTTATATGTGCAATGGGGGAAATCATAGCACCTCCACAGTTGTAAGGATACATTGAGAAGGTGAAATGAAATGCTTCTGCGATGTATTACATGCATGTGCAATGGCAGCAATGGCAGTCACATATGTGGAAAGCAGCCTATGTGGAAATTTTATTGATTTTTATAGAGAGGAAGGGAAAGAGAGAGCGAAGTATCATTGTGAGAAATATCTATCAGTTGCTTCCTGCCTGTTCCCTGACAGGGCTCGAACCCACAACCTAGTTATGTGCCTGACTGGGAATTGAACTCATAACCTTTCGCTCTACAGGACAGTCAATACTCTATCAACTGAACCACTTAGCCTGGGCAATCTTGTTGTTGTTGTATTTTTATATATATCACAGCCATCTCCATTGTGTCTATTTATATTCATTCATCAATTTATCTTATTTTTTTTTATGCATTCAAAGTAAGTTGAGGCTATCAGTACTCTTTAACACAAAACACTTCAGCATGCAATATAATTAAAATTTGTTTAAGTAATCTTTTCTAGGTAAAATATGCATACAGTGAAATGCACAAATGTTGCATACCATTCATGAATTTTGGTATATGTGTATAGCTTGTATAACACAAATGGCTATCCATGTATAGAAGGACATCACTATCACTCCAGAAAGTTTCTTCATGGCTCCTGTCAGTTCACTTCTGCATTCCTCCAGGAAGCAGTGATCTATTTTTTATTTATTTTTTTATTTTTTTACTATATACATGTTTTTATACAAATGGAATCATTTGTGTGCAGCTCTTTTTGGGTCACTGTTTTGTTTTGTTCTTCCCCTTAAATAAATTTCAGAGTTAACTTTTCAACTTCTAAAAACCTGTATTAGAATTTTTATTGCTTTTATACTGAATTTGTGCCTAAATTTGAAGATCTTATTACCTATGCAAATGATATATCTCTTTAATTATTTGCATCTTCTTTTATATACTTCAATAAAATTTTATATTATTCTGTAAACTTTTTACATAGCTTTTGCTATAAATTTCCTAAGAACTTCATATTTGATAACAATATTAATGATGATTATGGGGAAAATAATGATGATGATGATTGCTTTCTTCAACTGTTCCCTCCCAGTGTACAGCATTAATCTTATTTTAGTATATATGCCATACATTCAGGTACATTGCTAAACTCTCTTATTTTCTCCAACATTTTTATAGATTCTTTGGATGTCTTATGTGGTAATAATAGTGCCTATAAACAACATATTATTAACAAACCTAATATTCTTCCCCTTTCACTGTGCCATGACTCACTGAATGACATAAAATAAAATCATTGTTGATGTTCATCTTTACTATATTCTTGATTTTTAAAAGGTCCACTGTTTAGGAAAATACACTTTTTAAAAGTTCTTTCTTTCGGCCCCTTTATTTTACACTTTGTGAAGAGATTCTGTACTCCATATCTGCATTTACAATGCTAAGAAAGATTTTCTAAAATAATAGTCCAGTTTATATCCTTATAATATTACTCTGACATTCAGTACTTTGATGGCATTGCTTCTGTATTGCTATGCACATATCTGTGCCATTGTAGTTTTTCCTGGAATGGTTGATTTTACACACATGTACAAAATATGTAAACTAAAATTCTATGCTACAAGGAGAATCGTCTTACAGCAAATTGCCTCAGCAATAAAGTTTTTAAGATGAGTCTTAAATATTCCAGAACACGTTAGTCCATAGCCTAAAGTTCCAGTTTTATGCCACTATGATCTGGGAAGATGCTTGATATGATTTCTATCTTCTTGAATTTGAAGAGACTTTGCCAATGTCCCAACATGTGGTCTATCTTTGAAAATGACCCATGTGCACTTGAGAAGAATGTGTATTCTGTAGCTTTGGGGTGAAATGTTCTGAAGATGTCGATTAATTCCATCTGGTCTAGTGAATCAGTTAGGATTGATATTTCTTTGCTGATTTTTTGTTTAGATTATTTGCCCAAAGGTGATAATGGGGTATTTAAGTCTCCTACTCTGATTTTATTGCTATTAATCTCTCCCTTAATGTCCTCCAGCAGTTTTTTTGTTTGTTTGTTTGTTTTGTTTTTATGTATTTGGGTGCTCCCATATTGGGTGCATATATGTTTACCAGGGTTATTTCTTATTGTTGGATTGCTCCCTTTAGTATTATGAAGTGGCCTTCATTATTTCTTGTTATGTCCTTCACTTTGAGATCTAATTTGTCAGATATAAGTATTGCTACCCCAGCTTTTTTTCCCCCTCATTTCCATTCACGTGGAAAACCTTTTTCCATCCATTCACCCTCAGTCTGTATGTGTCTTTTTTTCTGAAATGGGTTTCCTGTTGACAACAGATATATGGGTCTTGTTTTCTTATCCAATCTGTTAACATATGTCTTTTGATTGGAGCATTTAATCTATTTACATTTAAAGTTATTATTGATAGGTACTTATTTGTCCCATTTTTATTCTATACCCCTGTGTTCCCTCTTCATTTCCTGTTTCTTTTTTATTTTTATAGCAGACCCGTTAGCATTTCTTGCATTGCTAGTTTGGTGGTGATAAATTCCCTTAGACTTTTTTTTTGTCTGTGAAGCTCCTGATTACACCTTCAGTTTTGATTGATAGTCTTGCTGGGTACAATATTCTTGGATTCAGACCCTTCCTTTGCATGACGTTGTATATTTCATTCCATTCCCTTCTGGCCTGATGAGTTTCTGTTGAGAAATCAGTTGATAGTATGATGAGAGTTCCTTTATATGTAACTTTCTGTCTCTCTCTGGCTGCTTTTAAGATTCTTTGTCATTGGTGTTTGTCACTTTAATTATAATGTGTCTTGGCATCAGTCTTTTAAGATTCATTTTGCTTGGGACTCTGCAAGCATCTTTGATTTGTGTGGGTTTTTTCTTCTCTATCTCAGGATAGTTTTCTGTCATTATTTCTTGAAATACGTTTTCCATGTCTTCCTCAGTTTCCTTTCCTTCTGGAACCCCTATTATGCGGATATTGGTTTGTTTTGTATTGTCCCAAAGTTCCCTTAGGCTCTCCTCCTGCTTTTTAATTTTTTTTCTAGAAGCTGCTCTAATTAGGTATTTTTTCCATCTTGTCTTCTAGCTCACTGATGCAATCCTCTGCTTCTTCTAGTATACTCTTGATGCTTTCTATTGAGTTCTTCACAGTAGCTATGTCATTTTTCATTTCTTCTTGGTTCATCTTCATTTCCTCTTGGTTCTTCTTCATTTCCTCTTGGTTCTTTTTCATATTGTCAAATTTGTCTTCCATTCTTTTTAGCCATCTTATGGTCCTTTCTCTGAATTCTTGCTCTGATAGGTTGCTTGCCTCTAACTCGTTTACTTCCTTTTATGGTGATGCCTGCTTTTCTTTCATATGTGGACTGTTTCTTTGTCTCCCCATGGTCTCTCTTTTCAGGATATCTGGTTATGGAGTTCTCTCTCTCCTGCATTGATTTAAAGGTACAAAATACAACACAACAAGATACAATACACAAGGCACTGAACAGAAATGTATTTGCGATATTAATAACCTCCAATATAGGTGACCACTATGGAAAGGCAAATTAGGGGATAGGAGAGAAAAGAAGAGTAAAAATAGAAGAGGGATGGAGAAAGAGAAAAATAAAGGGGAAAAAAGGAGTGTCAAAATGAAATTGGGAAACAGGAAGAGAGAGAGAGAGAGAGAGAGAGAGAGAGAGAGAGAGAGGAGAGAGAAGAAAGAGCAAAGAGAGACAAGGGAAACAAACTATATATATGGGGAGAAAATTTCAATAGAACAACCACTAACCTCAGCAAATGCCAGCAACAGGACCTGGAGATTAATACAAACTACAACACCCACTAATATCCAGCAAAGCAAGGGAAAACAGAAGAAACAAACAAACAAAAACAAAGCAAATAAAAAATACCAAGCAACAGCAACAATAGTATAAACAAAATAATCTCACTTAAAAGCATAAAAATTCAATATAATCAACATCCATGCATTCAGCATCAATAGGACAGAGAGGAAAAACATTTTTTTTTTTTGCTAGTTAATACACATAAGAGAGGGGTGTGTATGCACTTGGCACAGGGGATTGGAAATTGGATATATAAGTAGGGTAAAAATTTTAGCAGGGGGCCATGTGCCCCCTGTGAGCCATGTGCCCCAAGGGGCCTGGGTGTCCCGGGAAAGCCGTGTGTCCCAGGGGGCCGTGTGCCCCAGGTGAGCCGTGTGTCCCAGGGGGCTGTGTGCTCCGGGTGAGCCGTGTGCCCCGGGGAAGCAGTGGGACCCTGGGGGAGGGTCGGTGTGAATCAGAGGAGGAGTGGATTCTATTCGTGTGGTCCTGAGATAGTCACCATAAAATAAGCAGACTGCCAAATGAGGAGAGGATTCTATTCATGTGATCTTGAGATAGTCACCAAAAAACAGGCAGATTGTCAAATGACAGTGGGGAGGGGAAGGAGACCTAGAGGGAGATAAGAGAACAACCGAAGGACTGGTATGCATGAATATAGTTGCAACCAACGAACACAGAACTCTGGGGAGGGAGGGCATGAATGGGAAGTGTGGGAGGGGGCGATGGTAAGCTATATACACATATAATACCTTAATAAATTAAAAAAAAAACACCAAAAAATATAAAAAAAATTAGCAGGGGGTAGACAGAAAGTAGAGAAAATCTAAAGCAGGAAAGGGTTAAGATAAATAGGACAGGAAAAGGGAAAAGGTTAGGAAGAGAGTGATAGTGTAAAGGTTGTGTTGAGATAGGGTTAAACGATGCTAAAGATGAAATTAAAATAGAATGAAGAATACTGATTCCAATGTAAAATAAAGAGAAAATAAAATGGCACTTACAAAAAAGAAAAAGGAAACAAAAAAGTTAAAATAGCAGTAGCAATAATGCTGATTGAACCTAAAAATGTAATAATTAAAAAGGTAAAATCAAGTGAGGAAAAAAGGAAAAAAAATTGTATCTTAAGTAAAAGATGCAAAAAATGAAAATAAAATAAAAAATATATAAATTAGCATAAAAATGTGCAGTAGTGAAAGCTATTCACTTTCTCCATTATTCTGTTTGGCACACCTGTTTCTCAGTTCAGACAGTATTGCAGTTCCCTGTGTTCCGCTGCACTTCAGTGTTGTAAGCTAGTCCTTAATTTTAAGTTGGTGATTTCTTAAATAAAACTAATAATAAACGCAGTCAGTTTATACTTCAGCCCCTAGGTGGAAGTGTTTCTGGATTGATGTCCCCGTCTTTTTGGCTGCTCTAGCCTTCTTTCTCTATGGCACTCAATACCGATTTGTAGAGGTGGGCTGCCTCGGAGCTGGTTCCCAGATGGTCTCTCCCTGCTCTGCTTCCCAGCTTCCAGAAAAGCAGTTTCCCCCTGCCATCTCTCAGGGCCAGCTAATCTGGGTGGTCTCTCCTTTGTAATCAGAAGTAAAGGGTTGCAGGGGAACAAGCCCAGGTGCACGATGGACCAGTCTTCCTACAAACAGACTGCATACCTTTCAAACACCTACGTTTTCCCTCCATGTCAGCTCAGAATGGGTTGCTCACTAGAGAACCCCACTATTAGCAACCTTGAAAACCCCTGTACACTCTCACGGATCACGCCAGACTCAACAGCGGGGGGCTTCTGTGGACACAGATTTCCGAGGTCCTCTGGGTCTCCCAGCTCAAGCTCTTTTGTCTCTGCCACCACGGCGGCTGTAGCTTCTGCCGCCACAGCCTCTGCAGCTGCTGCCTCTGCTGCCGGGACCCAAACACCCCATGTTATCCCCGGCGAAATCCAACCTTTCTGTGGAATCCACGTGTCCGCACTGACCGGGGCCCCACAGCTGCTTGGTGGTCTCCACAGTTGTGTTTTTTTCAGATCTCAGATAAGATCCCTAGTTGTAGTTTTGATGTGGTTGTGAGAGGCAGCAAGTCCAGGTGTTTACCTATGCTGCCATCTTCCTATCAAACCTAATGCACGGTGTTCGGAGTGATTTTTGGTTTCTTTACATAAATATAAAGTGTTTTAAATACCATAATGATTGTGACTCAGAAAGTCAAACTTTAATATGTATTGATAGCAGATGTCAATGGAAAGGAGGCAGTATTTGGTCTGTTATGGGGATAAAAAAGGAAAAAGAATATATTATTTTTCTAGAGAGGAAAAAGGATATTAAGGAATTATATCAGGGAAAGAAAAGCCTGGTACTCAAAATAAAAGGGCCATTAATTGAAGAGATCAATATTACTTTTTATTGACACTTGAATCAATATCCCTATTATTAGGAATAATGCAATAAACTCTCATTTTTTTATGTCTTATAATCATTAAGTATATACAAATATAGATAAAAATACAGATACTGTCTGGTGAACCAGTAATTTTGGAATAAGTCCATAGACCAAATCAGAACATTCATAAATCATTTCTGTCTTATTTCCTCACTTATACCCGAAGAAGCTTTCATTAAGCATAGTAACAATTTTCTAATGATGTAATAGAAAATCTGGTTGCAGTATTTCATTGTTTTGCTGAAATATATGTGGGGAGAAAAAGTTAGCTGTTTCAGCTATTTTAATACTAGTCTATTCTGGATGATATACCTACAAAATATGTATACAAACTTTATAGATCATAAATTTCCCATGAGGAGATATTGTTCAGTCTGTCATCGGTATGCATTTGCAAAACCATTTAAATGCTGCAAACATTACATACTGAAATACGTAATGTTTGTGAAAGGCCTATGTTCCACTACAACAGTGTTTCCCAAACTTCTCTCATGATGAGAATCACCTGGTGGAGTTGTGAAAATACAGATTCCTGAATCCCAACTAAGAAGTGCTAAACTAGAATTTTTGGGAACATATAGGTAAAAGCTTAACCAGTGCTCTAAGCTTGGAGCCACCTTAGAGTCACCTTAGAGCACTAGTTAAGTATACATTTTTACCTATATGTTCCCAAAAATTCTAGTTTAGCACTTCTTACTTGGGATTCAGGAATCTGTATTTTAACAACTCTACCAGGCGATTCTCATCATGGGAGAAGTTTGGGAAACACTGCACTACAATAATGCTGGTGTGTACTTCTACACAAGCCCCCTTAGTGATGCCCATCAACTGGGGAGGTTATCAATGAATTGCTTGACACCCACCATTTCCTGTTAACAAGAGCTGTGTGTCACGCCTTCATTGGTTCGAAAGGTTATAATCTCCAGATTTACCAACGTCTTAGGTTTTCTACAGGAAGAGCACCAAACACTAGGAGAGCTAAGGAGTCCAGATCTCCATGACACTGAAGAACAGCTCCATTAACTCCACTGATGGGTCCCCAGGAAGCAAAGCCACAAGGGAAGCCAGCAACTGAGTCAGTGACACCTGCCAGCTTTTGCTGTGTTAAGAGCCGTGTATCAAGGTTAAGGGTCCTCCCTGAGAAACTCCACTCTGTTGGAAGAAATGCCATTGCTCCCCTCTTTTTCTATCAAAGCGGTTGCATTTTCTGCTGATGGTTTAACTCCAGGTTCATCGTCCCGTGAATCTGGTGGCAGCCCAGTAACATTAAACGAAGGAGGCAGAGCCATGTTCCTATGTAACGTTGCAGGCATATCTGGGGCATATGGAGAGATGTGTCTGACATATGAACTCCTGATACCTGCAAAGGCTCCTGCCCATCCATGCCCTGGATCTCCAAACGCACGAAGGAAAATGCCTGCAGCAGAGACCTTCCTGGCCTTGGGTACTCTGGATGGACTGACAGCGCATGTAAGAACCAGAAAGAGAATTTCCTTTCCCTTTCCAGCCTTTACAGACATCCTTCCACCTTCAAAGCCAGCAAGGGCGGAGGCCAGAGGAGCCTTTCTCATGCTTCATCCCTCTGACATCGAGTGTCCTGCTGTCCTCTTTCCTGTAAGGGACCCTTGTGGCTACACTGGAGCAGGAAATTCTCCTATTTGAAGGTCATTTTTATCAGTAATCTTAATTCCAACTGCAACTGTCATTCCTACTTGTCATGTAACATAACATATTCACAGGTTCCAAACGTTCAAAATGTGCACATCTTTGGAGGGGTCATTTTTCTGCCGACCACAGTACTCCATTAGCCTAAGCTCCATGCCTAGCTTTAAACCTCTAAAAGAAAGAACTGGATGTATCATCCGTAAAATTCGAGTTGAAAATGCCTTTTTTTTTAAAAAAAAAAATAGTATCCATGACATACAGGGGCTGCAAAACTTTGCTTCTGGATGATTTATTTACATAATTTTTCTTAGTTCTCCATTTGATTTTGCATAAGTTAAACTAATATACATTTAAGCTCTTAAGCAAACATGGATTCCATTTTTAAACTTGTATTAATTTTAGAAACAAAGGACAATGAAGAATACTTATGAATTTTAATTAATTAGGTTCTAAAATAAAGTAAATAAAATTTCAGAACCTAATGACAGCTCTGTGTAAGACATATTAAAAATGACAGCATGGTTGGCACTACCATGTTTTCTTTAATTCTTTATGACCTTATTTATTTAACTTTTCAGGGTCAAAAAAAGTAATAGGTATTAGATTTGAGTGTATGAATTTTTAATGTGTTTCTGACTCTAAGGCTGTCAGGACCTCCAGACCTTTAGCTTGAAGTGATTAGATTAGATCAGCAGACAGGATAGCCATTGTTTCATGTGTAAGCAAAAGCCTTTTTTTTTTGTCTTCCAAACTAGATTTGAAATTAACTCGCATGGTAGAGATACAATTTAGACTCAATACCATAGAGTAATTAACATGATATTCATGTTGCAATAATTTTCTCTGATGCTGAGCAAAGAGAGGTCACAGCATGAGTTATGAGTTCTTTCAAGATCCAGGAGTACTGTCCTTTTGTTTATCTTCAGGACCTCAGGGTTAAAATTTGCTAACTCATTGGTTTGGAGAATTGATGAGGCCTGAATGCTTAAAGACATAGGCCAATGAATTGTGAGTGGTCAAGGAGTCTTATTTTATATGTTGGGCATATATTTGGAGCAAGAGTAACTACAGTAAAAAAAATCTTTTAATTATTAAGCACATAAGGAAACTTCAAAACACAGGAGTTCACCTCCTTCCCAAGGCTGTAATTGGTAAGCTTTCAGATATGATACTAAACTGATATTTGCATTGCTCAGTTTATCTATAGCATGACATTTTTGCCATCCTCTTTAAAGTCAAATTGCATGGCTAGCTACTGAAACCTAATCATCTCTTGCTATACAGATCTTGAGTACTCAATATATATCTTTTTTTTTTCTTTTCTGAGAAATAACTTCAGAGTTCTGTTTTGGAAGGGATATATTTGTTCATCAGATTAAACCTTCCATTTTACATTTCAAACCAACACAAACTTTGCAAAGAGGTAAAAAAAATCAGGTTTTCTTTATATTATATGCAAATTAAATGAATGGGTTTTACATTTCTTTAATCAGTTATGTTTCATTTTGTTTTGCTTAGAATTTGGTTGCTTTGGTTATTGGGATTTAGAAAAAAGATTAAAATATGAACTTGGATTGGAATATCAGCTCTACATTTTTAAGATCTCTGTCATGTTTCAGATTTATAAGTGGGACATAATAACTAAATTACAAGATTAAAAGAGATAACATGTTTAACTAACATAAGTCTTGCTAATATATACTCAAGAACTCTTCTTTCATTGCTTTTTGTTTTGTTTTGCATTTTCCTTCTCCCTTTTTTAGTTACTTGCGTGGTAAATTCAGGTTATTTTTTCAGTTCTCATCGTGTTGCTTTCTGCTTAGATCGTATGGTTGGTTGCACAGGGTGAAAAGTAGGTTGTTGATATTTAGTGGTATCAAATAAAAGATGCACAGGGTTGAAGGCTTTAAATATACAGTATCACAGAGGAGTAAGGAAAATTGGAGGTCCCCAGTACTTATGGGACAGTGAAATAAATCTTCAGGATGGCAACTTTAGGATCTATCCAATAAACCAAGAGAAATAAGTAAAATCATTTCTTAAATCATGCTAATGACTTATTTAGTAGCACTGGCCTAAAGTGATTTCCATGTAGTCATGGACTTTTCTCTGGAGAATTAAAACTTCCCTCCCATTAATTTCTGTGCATCTCAAAAGCATTTGTGTCCCTTAAATATAATACTACCACTCCTACCTTTGGCCTCTATTGTCTCATAAAAATTATTGTCTGTATATACCTTTTCATTTATTTGTATACCTTTGTTCATGCGATTTGTGGTTATTTCAGAAAAGAAGAATCCAGAACATGTGCTGCTTTATATGTTCTTGTATCTTTGCATATAGCTTCTCAATTGCCTTGTACATAACTTTATGTCATAACCAGTTTTTCTTTGCACAAAAGATTTGCTAACAAGAACTCTGATTTCTCAAGTGAACCCAAACATTTCTAATTAAATGTGTGTTTAATATCTTCCAGAGAAAAAATGTCTATGCTTCCAATAAAATTAGTAAGCAGTACTTGTCTATAATAATAACAATAGAGTTTGATGACTTTCAATCTTTGGATAGAGAATTTCTTTTGATAATAACTAAGAAAGTCTTAAAGAATTCTTGTGCTTTAATTTCCATTATTCTATTTTGATGATTTATGATTAAGATAATATTTTCATAACTGCAAAGGAAATGTCAGGAACAAAGTTTGCCTTTAATTTAAACTACTTATTTTGGGGGATATTTTTAATAACTTAGGTGATTTTTAAATTGGTCCATATGTCATACTTATTCAATTTAACTATGAGATAATTGTGGGCTGAAACTGTTTTTCTTTCTTTTTCTTTTTTTCTTTCTTTCTTTCTTTCTTTTTTTTTTTTTTTTTTTTTTTTTGGTTAGCCTTGCAGCAGCACATGAAGCACAATAGTAAGTTGTGTTATGAAACACCAGAGTAAATTGAATGTCTGTAAAATAAACCCAAAATAATCTTCTACATATACATGCTCCTTTTTTTCTTAATTTGCTATCATTTCAGCATTATTCAGAATTTATCCCAACTCAGTTTGTACGAAAACCCCAGAGAAATGACCAATTACATATATACCTATCAGAAAACCTTTTACCACGCTATCAACAAGATGAGAACATACACACACTTAGTTAATCCTCATCCGAGTATATTTTTCCATTGATTTTTAGAGAGAGTGGAAAGAAGAGAGACAGAGAAAAACATCAATGTGAGTGAGACAATCAGTTGATTGCCTCCTGCATACACCTCAACCTGGGCCAGGGAACCTGTAACTGAGATATGAGTCCTTTAATAGACTTGGACTCAAGAACCTTCAGGAACCTCTATCCACTGAGCCAAACCTGCTAGGAAAACAAATATTTTAAATTCAAAACTAGATAAAGTAGATTAAAAATCAATATTTGATACAAAAGTAAAATGAAGTAAAAGGTTAAGACATTGCAAAGTAGGAATGGGATATGCAAACACTTGTTGTTTGTTATTTTCCATAACTTACAAGTAGCTCATTCCCTTTACCTCCAACAGTAACATTTGTCCAGAAAGGTCATTTTCATTACCCTTATGTTGGTAATTTCCAGTCTCCCTTGCCCACAGGCATTATTGTTATTTATAATTTTTCTTAGTCCTATGAAAAACCAAACAACCATCAGTGTAAGGGTAATATATGTTAAGTGCCTTAGGCACATTTCAATTAAGTTTTAACATAGTTTGGAAAATTTCCAAAACACTTAGTGAATATTACTTTTAATCACTTTCATTAAAATTAATAACAAGTGTGAAAAAGTAATATAACAAGGAGCTGGGGGAATTGAATTCTTAGATTCTAAAGGGCTGGCTGCTTGTGCTAATGTGGAATTTCACTGCAATCCAGCCCATGCCACCTGGTCCCATTAAATACTACATTTTTTTCTGGGTAAAGGATAGGACCTATGTACATATTGATTTTGTTTTAATATTTTCATATAGTGACTAATTTACCAGTTACAAAAAATAATAAACTGATATAAGAACAAAATTAACAACTTTCAACTAGATTCATCCATCCTTTTCCACTTACTGTATTTTTTCATTTTAATTTATCGTTATTGTTTGAAGTATTACAGATGTTCCCTTTTCCCCCAACTGGCCCATTTCACCCCACTCCTGTCCCCTCCCTACGTCTTCCTTCACTATTGTCTGTCCATGGGCTATGTATATATGCTGTACTTTCATTGTGCAATCTCTTCTCGCACCTCTGAAATATACCAGTATGTTGCATCCTTGACTGTCTCTGGATCTTTTATGCTCATCAGTTTATATTGTTCATTAGATTCCACATATAAGTGAGATCACTTGATACTTAACAATATTTTACAGAAATAGTTAAATATGACCTTATCTGAATCCCATTCATTAAGTAAAACTATACCTTTCAAATGAAAAACTATGCCAATATAGAAACACCAAACCATTCATTATAAGAGGAACCAATAATGAAGAATTGTATCTGTGAGATTTTTCTAAAAACACACACGTACATATAAAAAATTAAGTTGAATATATTGTTGAAATATAAATACATAATATATTATAATATATTATAATAACCCACATTTACCTCTCAAAATATTATTATATAGAATATAAACTTGAAAATGAAACAAAACCATTGGCTTTCTACTCTTAGTATCCCTTTAGTTCCTTAAAAATAAAAAGGCCTTCAATTGCATACCAATTTATAATACTATTGGCATTATAGACAGCATTTACAAAAGTAATATTTTATAAGATTCAGTCATATATATATATGACTGAATGTATATATATATATACACACCAGATTTTAGGAAGTAATTTTAACCTTTTAAAGATAGTACAGATAAAGATCATTTTTCTCCATTTCTTCCATTCAAGTCAATGCTGTCTATGTAAGGACCACATAGTGGAACATGAGCAATTTAATAATTTTGAATAGACTTATGATGCTGGAATAGTAGCAGCATTTTTATTCAACATAATTCAAAGTGTTTTGAATGCTTTATTCTAAATTTTCTTCAAATAAAAAAAGGAAAAATGATATTACACAATGGACACAAAAATGCATAAAGATAAAACTCTTTTCTTTGCAATGGGAATGGCCTTTTTATTGTCTATTTTCTTCATGCCTATCTTTCATGAAAATCCATTGAATACAATTAAACTGCCATTCCAAGAGGGAAGGACACGGAAACCAGAAGAGTTACCCCTTAAAATGGTAAAGAGGATTATGACAGAGTACCTGGAGTAAGATGAGGCAACATTGGTCGTGGATCAACAGTAGTGACTGCCATGCTAGCAAGACCAGTGGAACAGACATTACCTGGCATGGCTAATGAGGGTCTAAGAGTGTGAACTCTCAGATAGGTCCTTAGGAGAGGATGGCTGGGAGAAAGCTACCTTGAGAAAGTACTGAAAAATATGGTGTGAGAAAAGCATCCAGGTTCATGTTTCTCACTGTTCATATTTCCTGAGAAAATGAAAACTGGTTTTATGGTGTGTATAGTAGAGACTCTGACAGAAAATTTCATTCCCCAGGTGTTGTTTTGTCTGCCTTTTCCACTACAAAAACTCATTTTTACTCTCCAAATCTGGGGAAATGTCATTTTGCTCCACCTTTTCTTAGTCCCCCAATTCTCAAGTAAAGTCATTTCTTTCTTTGCTGCCCATAGTAATACACACACACACACACACACACACACACACACACACACACACCATATTTTCTCTCACCATAGATTAATCATCTCAAAGAAGGGGTCAATATCTATTTAATTTGACATCTTTAACCTCTAGCACATTGACTGACACATAATATGTGCTCTAATATATTTAATGAATAAATTATTTAAACATTGTAGACAAACACTGTAAGATAAAAGGATAACAAGATCAGAACACTATCCAATATCAAAAGTTTCTGAGGAAAAATGGTTCACATATTTGAAAGAGATTCTAAGTAAATTTTGACAGAATTTAAAACATTTCTGGATTCAGTGTTTTTCAAAAAGATGAACAGATTCATATGAGGCTATTTGAAGAACACTTAGAATCAGTATTTTGCCACCTTTGCCAATATTTTACTAACCTTTAATAGGGAGGAGTTGACAAAGAATAGGAATTAAATCACACTTCATATATTGTAATCAGTTATAAAAACATGAAAAATACAATTTGGTGATCATTGTGAAACTCTTTCATAATAGTTTGGTTGTTCTCAATTAAGTTGTTTGCATAGTTCCAAATTCAAAAATTAACATTTTAAACTGTTTACCTAGTTAGGAACCTGATTTCTCAATAAATTCTATAGTACCTGAATCAGGTAGCATGCTTCATATGTCCATAGAAGACTGACTAGAAGAATTTTAAATTGGATTATTCTCAAAGCATAATATTTATGATATACAGTATTTTAAATTAGAAATTAAGAAATAATTTATTTTGAAATATTATATGGTTATTAATAATCAAGTAGCATATATAACATGTTAAGTATTTTTCACCTAAGATTACATATTTATCATAGACCAAGTAAAGTGATCCTTCTTCATGTAAGCAGACAGTGAGAACTTGGGCAATGTTTGTTATTTTTTTCTACTCTTGTTTCTAATTTGATTTCTCTAAAACTTTGGCCTATATTTCCATAAAAGCTTTTTCCTATGTGAATTAAGCAATTCTTATTGATGAAGGAAATAAATCTTTAAAATTGTTTCCTGGAAGACAGCATCAAAATTTTGACTTCTTTCCAGTTACCTTTAAAGTATAATGATAATGCATCATTACTAATCCATATTGCAGTTAAACCTGAAACCTTAAGACCAAGAATTATATATTGAACATCTATATTCATGATTCCAGTAATTTAGAAGAGTATTTACTTCTTGGTCATCTGTGAGCAGACATGTGGAATTCATATGAACATAGTTGTAGATTGGCTAGGATCTTTAGGACAAACATTATGTGCAATCCAATTCTTTTAAGACTGATAATGCTCACAAGAAAAGGTGATACAGATTATACAAGAGTAGTCAATGGTTCTTTTAATAAGTAATTATGGTGTATACCCCATGCAACTAATTCTTTTTTTGTATTTAATTCCAATTTTATCTTTGATTCTTAGTAACTTTAATCAATTAAGTAAATACCCATGGTTCATATGGAAAATGATTGGCTATGATTTACTTCACAATACATCTGGGTTAAAATGGGCTTAATGGTTTGAAAATACAAAATGGATAACATAGCATTAGATTAATTTTGCCTTTATAAGCAAAACCTAGCTAGGCCATGGTTACATAGCTGTGCTATGATGATGCCAGTTCTCATTGCCAACTGGTTGTAAACCAGATATGACAGGCACACACATGAATTTTTTTTGGATGAAGAGACAAACTTGGTTGCTGAATCTCTCATCTTCACGTTTGGATGGACAAGCAAAAGGAAATGCCTCCTCACCTTCCCCCACCCCAAATTTATATTTTTCCATTATATTTCCAACACTTAGTAGGGTGAGCTGACTTCACAGGAAATGATGTCCAAAAAAGTGGTCCTATTCCTCTTATCTCCAGATGTAAAACACACAAGAGGTTCATTAGAGTCCTCTTTGTCAAGATCTTCAGGACACAGGACTCTGAAAATGGATACAATTAACATGTAGTAATCACATAGTGACTGTCTAACCAGCTTTTCTCTTTTTATTGAAAATAATACCTTTTCCTTTGGGAAAATTTCATCTCTCTCTATTACAACAATGTAGTGACAGCGGTTAATTATAGCATCTAATTGCCTTGATAACAATATAACACAGGTAAAGCATTTCACGGTCTAGTCCTGGAATTTCAAAGAAACTGGAAACAGACTAATTCTTAAGTTTGAAATCAGAAAATAATGTTTCAACTCCAGGCTTACGATCTACAGAACAAAACTAATGGGCAGAGAGGAGCAGAGATGAGAGATGATATATGAGAGTGAGCATTTGAATCTCTAGTTCTAGTGACTTCTGTGTCTTATTAAGGTTGTTTGAAGGAAATGAACAAATAATTTTCCCCATTGTCTCAGGTAATTTTGGTCAGTCACTTGCTGTTAACATAGTCCTGTTGAAGTACAGATGACTTAGTGGCCCTTAGAAACATTTCCACCAAGATCTTCCATTTTCTCGTTCTCTGATGTCAAATGCAGCATCAGGTGTGGTTCTAACCTCTAAATCTTTTTATTTTCTTTGAATTATTTATGTGTTTTACCCCAAACATGCAAATGGCTAACCAATAAAGCTAATTTCAATGTCATTAACAAATATGAAAATGCAGATTAGCAATTAGACTGCAAAGAAAATAATATATTGCAATGTTTAGTGTTTGAGAAATTGTAGAAAATGAACAATTTCATGTTCTTTTAGGGGAATTTTATATTTGTATCAGCTTTTGTGAACAAATGTTAATAATATATACCAAAACACTTAAAAATATGTAACGTTTGTCCCAATAATTCTGCCTCATGTGCATTTATCTTAATAAACTAATGGTAAGTACATAAAAAAGGTTTTTTCAGAAGACTGTAAATAATGTTTTTATACTAGTGATTATGTGCAAACAATGTGAAAGTCAATAATAGGATATTATGCCCTGGCTCGTATGGCTCAGTTGGTTGAGGATTGAAAATTGCTGGTTCAATTCCTAGTCCAGGCACATGCCCAGGTTTCAGGTTTGATTTCTAGTCAGGGTGTGTGCCAAAGGCAACCCATCAGTGTTTATCTCTTAATTCTCTCTCTCCTTTCTCTCTCTTTATCTTTCTCTCTCTCTCTCTCTCTCTCTCTCTCTCCTTTCTCTCTCTCTCTCTCTCTCTCTCTCTCTCTCTCTCTCTCTTCCCCTTCCCTCTCTTCTTCTCTCTCTAAAATCAATAAAACATATTTTTTAAAAATCATAATAAAATAATTGGATATTATGATCTAAAGTGCAATATCATAAATCGAATAAAGTACAGTCTTCTTAAAATAATGTAGAAGACTATTAATTGCCATTGCAAGATACTCATAATGTTTTATATGGAAAGAATGTGTAGAAAACAAGTATTTCCAGAGTTATTTTACCTTTGTTTAAATGGAAATTGTATGCCTAATAAGATTAAAAATATGTTTCAGAATGCTAATAGAAATTATCTCTGGGCAAAGAGTCATTAGATAACTATCATTGGTCAACTTTATTGTCTAATTTTTTTTTCATGACAAATATTATGAATTAGAAAATACAAAAAAATTTAAGCCAAAAATGTAATTCCAAAGATATGTAGCACATTACTGATTGAGCAGAACTTTGGAAAGTTGACATCATTTTGTGAATAATGCACTTAGAGATTTGTTTATTTGCTTTTTTTTTGTAAGATGGGTGGGTCATGCCTCTTTAAAAAATCTTATAGAAAACATACTCAGTGAGTGCAAACCATGATGCAAACATATTGGTAAACTTGCTATAGGCCAAAGAACAACATTGTGTATTCATGTGTGAAACAGTGGATGGGAAGGTCCATGTATCTCCACTGTCACTGAAGAGACCCTCCCACAGATGTGTGATGGGACAATTGAGAACCACCAGGCACCAGGACCATGCAGGGTACAAAGTACCCTCAGTTTTGACACATTTTACCTTTAATATATATAATTGATATTTTACAGAGAGGAAGGGAGAGAGATAGAGAGCTAGAAACGTTGATGAGAGAGAAACATTGACCAGCTGCCTCTTGCACAATCCATACCGCAACCAAGGTACATGCCCCTGACTGGAATCGAACCCGGGACCTTTCAGTCCACAGACCAATGCTCTACCACTGAGCCAAACCGGTTTTGGCACGTTTTACCTTTAAATGTAGAGAGTGCTCATTGCAATCTGACTTATGGCAAGATTTGTCTTAGGAACAAAGATCTTAATTTTGAGCTCAAGTCACATGTTTTAGTACATGTATTAGAGATCTTTATAATAAAGTATTGGTCACAAGCCTAGACTAAAATAAAATGGTAACTTATTTGTATTTTTCCTTTGAATTTGTGTATATGTCATTTATCTCCTTTTGTAACTTTAACTGTACAGGCAGGGATGGATGTGTTTGTGATAGAATTAACTTATTTTTACACCCCCTAGAAAATAGCTTAAAAATCTCACCCACACTTCTGGCATAAAAATTTAGGAAACCCAAGAACACACATACACACAAATACACTAGAAAACTTTTCATTCTATGCCTCCCTAACCTCTCCACTGCACTAGAATATTATCTATTGTATCATAGCAAACTAGAATAGTTCTTGAAGGTTAGCAAGCATTCCACAAGTATTTGTTGCATTAATTGCATAAAATGATAAAAAAAGAATCCAATATATTTGAAAATAAGAGGTCATTAGTGATGATTACTAGCATACTTTGTTATGAGAGTAGAGAAATGCTAGGTTACTGTAGGTCAATGAATATATGGGAAATGAAGAAATCACTCAGATTTTATTATGCTTTGCTATACATCTCCAGAACATTCCCATAGACTTTAACTGTTTCTGAGTCTTATACAAAATCACTTAAATGGTTTCTTTATTATTCATGACTTAATACCCCCCTTTTAAGTGGCAGGATGTCCAAGACTCTCCCCTAGCCTTCCTTCCTTAGGGTCTTCCATCCAGGGAGACATCTATTCTCACTTTGGACACCTAGAAGCTGTACTATCTCACTCATTTCTCTAGCCTCCACTCCTTTTCCCAGCTGCAAGCAAATGGCTTTCTAGGATGGTGTTCAGCTTCTTTGAAAGGGGGATCCACATTAAAAGTTTTAGTGAATCTAGTGACACAGGACTTTAATTTTATCATAGACTTCACTTCTTCCTGGGACATATAGGTGCTCCTTGAGGACCGAGTTGAAGTGGTTTCAAAGACTCTTTACCTGTTTAACCAGAGTGATCTTTGGAGACCCAGTGCTCTTTTCTATAATTTGGCTCCTTTAGGGAGACATAACATATCCAGTATGTCTATATCTCATCCTGTTTATAGTATTACAGTCTTTCCTCCTGGGACTCTTGGGCATTGAGCAACATTGTTTTTTGTTTGTTTGTTTGTTTGTTTGATTGTTTTGTTTTGTTTTGATTTGGACTTTTTTGTTGATGTTAGGTTGTAGGGAGCAGTTATAGGGTTAAGCCTCAGTCTGACCTGCAGGCAAAGCTATAAACAAGTCCCAGCTTACAGGGCACAGCCCTCTTAGCATAATTAAGCTTGATCTTGTGATTGCTCCCTAGATCTTTCCTGGGTAGCTAATGGGCTGTGAGAGGTGCAGCAAGTGATGCCAAAACAAGGGAAACAAACAAGGATGTTGTAAGTATGGTGACCACTACCTTGTTTACCTCTGACTATAAAGTAAAAGCTCACCTTGCAGTCTGGATCTGTTCTGTGGTCTCAGTCACACACAGAAAATCCAACTAGACCCAGTCTATTCTCTTTGTCTGTCTTTTCTTCATCCTTTGCTGGCCTTCCCTCAGGCTCGCTGAATCCTTGGCTGTGCTGGCGAGGCACATTAAGTATCCTTGAGCATTTTGGACCAATTACTGAATCAATGTCAGCCTGGAGTATAGAAAGAACCACTCTAGAGCTGTCCCTTTCTTTAATCAGACACGTGTCTCAGCTTTGACTCATTCAAGCCATTCACTTGGACATTTACCAATCAAATATATTTGCTTATATCATTTCTTCTTCAAGAATTTAAGCTATCTTATAACAAAAGGCATATTGAAATGTCCACACAAACAAACAAAAACAAAACAAAACAAAACAAAGCAAAACAAAACAAAAACAAAGGCGTATTTAATGAATTAGTAGAATATGTATCAGCAGAGCCAAGTTAAGAGATTTCAAATTTGGTCAGCACAGGTAATGTGATTCGTATTTATATCTAAACATCCAGGAAGCCAGAATGAAAAGAGGACTTACATCAGATGCTTAACTAAAGTGATTGGAAAGTAAAAACCAGACTGCTTTTCCAGGAGAAATAAATATACAAATAATCCTAACTAGATTGTAAATAAGATGCATGGAGGGAAAGAAAAAGTCCTAAATAAAATGTTAACACAATGCAGCCATTTATTTAAATATTTGAGAAGCATGTTGAATTTGTCAAAATATTTTTCCCTAGAAACATTTAGAATTGTGGTGAATAAACAAAATACTTTATTTCCAAAATTAACTAGTCTACAAAGATTTCACATCTTCCCATCATGATTAATTGACTTTTTTTTAAAGTTCAACAAAGTTTTTGTATGCTTATTATTAGTTTAGTACCCTGTTACATGCCTTGAAGCATGGCAAGAAGCTTAAGTTGGGAGTTCATCAGGTATGAAAATTTTAATTCTCTTTAGTATTGTGTTCTCCATAATAAACAATGGTTTTGTGTATTCTCTTATTAATTAGGGATTACTGGTATAGTTGATGAAAAAGGCTTAAATTATTATTATTTTTGTATTTGAAGGGTTGGATCACAGAGAGATTGAAGGGGAAGAGTGAAACAAAGAGAATTATCAAGAAAGGTGCCCCATGGTGATGGACTAAAATCACAAATCCTCTCTTGGGCATGTTAAGTTAGAGATGCTTGTTAAACATGCACCTCTTACTTAACCTTTGCAGCATTTGATGGTGTCTAGCACTTCAGCAGTTCAAGAGTTTTTTCTTTCTTTTTTTTTTCTTGACTCCTCCTTTTCCTCTAATTATTTTTTGTCAGCATTTTAGTGTCCTCACTATTTAAATGCTGCTTTTCCCTTGTGGCCAGCTGTTTCCATAAGTTATCATGACTACACAGACTTCAACAACTGTATGTATGCTAATGATTCCATAATACTTTTTAGCATAGAACTTTCTCCTGAACTCTAAGACCCACTGATTCAAGTCAACCTTATCCTACTCATCTCAAACCTTTCCACCAACTTTCCCCAAATACCTACTCCACCTTTCTTAGTGAATAAATTTCAATATTGATTAGCAGATACTCTGCAAGCATTTTATATCACTTTAATCAATTTATACATACAGCAACTTGCTGAAGCAGGTAGGACCCCACTTACACATGAAGAAATTGAATAAACAAAGAAACAAAACAAAGTAGTTTCATTTCAATGCTAGATTTCCCATGAGAACAATATAAAAAGAGAACTTGGAAGTAGTAACAATATTTCACAAAGAAAGTATAAACATATAAGATTCGGGCTTCTTCTTTCCAACTACAAAAGTTTAAGCTCTGGCCCATCACCCCCATCCATTTTCTTAGCAGGCTACTGATGAGAGTCATCAGAGATGCAGAGGCATCCAGTTAGTTTGTAATAGTGGAGAGCAACTGTGTGTGATGAGCATCTGAGGCACAATGGAAGTCAGTATAGCTACATGTACAATGTCAGGGTTTTCTACAGCGCTTCCCAATTAACTTCCAGAGAGCCTGACTACAATATCGCCAGCTGCTCACTCAATCAATTTCTACACATTTTCCTGAGCTAAATGGGGCTTGCATGACTGAATTTTCATAGGAGTTTTCTCCAGTTGCAAAGTCATAATAGTGAGTGAAGTATTTGGAAATGACTTTCTTGGGGGGAGGGGGGCATGCTCTTTTATCTTACATCTTCCCTGTCTCTATGACATTTCTTTGCATCTCTGAAATTTGAAAATTTGGAGTGGGAGTCAAACACTTAGTGATGAGAAGAATAAGGCAACCCCCCCTTTCATAATTTATTTATTCATATTTTTTTCTAGGTACAGATTGATTGTCTATTATATGTAAGGTTGATCCTCTTATAACAGATTGATCCTCTGTTATGTGAAAATAAGAAAGAGTTCTTGAAATATGGAATTAACATTTTAGGGAAGAGACTGAAAATATACAATTAAAAATAAGATAGAGAGGCTCTGATTTAGGGAGGGCAGTCAGAGAAATGCTCTGTAAGAAGGTACCACTTAAGCTGAGCCTGAAGGACAAAAAAGAGTAAGAAATCAGAAGACTTTGGGGAAGAGAATTTGAGGCAAATAGAAAAAAAATGGTGAATCTCTTTTGTGGATAAGAGCTCATTAGGTACAAAACTGACAGCTGGCCAGTGTGATTGCGGCATATAAGATAGTTAAGTGATAAGAGACAAAATGGGAGAACTTAGCAGAGAGTAATCCATTCAGGGCCCTTAAGATCATACTAATTATTTTTACTCTACATGACCTGGGCATTCAAATGATTATTTTTTTGCCTATCTTCATTGTTCTAAAGTAATGGATCAGGGAAATGCAAGCGAGGAAGAGACTGACAATTGCAGTGATACAGGGGAAAGATGCAGGACTGAAGTGAAAGAAATGATAGTGATTCTAAAAGTAAATAGAAGGTGGATGAACTAACTGAATAGATTTTTTTTGTGCGTGTGTGCAAATTATGATTGTAAGCCCCAACTTTGGCTATTCTCCCCTGTTAGTATAACACTGTAAGATGTTTCCATCATTTAATCTAGAAGGCTATTACATCTTATCAAGATCAATAGTTTATGTTACCTAACTTTCCTGGGTAAAACTATAGCCAGATAGGTAGGAGTGAAATGTTTTATAATGAGCCCATAGAAAGAACCACGTAGACACATAGAAATGGCAAAGATGTGAAAACGGAAACATTTCTGCAGACAAAAGAATGATTTTCCTAAACCAACATTCCTTCAAATTTGATGCCCATTGTGTCTAAGAAGAGCCAGGTATGTATAGAAAAATTAGAATTAAACCTAAATTAAATATATATATATATATATATATATATATATATATATATATATATATATATATATATATTACATCTGTCCTATTTCATAGACATGATACAAATTACTGTATTGGAGAAAAATATTTATTCTGCCTTTCTAAATTATTTTGGCCAATTTAATGCTCAAATTGACACAAAACAAATTAACAGAAGAAAACAACCACATTTATTATGTATGTACATACAGGGGTTCCACAAAAATATGGAGTCCAGAGCAAATCAGGCATTTGAGGTTTACCTGCCATGTTGAGCTAGGGAGAAAGAAAGTTTAGTGTTTGGGACTTCAAAGGACAGGAAATACACATGGAGAGGGAAATTCAAATATTTGGAAAACAAATGATTGCTGAGCCACCTTTAACAATGGGACTCGGAAAGGACTTTGATCAAAAGAGCCTTGCTAGGCTCCTCCCTGTCTGTCACAGACTGGTTCTTATTAAACTATAGTTTATCTAAGATAATAACTCCTTTCCTTGAGCAGGTTCTCCATCTAAATTATTATTATTTTTCATCTTTATTGTTGAAAGTATTACATGGGTCCTCCTTTCCCCCCCCCATTAACCTCTTCCAGATTGCTCTGTGCCCACTCCCAGGCCCTCACCACCTACCTCATTGTCTGTGTCCACAAGTCATGTAAATATGCATACAAGTTCATTGGTGGATCTCTTCTTGTCCACCCTCACCTGCCTTTCCCCTGGCTTTCAACAGTCCGTTCCATGCTTCTATGACTCTGGGTCTACTTTTGATCATCAATTTATTTGGTTTATTGGATTCCACATATGTGTGTGATCATGTGATACTCATCTTTCTCTGACTGGCTTATTTCACTCAGCATAATACTCTTGGTTCCATCCATGCTGTTGTAAAAATAGCTTAAAATAATGATAGCTAACACTCATATTTTGGGGTGACAAATTATTCTCCCCCTCACTATAATGAACTATTATTAATAGTTCTTACTGACATACAAAGTGACAATAGAAAATTATTTACTAAAAATGGAAAAGAGTATAACACTCCAACTGCTAGTTGAGATAAATTCCATAAATGAAACTAAATTTTCATATTCTGCAACTCAACAGGTTATAATGCAACTGTTGAAAAACCATGAAAGATTGGAAAAACAATGATATTTCCTCAGGTTTGCAAAAAAAACATAGAAGAAAAGAACAAAGAGACATATAATTATGGTAAAAGTGATTGGTTTCCCAAAGATTTCCATGCTCTACACCCTGAAATCTGTGACTGTGTTGCCTTATATGGAAAGAGGGTTTTGCAGAAGTGATTAAGTTAAGGAGCTTGAGGTACAAAGATTACACTGAATTATCTAGATGGGCCCAATGAAATCACAAGAGTCATTTTAGGAGGAAAACAGGAGCACCTGAGATAGAGAATAAGATGTGATAGAACTAGAAGTCAGAGAGACAGGGAGATTTGATGTTATGCATCAGGCTTTTAAGATTAAGGAAGAGGCCATGAGCGTGGTAAGGAATACATGTGGACTCTAGAAACTGGACAGGTCAAGAAAACAGATTCTCTTTTTTCAGTCTCAAAGAGAAAAACAGCCTAACCATCTCATTTTGGACTTTTGATCCTCACTCAATTTATGTTCTTTTTAAAAATTTAAAAATTTATTTCAGAGAGAAAGGAAGAGGGAGAAATAGGAACATCAATGATGAGAGAGAATCATCAACCAGTTGCTTTATGCATGTCCCCCACTGGTCAAGTGCCCCTGACCAGAACTGAACCCAGGATTCTTCAGTCTACAGGCCGAGCTCTGTCCACTGAGTTAAAAACAGTTAGGGTAGTTCATGGTCATTTTTCAGGGCAACAATACGAAACTAACACAATATTGAAAAAAAGAGAAAATATGAAAAAAGCCCATTATACAAAAATAGACATTTACACAAAACTAAAACTGTGTTATTTGATGTGTTATTTAAAGCAACAAAACAATAAAGCTATTAGAAACATGGATTGTATGCAATATGGTATCTGAACTACAAATACAGAACAGTCAAAATATATACAATGTCAGATGAAGAAAATAATAATCCACACTTAATACAAAACATTTAAATGAAACATTTGGAAGTTTATATGTAGATAGCAGACAAGAATTATTATTTAATAAGATATTATTTTCAAAATTACTTTTATCATTGCATCCACAAAGCTTTTACATTCTATAATTAGACCATTTATAGTAAAAAAATCCCAGGGACCTCATTTCATGATCAATAATAACTATTAATTGGAAAGATTCACACAGTCAAGTAATAAAAAAAGATAAAGAAAAACTTATGGAAGATTGGAAAAAAGATGAGATTTCCTTAGGTTTGCAAAAAAATCTTAAAAGAAAATATTATGAATGCACAAAACACAGAGGTGTACAATTAAGGTAAAAGAGAATGGCCTCACCAGGCCATGAAATTTATATATATGATAGAGGCCCAGTGCATGAATTCGTGCATAGGTAGGGTTCCACTGGATGGTCTGTAGAGTTCAGGCCGAAAACCATAGTCCAACATCACCTGCAGCTCCTACCTGCTGCTCCCACTCATCCCAGCCCCACTGCGCCTGCTGTGGACTCCTGCCCATTCAGTTCTGATTAGGAGATGTGAGTGCTGCAACCATTAGCCTTGCTTCTGGTGCCCTCGCAAAGGGAATGGTCAGAGGGATTGGGCTGAAACTGGCTCTCAGACATCCCCCCAAAGGGTCCCAGATTGCAAGAGGGCACAGGTCAGGTTGAGCGATCCTCCCCTAGTGGTCAGTGCATATCATAGCAACTGGTCAACCAGTTGACTGTTTGTGCCCTGGTGGTCAGTGCACATCATTGAGAGTAGTTGAGTACCTTAGCATATCATTAGCATATTACACTTTGATTGGTTGTTTGTTCTGCCATTCCTCTATTTGCATATTACCCTTTCATTACATACACACACACACACACACACACACACACACATACACACACACACACACACACTCACACATATGTATATATCTATAAATTATTTAGCATATCTTACCTATATTTTAAAAAGAAATTTTCTGAACTCAAAAGAAATATAAAAATCAGCCAATTTGGTTGTTTAATATGGTTTTTTGTGTTGTACATTTTGCCTTCAGAATATTGTGCAGTGGTGTTATAGCCTGATCCTATCGTAGTGAATTCAGGAGTAGTTTGAATCTATCCTATATAATAAAGAGCTAAAATACTAATTAGACCAAACAGCAGAATGACCATCTACACATCCTTCCAGACCTCTGTCTGAATGACCTTTCAGACAAAGCTAGGGCTGACAAGGCTGTGAGGGGTGGCCGAGGCTGCGAGGGCTGAGCCCCTTGCATGAATTTCGTGATCAGGACTCTAGAGCAGAAAAATTTCTTATGGAAAGTTTCAGACAAATCTTTGTTAGGTCACTTTATCCCCACTACAACTATAGCATGTGAAGCCAATGGTATAAAATAATGACTCATTTCAAGACAATTACAAGATTTTCTATTATCCCTAGTTCTTTTTAATTTCAGCTATCCTCAAATACTGAAAATGTACCTGTATATTTTCCAAGAAATGAGGATAAAGGTAGAGGTCCTCTCATCAACAGTTACCAGTAATGGCAAAAATAGATATAGCCAAACCACAGCAAACATCTAATTAATAAAATGGAATCACTTGTAAATCAGTGGTGAAGTGTCAGGTCCTTGAATGGGTTGGAGGATTTATTCTAATGAAAGAATGGCAATAAAGAAGCATGTACAATGGAAATGGGGATGGAAGTAATTAAGACCTCCTTTTAAAACAGAAGGATAAATGAAGGATTTGGGTAAGGCTATAGTGTTAATAGGAATTAAAAAAAAAAAACAGCTATAGAACATTTGTCTTCTTGATTGGCCAGCTTTATGGAGTTTTCTCAAGGCAGCATTCTATTGAAAACACCATGGTAAATATAAATATTTCTCCAAAATGGCATGATAATTACTTCTGGAGTCAGATATCAGATATAAAACTAACACCACATTTAAAAGTCAATATAAAATAAATATTTTTCATAAGTGCCAAGTTGAATATTAACTTTGAAATAGTTAAATACTGCTATAGCCAGTTTGCTCAGTGGATAGAGTGTCAGCCTGGGGACTTAAGTGCCCGGGTTTAATTCTAGTCAAGGCTACATACCTTGGTTGGGTTGGGGGCTCCTCCCCAGCCTGTGCCCTGCTCAGGGCACATACAGGAGGCATTTATCGATGTGTTTCCCTCATATTGATATTTCTCTCTCTCTTTTACTCTCTCGAAAAATCAATGGAAAAATATCCTCATGTGAGGATTAAAAAAATAAATATTTAAATGCTACAATACAGAAACAAAGTATGTCAGGTTATTTAAATCAAAGTCATAAAAATTAAAATGTTTGAGGGCAGATTTAAAGTTTCATTGGCTCACATTTTTATACTTAGTGATTTTATCTTAATTCTTACTATCCTTTTTAGCCCCACTCAAATCCCTGCCTTAAACATTTTGGCACTGTTGACATAGCTCCTTATTTTGCTTATAATTTGTATTGTGCTTTTAGTGCACTTTTAATTTATATATAGCTTATATTCCAAAATACATATAAATGTTTTTATGAGAAGGTAGTAAATGTGTAAGAGTTCTAGTTTTTGTATTCATAGGAGAATAATGAGTTAAGAATCCTTAAGTGACTGAACAACAGATCCAAGATTGCCTAAGCAGAAAAAAAATAAAAGGAAGGGAAAGAAAAGAAATGAAAAGGAAAGAAAAGAAAAAAATGAAGAAAGCAAAAGAAAGAAACTAAGACACTAACAAAGCCAAGAACCTAGAAGGAGAGAGGAAACATTTTTTTCTTCCTCTGCATTCCAATGGACTGGAAGCCTAAGTAAGCAAACCCCAAATCTGAGCCGGTAAATGCCCCAAGGTTACAAAAATAAAAATGCTAAGATCAACCAATCACAGCCAACTAGGCTTTAAGTTATGTCCAATCAACAATTTTTCTTTCTTTGCTCCTGCACTCTTGTATAAAAGTCAAATCAAGTTTTGCTCAAATAAACTCTTACGATTGTTTATATGCCTCAGTTTATCTTTTAACACCGGTAACATTGTGCTTTAAGAACTTTTAATGCAATTTTCTCTCTTCATTTTTAACTCTTCTTCATTGTTGAGCTCTGAGCTGGTTCTTACCTCATGAACCCAGGGCAACAGGCTTTCCTTTTCATACCCAGAAGGAATAGCTAGAGTACTTTCCCCATAAATACCACAAAAAAAGAAATCTCACTGTTTCCCGTGGCCTCTTACTGAGATATTCTTTGTATCTCTGTCCTAATTACTTTGGCCAGAGGTGTTTAATGAAATGGTTAGAGAGTCTTAGTTCCCAAGCACCACATCTGAACTAGGTGTGGAGAAAATCTAGCTTCAAACACAATTGCTGAGGATAGGGAAACAAGGTGGGCTCATAGAAAGGAATGTTAGGTTCATTTACCAAACGAGCGAGTGGGTACCATGTTTACAAACAAATTTGTTTTCTGCGTGAAAAAAAAGTAACTTTATTTCCTTGACAGACCAATCCCCTGCCCCACAAAACCCTATAAAAATATAAGGCAAAACATCAGCAAAATACTTTTAAAGATTAAAACAAAGTGATAGTTGAATAAAATAAGAACAAATATGAATCAGGCTAAATTACAACTAAAGTGCAGTAAAATAATTTAGACTATATAAAAACAGAAGTTAAGAAAATTTTAGTAAAAATGATTGAAATATAATAAAACATGAACCAAATAGCTAATGTTATAATGATAAAATAAATATTATAATAATAAATTAAAGTAATATACAAATTGATTAAAAAATTAATGAAACTTGGTAGGTTCACATTATCAAATAATAAAAACAATTTAAAAGTGATTTTAAAAGGAAAATGAAGTAATATTAAAATAAACTACCATTGCTAAACCAGTTTGGCTCAGTGGTAGAGTGTCAGTCTGCGGAATGAAGGGTCCCGGGTTCGATTCTGGTCAAGGGCATGTACATTGGTTGCAGGCACATCCCCAGTAGGGGGTGTGCAATAGGCGGCTGGTTCATGTTTCTCTCATGAACGTTTCTAGCTCTCCATCTCTCTCCCTTCCTCTCTGTAAAATATCAATAAAATATATATATATTTTTAAATAAGCTACCATGAAACAAAAAGGACTTTTTAAAAATTAGAAATTTGTTTTCAAAAATTCAAAAGAAAATGGGTTTTCAAGCTCAAAGCTTATATTTCTCATAAAGAGTCACAGGCTTCAGAAGATACTATCATATTTTTTTTTGTAAGACAGTATTTGGACGGGGAAAATATGCTCATAAATACACAAAATATGTGGTTGCCAGATGTGGGGGTTGAGGGACAAGTAAAAATAGGTGAAGGGACTCAAAATGGAGCAGGTTTTTTACTGTGGATGGTGGGTACCCAATGCAATAGAGAGGTCATATACCATGGAAATGTACATTTGAAACCTATATGACCTTATTAATCAATGCCACCCCAATAAACTTAATTTTAAGAAGTACAGACTTCCAAATATTAAATAAGTAAAGTCATAATATATTGTGCCCCATAGTGACTACAGTCGATACTACATTGCATATATGAAGGTTGCTAAGACTAGATCTTAAAAGTTCCTATCACAAGAGAAAAATTTATAACTATTTCTGGTGAAAGATGTGAACTAGATTTATCGTGGTGGACATGCTTCAATACATATACAAATACTGAGTAATCATATTGCACATCTGAAATTAATATGTCAATAATACCTCAGTCATTTTTTTTTAAAGACATAGTTAATTGTAGCACAGGTGATAGAAAAACATACTGAATGCCAAGGCTCAGGGACACAGGACAGGGATCTTTCTCACCTCTTATTTCATACTAGTTCCTCCCGTGTCCCCTGTTTAAACAGAGTCTTCAGAGAATATTCTTAGGAGCTCCATGTGCTTGGAGAGCCTTCTGAAACCTGCTTCTTTTGACCTGTTTATTTTGTCTTTGACCATAATTCTCTGCTCTTGGACTTCCACCTGCATCATTGAAATTTTCTTTCAAGAAACTTGGATTTCAGAGAGATTGTTTTCAAAATATAATATATATTATATATATATAATTGTATATATATTATATATATATATATATATATATATATATATATATATATATATATATATATAATTGATTTCAGAAATAGGAAGGGAGAGGAAGAGATAGGAACATCAATGATGAGAGAGAATCATTGACCAGCTGCCTCCTGCACACCCTCCATTGGAAATCAAGCCCACAACCCGGGTATGTGCCCTTGACCAGAATTGATTTTGGGACCTTTCATTCAATCCACAGGACAACATTCTATTTACTGAGCCAAACTAGCTAAGGCATAACTTCTGACATTAATAATGATATTTTTGAAAACCAGAGGAACTGAAAAAGCCAGTTCTAACATAATACTTGTTAATGTGGCATTGTACAGAGTGGTTAAAGGAATGATTTTCAGCTGAGGGAATAAAAATTGGAAGGTCAAAAAGCTCGCCTAATGGCACCCAGATTAACAACCAGAACTAAAGTATGAGTCCTCAGTTTTCTAATTCAATGAGTTTTCTACTCTGACTCAATTCTTATTTTTAGAGGAAAATAATTTATCTTTGAAACATTTTTCCCCGGAAAGATTTCTTAATGGAATCTTACACGTTTCAAGTACAAAGGAACATTACACGCTAAGATAAGTTTAAAGAAAATTAATACTCTGGTCCTTTAATATTTGTATAGATAGAAGTAGAATCAAACTTTTTTGGTGTTGCTACAAAATTTTGTTTTATTTCAACATTTTTGCCACTTGGAACATAACCATATATTTAAATTCATGTCAAAATTGTCCCAAAAATTACATAAATGATAAAAATATATTTTAAAAAAACTATTACAAAATTAACTTAAAATATTTTAGAAAGCAAGATAAACCTTAAACATTACCTAAAGGTGAAATTCCAAAGTTTTGAATATGGCAGTTGTTCCAAATTCATAATTATCCCAAACTAACTGAAAATCTATAATTGACTTTTATGCCTGAGAATTTCATTTTTTCACTAAACATTAAGAACATCAGCACATTTCCTGTACTAGAGCCAACCTGCAAAAACAGTTAAGAGACAAGAGTTTTGTATTTGCCAAATTAACAACAGATAAAATAATCGAATAAGAATATTTAGGTAATGAAAGTATGAAGTGAAAATCAACAAAATAACTGTGCCACTCTTAACATTTCCAATCTTTAGACTCAAGGGGGCACCACTTAATACCTGAAAATAAAATTTAAAAACCCACAAAAGGATATTATGTAGTAATGAAAAGACTTGTTACAGAGCTGGAGTACCAGTAGCCTTATGACCCAAAACAAGATGACTGCCATTATCCTGATATTGTACTGCATGCAATTAGCAGAAGTACCAATTAGTCCCTAGAAATGGCAAGTCAGATATGCTTTCAATTTTTTAATAGCTGAATGAATTGGAAAAGACAGAGAAATAAATGACAAGTAGCAGCATAAAGCAGATTTAGTCATAAAACAGTGTCTTATTGCAATTTCATAAAAAGAGATATAGCCTGAAAGAACTACTTTAACAAGTTAAAAAAAAAAGTTTCCAGGAACCTGTCCTATGGACCTACATTTTTATGGCTTCCTTTTCCAATGCCTAATTTCATAAAATGACATTTAATTTTTATTACGTGAGTTTGATTTCAGTTTACAAGTTCTAAAACAGTACTCTATGGTGAAAAAATTATATTCTATAACTAAAGGAAAGATAAAATGTGGTATGACATTATCCTATCCTATCCTATCCTATCCTATCCTATCCTATCCTATCCTATCCTATTGTATATAATAAAACCCTAATATACAAAACAACCAAAAGGCAGAACAACCAGTTGCTATGATGTGCATTGACTACCAGGGGGCAGATGCTCAATGCAGGAGCTGCCCCCTGGTGGTCAGTGCACTCCCATAAGGGGAGCACCACTCAGCCAGAAGCCGGGGTCACAGCTGGAGAGCACAGCTGCAATAGAAGGAGCCTCTCCTGCCTCAGCTGCAGGCAGGGAGTGAGGAGTGAGGAGTCCCAGACTGCAAAAGGGATTTCTGACTGCTGGATTAGGTCAGGTCCATCAGGGGGATCGGGCCTAAATTGGCCGGCAGACATTTTCTGAGGGATCTCATACTGTAAGAGGGCACAGGCCAGACTGAGGGACCTCCCTCCTGCCCCCCAGTACATGAATTTCTTGCACCCAGCTTCTAGTTAAGTTATAATCCCATTGGGCTCTACTTTTGTGAGGATATATATATATATATATATATATATATATATATATATATACATATACATATATAAAGGTCAAGTGCTCTGAAACCAATTTCAGTGGGTTAATACAATAAAAGTTTGTTTCTAACTCAGTTCATAGTCCAAGGTAGGGAGAGGTGTGGGTGAGACATCTGCATGCATTCATTAGGAACGCAGAATTTTTAAATTTAGATTTTCAGTCATCTTTATTGCTTAGCCATAGATAAACACACACACACACACACACACACACACACACACACACACCAGAGAACTGCATGGGAGAATTCCATGGGGTAGGTTAGAAATGGCATATTTCGCTTCTACATGTATCCATCATCCCTACTCAGTCATATGGTAAATTCTGATCATATGGGGGACTGAGATATGCATCATGGCTAAGTGCCAGGAAGGAAAGGAAATGAGGTTTGGGTAACAGGTGGCTATCTCTGCCATAATTCCACCTTCTACTCACCAGATGCATACTGGACTGTTCATCACAACCCAGACAATGCTTTGCACTACACATACTGCTGTGTAAATAGTGGGTATGCATGATATGCACGATGCCATTCATTGAGGACTTTTACACGACTGGCATAGTGCTTGGGCATTTCAATAATTTATTAAGCCCCTTATTCAAAATATTTATTTGGCATTGATATGACATTTATGAGCATGTGCTAAATGTGATCTGCTAAACCCTTGGGAGTTTATAGTCTGCTGAGGGAGATATACTTTAAAGTGTGCTTTTAAAATGAAATAAGTACAGAATGCAGTTATAAGAATAGTTTTTAAATGTTCTGTTAGAATAGTTGGGAGAAAAAGCTATTAAAATGAGACAGTTCAAGTTAGGTCTCTGGAGAGACCATGCTTAAGCAGAGAGATGATACATGGATGAGAAGCAATGTTTTGCGGAGAGCCAGGGAAAGGGTGTGGCAGGTGAAGGACCAATAAAAGCAAACCACTTACTGTACTTAGACAGAGCATCATAGTTCCTCAATATAAATCAAAGGTTGATAAATAGCTTTCCAGAGGAGAAACCAAGATGGTGGCGTAGGTAAGCACCTAAACTGCTGCCTCACACAACAATTTCAAAACTAAAACTAAAAGACAGAACAGACATCATCCAGAACCACAGAAAAGCTGGCTGAGTGGAAATTCTACAACTAGAAGGAAAGAGAAAAGCTCACAGAGAATCAGAGGAGCTTCAAAGGGCTGAGGTAGAGAGACATTTTCAAATTGTCTTTAGATAACAGTTTGAGTCTCTGCACACAAATTCCCCACTTCTGACCAATGATTCTTTTCATCCAGTGGAAATATTGATCGAGTATTGGGTCAATGAGTTGTTTCTACTTAGACTGACATTAATATCACTCATATTCTTAAGAGGGTACACTTCTTGTTATTACACAATAAGAGTGTGGAAGGAACAACAAATAGAATTCAACAGTTTGAGTTATGGATACAAAGAAGGAGTCCAATTACTGACATTAATCTAGTGCTATCTACTAAACATTATACTTACACTTAAACCCTATCTTTTGGATGCAAATTGTTTTAGCTGTTATTTCTTTTTTGTGAATGTCTCTCTATGGTTGGAGTGAATGGTAGGTTTAAATTAGATAATTAATATAAAACACCTATACAGACCAACAAATAACAGCAGGACACCATGGCAGGCCCCCGCGATGGAAAAGCCCACTGCTCTCAAGGTGTCCAACTCCTTCATCCTGAGTCAGGACTTGTGATCTTCTCCCGCTGCATCTCTTCTCCATGCAACCAGTGTCAGCCTCTCCTCCCAGCCTGCATCTCTTCAAGCTGAAATACTTACTTTTCCAGAAACAGCAAGCTTCCTCAGGACATAGTTATTCTCGCAAAAAGTAATGTTTCCTTTCTCCATCACCTACCTACTTCCTACCCATAATAGCAGGGGAGGATTAGTGGTTTTTGTGTTTGTTTTTTTTCTATTCCTTCCAGGTTATTTCATCAGTCTCTGGTGGGGAGTCTCAGAAGTACACCTTTGCAAAGTAGTGCAAGAAGTTGTGTGAGGGAACCTCCCAGGATGGCACTGGTGGGGGCATCTGTGGGACTTTGAAGGGCCCTGCACTCTGTCCTCCCAGGGATTTCCAACGCCCCTGGCCCTTTGCTCAGGGGAACCCAGAGGTAGCCCAGGGAGGCCCAGGGCGGGTTTCTCAAGGCCAACCCACCATTCTCATCGACCTCTCCAGCTCAGTGTCCCCTCCACTTGTGTGTTTGGGGGTGATGGAAGGGGGTGGGGTGGTTGCTTGGGGAGGGCCTGGCCTGAGAAGGTGCAGGCTGAGGAGTGTGGGGTCAGAAGCCTGGGGCCAAGAGGAGGGCAGTTCCCCTTCTCCCCAGGGGCCCTGCTGGGGCCTGTGCTGCCTCACTTTGTCCCCGGGACTGGGCGTCACCAGACCAGAAGCTGCGGGCCTGATGGGGACAGGGCCCTCCCCAGCGTTGACAGTGTGTGTCCCCATAGGGAGGCGGGCATCTCTGACATGTACTGGTGTGTGCACTGACTCATTGGAGAGCCTGTGTCTGTCCTCTGTCTCCTTAGAAAACACTGACCTTCGGTTCTCTGCTCAACAGGGATGTGACGTCTTTCTCTGGCATTGGCTTGTGAGGAATGCTTTTCAGCTTGGGATTTCTCTTTCCAGCTTTCTACCTTTTTCCCCTTTTTGTTTGGGGCACAGAAAGCGTCAGCCATTGCCTGACTGCCTTCTGGCCCTGGGGTCCCTCTCAGTACAGCAGTCTCTATCCTGAAGTGATGCACACGGTTATTAAAGGGCCTCTTTTCTTACATCTGATCTCCAATCCATCTGGGATTTCCTTTTCAAACAGCAAACATTTGATGTCAGGTAAAAACAAACAAAAAAATGTGAGCAGACACAAAAGGGACCTACAGTAAAATTCCATTGATAAGAAACATCTAGACTAGTTAAAGGAGCAGAGAGAGAAAGCAGATCAGGGGCTGCCAGAGGCAGGAAGAGTTCGAGTGAGTACTATTGGTGCAGGGTTTCCTTTTAGGAGGATGGAACTTCCTACAATTAGAAAGTTATGTTGGTTGCACAGCATGGTTAATGCACTTCATGCACAGGAATGGCACAATTTAAAATATAAACAAACCATTTATTTAAAGCTTAAAACAAACCACACTAGACAGCACAAAAAAGGAAAATATAAAAATGAAGAGAAATGAAAGGTCAAGGAGGGAAGCAGTGGGAATTGGGGAGCAGGTTCCGCAAAAAGGGGTGCTGGGGTTCCCATTGGATAAGGAGATGCTGCATAGGCCAGACTTGGCTTCAGAGCTGCACCCTGAGGAGCTGTCCAAGGTGGCATGGCCACTGCGGCGGACAGCCCTCCAGGTCTAGTGACATCCATGTTGGTCCCTGCATGGGGCTCCTTGTGATGTTTGGCTCCTGGTAAGGCAACAGCAGCTCGCTCTTCGTCCTGGGCTGGTGCTGGAGGTGTGAGAGGAGAAAGGACCACCCATGAGCTATTTCCAGGTGCCCCCCAAGAAGAGAGCACAGCCTCAGCCCAGGACCCACCCCAGGACATACATCCTCCCCAGAGGCCGCCCAGCAGACGGCTGGTCTGAGGCCGGTCTTTGCTTTCCTCTGGCCTCTGGAAGCTGCCTGTGAGATTGCACTGCCCCCTGTCCCTCAGCTCACAGGCACCTCCACTCCCCACCCAACCCCACCCCCTCCAACGTCTCATCCTTGGGCTCGGCCTCCCTCCACTTCAGGATCCTGGGCCTGGCTGTTTGGAGGTGGCCACCGTGATCCAAGGGGGGGGGGGAGGGTGAGCAGCTGCCGCTGGAGCCTGAGCGGCTTCGGGTGGGGAGAACAGTGGTGCCTGGGCCGCTTCCGGGGAGGAGACCTCGTCCTGCCATCCACAGGCCCCGGTTCCCCTGACCCCCAGCGGGCCACACGCTCTGCAGGCCTGCTCCGGCCCTCACTGGTGCCCATGGGGCGGGGGTCTCCGTCCAGCATCTGCTGCTCCTCCGTGATCTGGGGTGGGCGCTGCAAGGACAGTGACCGTCAGCCAGTGCGGAGGCTCCCGCCCTGCCCGGCCCTGGTCGCTGCTGCTCCTGCTCCTGGGTCAGGCCCAGCTCTGAGTCTGCACAGACCTGCACCCAGGACTGGGTTGTGGGAGGGATGGGGAGGGTCCACCTCTAGGGTCTAAACATCCAGCAGAGGGCAGCAGCCCCACCCCACCTCCCCCAGAGGAAATGAGATTCAGCTAAAGAGTCAGGACAAACCTGGGGTAGCAGGAGCTGACTACACTCCAGGTCCACACCCCAGCCCTGACCTGGGGTGTGAACACGGCAGGAAACCTCCCTGGCCCCTACCCTGAGCTTCTCTGCCCCCGAGAGCAGTGACCTCACTCCCTGACGTCGGAGCCCAACAGTCCTGGAACCCGTAGCCAGGCAGCCGCGTTCTGAAGCTGCCCCTCCGCCCTCACAGAGGCAGCCCGCCAGCATGCTGTGCTGTGTGCCGCTGCCCCGCCGCCCGGAAGGGCACAGAGCCCGCGGCGAAGGCTGCTTCCTCCGCTTCCTCCGCTGCCTCCGCTCTCAGCCCCGCACTCGGCCCCGATGGCCCTGGCCCTTTGCTCGGGGGAACCCAGAGGTAACCCAGGGAGGCCCAGGGCGGGTTTCTCAAGGCCAGCCCACACTCTCATCGCCCTCCCCAGCCCCATTTTCCCTCCACTTGTGTGTTTGGGGGTGATGGGGGGGGGGGAGCCACGTGGGGAGGGTCTGGCCTGAGCAGGTGCAGGCTGAGCAGTGTGGGGTCAGAGGCCTGTGGCCTGTCATGCTCACCCCCAGGTCAAGGCTGGGAGTGGACATGGAGTGTGGGCACCTCCCTCTGCCCGAGGTTTAAGCTGATCCCGGAGGTGTGTCTCCTTCCCGCCCCCCCCACCCCCACCCCTCCTGGGTGGAGGTTTGTGCAGACTCAGGGCTGGGCCTGACCCAGGAGCAGGAGCAGCAGCGACCAGGGCCGGGCAGGGCGGGAGCCTCCGCACTGGCTGATGGTCACTGTCCTTGCAGCGCCCACCCCAGATCACGGAGGAGCAGCAGATGCTGGACGGAGACCCCCGCCCCATGGGCACCAGTGAGGGCCAGAGCAGGCCTGCAGAGCGTGTGGCCCGCTGGGGGTCAGGGGAACCGGGGCCTGTGGATGGCAGGACGAGGTCTCCTCCCAGGAAGCGGCCCAGGCCCCATTGTTCTCCCCACCCAAAGCCGCTCAGGCTCCAGCAGCAGCTGCTCACTCCCCCCCTGGATCACGGTGGCCACCTCCAAACAGCCAGGCCCAGGGACCTGGGGCGCAGGGCGGCTGAGCCCAAGGGTGAGACGTTGGAGGGGGGGGGTTGGGTGGGGAATGGAGGTGCCTGTGAGCTGATGGACAGGGGGCAGTGCAATCTCACAGGCAGCTCCCAGAGGCCAGAGGAAAGCAAAGACCGGCCTCAGACCAGCCATCTGCTGGGCGGCCTGTGGGGAGGATGTATGTCCTGGGGTGGGTCCTGGGCTGAGGCTGTGCTCTGTTGAGGGGTGGGGGTGGGGGCACCTGGAAATACCACACATGGGTGACCTTTCTCCTCTCACACCTCCAGCACCAGCCCAGGAGGCAGAGGGAGCTGCTGCTGCTTTACCAGGAGCCAAACATGACAAGGGGTGCCAGACGGAGACTGACCTGTTTGCACCTACATCCCTGGAGGTCATGTCACCTTGGAAACCTGCTCCAGCTGCTCCTCTGAAGCCTCCTCTGTCCCAGGCAGCACCTCCTTCCCCAATGAAAACCCTGGGACCCCTGACCTGGTTACTTGCTCCCCCATGCCCACCAGAGTTAGTGTTACCCTTCTACATGGTTATCTTATCATTTCTTATAGGTGTTATATTATTCTTTTACTCGCTGTATGATGTATTTTATGTTACAATATAAATAAAATTATTATTTTATATTTTAAATTGTGCTATGCCTGCGTATGAAATACATTCTATGATGCAGTGCAATGAACATCACTATCTAGAAAGTTCCAATTGGAAACCCTGCTCCAAAGTCTTTTCTCCCTCCCCTCCTGCTTCTGACAATACCTGGTATGCTCTCTGTTTCTGCTCCTTTACTGATTCTGGATGTTTCCCTAAATGGAAGCTTACAATAGGTGGCTTTTTGTGTGTGTGTGTGTGTGTGTGTGTGTAATAGCACTTTTGTTATACGAAATGGAAATCCAAGATTTTCCTAAGCCTCTATTGAAAAGTGAGCATTTCTGCTGTTTTATTCTAATACTAGAGGCCTAGTGCATGAATTCCTGCATGAGTTGGGTCTGGCCCGGCCTTCACAGTCTGGGGCCCATTGGGCCTGGCTGGGAGGAGGGAATGAGGGAAGTTGGCTGGCCTGCTTTGACCCCAATTCGGGTGGGGCTGATCGGGCCCGGGCCAGCTGGGGGATGGGGTGAGGGAGGAACACAGGTTTGTTTCAGGGAGGCCCAGCCCCCCTGGTTGAATGCCCAGGCAAACTCCCATTTTAGGAAACAATTTACATATTAGCCTTTTATTATATAGGATTGTGCTAAATGGAATGTCTATGTCCATAAACCTCTAGCTAGGACAGGGCAATTCTTGGCCTGATGTGAACAGATTGTAAGGCGTTGGGGGCAGTGTCCGACACCTTAGATCACCTTCTCCACCCTGAGCCCTGCTTGGGAAGCAGGGGTGCTGAGACCTGGGCTGAGAGCTCTGGGTGGGAGGGAGAAGGAGAGACTGGGAGGGGAGGAGAGAAAGGTACCTAGAAGTGACACATCCAGCTGGAAGGTCCCATCCATCCCGCCTCAGCCCTGCTCCATGCCCCATAATGCCAGCCACTAGCTCACACCAGCCCACCCTGCTGCGTAACTGAACTGAGCAGTACAGGACACAGGGCTGCATAGCCCTGCACACACTGACCACATTCCCCTTCTCCAAGCACAGAACCCCTCCTCTCTGCCAGTCACAGGGGCCGCCATGAAGGTGCTCTATCTATCCAGGTGAAGTTCTCAGTGGCAACAGCAGGACCCACTTGAGCTTGTGTGAGCAGAAGGGACTTTACAAGGGGCCTCACACAAAGTGCCAGAAGGTCAGAGAATCAGGCTCTGGGCCTTGGGGAAGGCCACAGGACTCAAACCATACCTCACAATCCTCCCTTCGTGATGGCTGCCTGGGCCTTGTGCAAGCCTACTGACACATAGCCCGCATGTTCAGCTTCTGTGACGGGAGGATCTCATCTCATTCAAAATCAGATCAGATGAAATCTACTTAGTTTGGAGCTGCCAAGTGAGGGTCCAATAAGTGATATGTCTTTTGTCTGCACGAAATGGGACCCCAAAAACCAAGAACATTGGTTCTGGGGGTGGAGAACGAAAATCTGGTGGGAGGGGGAGCAGGAAAGAGAAGAAGAGCACACATTTTTGTGGATGTCAAGACAGATCAATCAGCCTGAATAATCAGATGAAGACTAGCTGAACAGATTCCTGCAGCCAAAGATCCTAGAGGAAGCCTCATCAAGACTGGCAGGAAGGGCACAAATGGAAAAGGGCTGTTTCTAGACCAATGTGCGAAGCTTGCAAATTCGCAGGGATAACTCAGCTGCGAAGGTTCCCTGTAAGGAATGAGGAAAGCCTACTCAGAGCACCAGAGTCAGGGGAAGGAGTTCACAGAACTTTTGGCTGTGGAAATCAGCCAGGACTCCAGCTACCCGGTGAGAGGAGCATCTACTAGAACCCCAAGTGCCTGCAGTTTTAAGCGGCCAGCACACAGAATCTCCCATGTGGTCACTCACCCTGGGTTCTACTGGAGCAAGAGTAGCTCATAGCAGACTGGAGTCAAATAGGGAGAGATTGGGTTGAATGGCTTTAGGGTGGGGGCTGGAGGGACAGATGCCAAAGTTCCTTCCTGTGCTGAGTCCATCTCTCACACCACCCACAGACCACATCATACCTGGATTGAACACTCCTCTCTGTAAAACATCAGCCTGCGTGAAATTGTTAGCCTCGCTCCAACTCCCTGTGGCCCAACCTTGCCAAGCTCGCACCCTGTGGTGGGTCTTTGGGCTGGGACAACAACGCACTTAAAAGACAGTTTGTCTTGGAAGGCTCTTGAGGATTTCCAGACTGACTCTGGGTGGCGAAGGCACACAGGGAGAGAGCCGTTTTCCCCTTACAGGCCAGACCAGTGCAGCCATTTCTGTGAAGAGCCTTCTCTCCACAGGACCACATATTAGTCTGTTTCAACCTGATAACCCCTTCTGGCCTTTCCCTGAGGACCCACTGAGCCCTTCCCCTACCACAAAGTTCTGCAGGCCGTAGGCCGGTGGCAGCTGCCTTTGGTGCAGCCTGAGACATTTGCAGAGTAGCCCCGGACACAGTATTGGTGTGAAGTTTGAATTTGTGAACACCGCGGCTAAATATCACTGGCCCCTACAGGGTTCTACCTCACACAACTCACATTCAGGCAGCGACTCTTCCAGTGACTGAGTCTCACAGGCAGAAAGCAGGTGGAATGGATCTCAGGGTGCCCTGGGCCTTTTCCTGGCCTGCCCCGTGCTCAGTTAAGGGCGCAATCTGAGCTTAGTATGCAGCTTGGATCCTCTCATAGGCACACGGGCCCAGGAAGGCAACCACAAACATGGGGTTGCTTTGGAGCTGTAAAGAGGTAGCCCTGGGCCAGTCCAAGACAGCATCTGACATTGAACTGCACTGGAGTCTCTCCAAAGGCCCCTGAGCCCACACACTTCATGGTGGTTTTCAGACCGTTTTAGAGCTTGATCCAAGTAGCTCTGCAAGCAGCACACACAAAAAGAGAACTTGAGAGTTACCAGACAATGCTAGGTGAACTCTGCTTCATGAGGTCAGTCCTTATCAACAGCTCTTACTATGGGATTAGGTCTGTGGGAAACATGCAGGTCCTCGGATAGTCAAGGCCAGTGGGAGCACAGAGGCCTTGTTATCAGTACATCAGAATGGCCAAAGGCCCCTCTGGGAATGAGCCCAAATGAGATGTTCAAGGAGACTGAGCCTGGGAATCCCAATAGGGCCAAGAGACATGATCAGGTGCAAGGACACATGGTACACTGTGCCCTTCAGTAGCCAATATGATTGCTATAACTATTGGCACAAAGCCCTCTTTGTCTAAATAGTGTAAAAGTATGTTACTGACCAGCTGGTCTGCTGGAGTGTGAGAAGTCTGCTAGAGAGTGAGGTGGGCAGAAGAGACAGGAGAAGCTGCTGAGCAAAGGGCTCAGGTCCTGCTACTATGTAAGGTGGTGAGTTTGGAGGCAGCATGGGGCTGCTCAGATAATAACTGCAGGTACAGAGATTGATGCTGCGTTGTGGGAAAGATATATCTGTTCACCAGCCAGTGTCTGGCTGCCTGGGTTCTACCTCACATCACTTTGGACTTTGCTGTGAGGTCTATTCTTCTCTGATGGCTCTATGGCCACTTGTTTCAGCAATAAAGACTCATTCTCACATACCCACAACATCTCATGGCTTCTCTGTCTAAGACCTGCACCCTAGGAAGTCCAGCCCTAGGCAGAGGGGCTCAGTCTGAACACCCATTACTAATGAGCAGAGGATAAAGGAGGAACTAGGACTAAGTTCCCAATAGTTAGTACAGTAGGCAGCATTCAAGCAGGAACCAGCCCTGACGTAGTCTAAGGGGAGAATTTAAAAGAACACAGTAACTAAAAGCTACTCAGAGCCAGTCAGACCAGCAGAGCTGTGCAGGACTCTGGCTGGCTCTGACAGGGTCCATCCTCATATTCAGCTAGTCTGAGGTCAATGCCATCCATGGACACACTAACAGCATTCAGAACTCAACTACAACAGGTTGGCTCTCATAACCCATACAAAGAATATTCCTGAAGCACTTAGATCAGGTGATCAGAGAGATTGCACCACTGAGCCCTCCAGGGTATCTACTACATTAGGCATTTTACCAGGACTGGAAGACAGAACAAATCCACCTGATACAGAAACAAATGCAGAGGAGCAACCAAAAGGAAAAGACAAAGAAACATACCCCAAATGAAAGAACCAGATAAATCACCAGAAAAAGAACTAAATGAACTAGAGGCATGCAATCTCCCAGATACAGAGGACAAAACCATAGTACAAGGATGCTCAAGAAATTTAGGAGAGGAATATACCAACTCAGTGAGAACATGAACAAAGATAGTATAGAAAGAGACATAGAAACTAATAAAAAATATCAGAAATAAAGAATACATTATCTGAAAAAAAAAAAAAAATATATATATATATATATATATATATATATATATATATATATATATATGCCTAAGCCAGTGGTCAGCAAACTCATTAGTCAACAGAGCCAAATATCAGTAGTACAATGATTGACATTTCTTTTTTGAGTGCCAAATTTTTTTAACTTAAACTATATAGGTAGTTACATTGTTATTAAATTAATTAGGGACCTCCTAAGCTGGCCTTTGCTAAAAACTCAAGGGGCCAAAAAGCCACATGTGGCTGATGAGCCACAGTTTGCCAATCACTGGCCTAGGTGACTGGCCGACTTGCCATCTGTTGGACTGATGGGTATGATGTGCACTGACCAACAAGAGGCAGATGCTCAATTCAGAGTTGTCAACCTGTGGTGACTTGGCAGCTGTGGTTCTTGGGTGATGCACCTGGAACCAGAAAAAGGAGAGCCTGATATAGGGGGAATGTCACCTAAGAACCTCCCTCTCGTAATATGGGACCCTTTGGGGGATGTCATAGAGCCAGTTTCAGCCTGATCCAGGCCAGGTCAAGGGACCCCACTGGTGCATGAATCCATGCACTGGGCCTCTTGTCTTATATTATAAAAGGCTAATATGCACATCTACTGAACAGCAGAACAAACAGTTAACATGCACTGACCACCAGGGGCCAGATGCTCAATGCAGGAGCTGCCCCCTGGTGGTCAGTGTGCTCCCAAAGGGGGAGCACTGTTCAGCCAGAAGCCATGCTTGAGCCTCTCTTGCCTCCAGGGCAGCACTAAACACCCCTTGAGGTCACAGACTAGGAGAGGGCACACAAGCCACGCTGAGCGCCCTCCCCCCAGAACACAAATATTGTGTACCAAGCGGCTAGTAATGTAGTAATGTATAAGGATTCAACAACAGATAAGGTGAAACAGGATTGATTCAGCATTTTGGAAGACAAAGTGGCAGAAAACACCCAGTGAGATCAATTAAAACAAAAAACAAATGTAAGAACATGAGGATAGTTTAAGGGACCTCTGGAACAACATCAAGCTTGACAACATCTGCATCTATAGGGGCAAAAAGGAAAAACAATTGTAATAATCTGAACAATGTTTATTAAATTAAAATAAATAAATAAATAAATAAATAAATAAATACCTTTGCCCTTCTGAAGAATAAATCTTTAAACTGCTTTAAATTCAACCACTCCCAAACAATTTTTCCATTTTCTTAATTGTTTAATTCATTAAAAAACAGACAGAATTTTATTATTGATAAATATAATCAATATTTGATTAGATTTATATAAAATTTTATTGGTCTATTTATCATTTAATTTTGCATCTCAGACCTTCATTCTCTTTCATTTCCTTCTAATGAAATTAAATTCTTTAGAAATTTCTCTCATGAGAAAATAAGACAAATTCTAAATTTTGCTTGTCTGAAAAGTAACTTTGAAAGATATTTTCTCTTTGTATAATATTCTGGGTTGACAGTTATTCTGACAGATATTAAAATATATTTAACAGAATTAAAGGTATTATTACCCTCTTTTGATTTTTGAAAGTTATCAGACAGTCATCATTTTTGAGATTACAAGACTTTCATATTTGACATATTTCCTTCCACTGAGCTGCATTCTTAATATTTATTTCATTATCTGTCTTTCAGGTTATTACTTCTCTTATATAGATTATTTAAATTGATGCTGTTCAATATCATACTGTGTTTATCAAATTTCTATCTTGTTCATAACTAAAGTGGTATATAAATATTTTCAAATCTGGTTGCACATTTTTATGGTCTCTATCATGCTATGTTGGTTTTCCATTTTTATGTCTATAAACAAACAATCAATCAATCAAACAAACAAACAAACAAACAAACATTGTTTCAAACAATTCTGAATTTGGCCATTCCAGTAGTGAAATCTTGCTGACATCACCTGGTCTTCAGGTGTGTTTGCCTTCTCCTGCATTTATAGTTGGATCCTGTGAAAGGATGATTGTGAGATATGAGGGGGGTGCTATGGAGTCCTCAAAGGAAGGTTTGTGTTTTCTTCTGCAGGAAGCCTGAGCACTATCAATGTAGTACTTCTTCAAGAGAAACTTTATTTGAAATTATTTTAGTTTAAGCAAATGTAAATTCAGTCAGCAAACCTACATAAGGCCTAGATTTCAAGTGTTAATTCTAAAAACAGATGTTTTGAGATACATAGTTTTTCTTTCCTTCTTTTTTTTCCCTCTTTCTTCTCTTCCTCTTCTTTATTTTGCTTCGTCTTTTAACTACCTCCAAGTATGGAAAGAACAGAATTATTTGCAGTGAGACTTTATGCCTGTATCTTCTATTATTCACCTCATATTGAAGAAATTCCAAGTTTTTTTCCATTCATGCTCCATGGAGCATTGAAAATAAACTTGAAGTTTAGGTCATTGGAAAATGCCCTCAAGATAAAAGCCAACTTGAGTAAATTCTCTTATGCCTCTTGGTTCCTGGTCTCATTTTGGTTTGGCTATAAAGATTCCTTACTGTATGATCTACTTAGCAATTAATTTTCAAAATATTTACATTTTAACCAGAATTCTTAGATATCTTTCTTCAAAAAGGTCAATCAAAGGACACAGTCTGCAACAATACCAAAATATCTTATGAAATCCTTCATGGTGAATATGAATTTATTATTTAACTAGCAGTCTTAAAGTATAGAAATTTCTCTTCCACTTTGAATTTTAGCATTTTTAAAAGAGTGATCAACCAAAGGACTTGTATTCATGCATATGAGCATAATCAATGGACACAGAAGGAGGTGGTGGGATGAGGGCATGTTCTGGGGGTTGGGAATGACCATGATCGGGGAGAGGGTCAGTGGGGGGAAAAGGAAACTTATGTAATACATCAAACAGTAAAGAACTTAAATTTTAAAAAATAAAATAAAGTGAATAATTGAAAAAAAAACTTACAGTGTTCTATCTGGATCAATAGGGGAAAATCGTACTGTATAATACTAAGCCTGTGAACATGGGCTATGTCTCCATTTTCTTAGGTCTTCTCTAGTGCCCTTTATTACACTGCCATTATTCATTATGAAAAATTCTTGGGCATTATTTTCTAAGTTTATTCCCAACTAAAATATAGTTTTGCTGTTATAAGTTAAAGTATATAAACTGTTGTTCAAAATAAAAAAGTCATAGAAATGATGCTTAATTGGGGAAAGTAATGAGCAATGAATGAAATACATATAGATATGATGGGAAATAAGTGGATTCATATAATTAAAAACAAAATAAATTCAACTAAGATCCAGAAGGAGGTTGCTAGTATAAAGATCAGCTAAGCCTCTGTTGTTCTTTTTGGTTTGGTTTATGTTTTGCTTTCTGCTGTTATTGTTGTTGTTAAACTATTAAAAAAGAAGTGGGACCAGGCCAGCAGCTTGAAAAATTATCAATTACATTTTCTCATTAGCTATATTTGGTTCCTTAATTGGCCTTTTTGACTGTGTAATTTCAAGTGATAATTATTTGTGGCACTAGCACATTCCTATATCAATGTTATCTCTTAATTAATTCAAGAAATTGACTTCAGACTTTTTTCTATCCTCACACACAGAAGTAATTTGTGAGTTACCATTCTTTAGACAGCACAGTCAGCAACACTTTGAAAAATGACAGTAAGAACTTCCAATCTCACAGACTTAAACCACAATAGCATTGATAATAATCTTGGATGAGCTCTGCTAAGGAAGGATTGTACATGTTTGGTGTGACATAGAAAAAAATGAGAATACAGATGGAGGATGAGAAAAAATGGGGAAAAATAGAGATGTTAATTCATCTTGAAGCCAGAATTTTTAGGTCTTAAGAAGCACAGAATTGTAATTGGACTAAAATTATATATATGTTGAATATTTGGGTTTCAACAGAGAAAATAAGCAATAATTGTTTTGCAGCCCCATATTTCTCACTGAATCACTGAATTATCCAGGGCAACACAGTGAAGAAAGCAATGTTTTAGTGGTCAGTAATTTTCCATATCTGAGTAGCAATTTCCTCAAAGTGAGAATGAGTTACTGAAGAAAAAGTATGGCCTCTCAAGCAAAGAAGATAGGAAATTGCCACTCAGCCACTATAACTTTGGTTTCTTACAGTAGAAGCAGCTTCTGTTACTAAAAGGAAACACTTTCTAGACTGTTGTATTTAAAAGGGGCTGTTTTCCTCATCCCTTACCCTCCTTTGCAGTTCCTGTCTAAAACTCTTCTGGTAGCCACTCTTTGAATGGATTTACTGGCAAATCAATACTGCAAAGGACAGAGAGGTTTATATAGTTTGCAACAGCAAAGGATGAGCCTAAGAGTTTTCTTAGAACAATATCTTGGGGATTGGTGTTTTGGAGTCACTCTGGGAAGAAGCTGACCCTGCTGCAGACTGTCCAGAAAAAAAATTCTTCTTGGAGCAAGATAGGAAGCCAAGGAGATCTCATGTTCCTTCCTGAGGCTAGCAAACCTAAACCAGAACATAACCAATAGGAAAAACTTTACAGTACTTATAATGTAAGTCTCGAACCAAACGCTAACATAATATATAAATTGATGCAAATTTTCACAAAACAAGGCTAAGATAAAAAATGAACATTGAGCTAGAAGGAAATTCCCATATAATAAACAAAGAAGAGTAATGTCTACTTACTAAAAATCAAGGACCAAAACTGTTATTAAATAAGAAAATGATTTTTATACTGAGAACAATCCAATAAAACAGTGTTTCCCAAACTTCTCTCATGATGAGAATCACCTGGTGGAGTTGTTAAAATACAGATTCCTGAATCCCAACTAAGAAGTGCTAAACTAGAATTTTTGGGAACATATAGGTAAAATTGTATACTTAAGCTTAGAGCACTAGTTAAGTATACAATTTTTGGGAACATATAGGTAAAATTGTATACTTAAGCTTAGAGCACTAATTAAGTATACAATTTTTTACCTATATGTTCCCCAAAATTCTAGTTTAGCACTTTTTAGTTGGGATTCAGGAATCTGTATTTTAACAACTCCACCAGGTGATTCTCATCATGAGAGAAGTTCGGGAAACACTGCACTAGAATAATAGAAATATTATTTTTTAAAATACAGAGTTTAGTTATTGTTAGTAAATGAAACTAAAATAGAAATAGCTATTATATATGTTTGTAATAACCAGTCAGTTATCCTAATGCCTATGAATGAAATTCATAAAAAATATAAAGCACCAATATGAAGAAAACTTGATGAAATAAAAGCAAATGCCATGTTTTGATCTAAAATTAAATTATGTCATCATATCAATTTTCCATAACAATTTGTATGTTGAATTCAATTTTAATTAGTGGAATTTTTCTTTTTTTTCCACTTCTGTTTTTGAACCTGAACATAATTCTAATGTTTAGTCTAATAGTACATACAATTGACAAATATGTTTTTAGAAAAGTGATACTAAAATATGTTCTTAAATTAAATTTAAATACATACATTTTTGATGATTTAGATATGTGGAAGAAAATGGTATAAGAATAGATAATGAGGAAACTGAAACAAGATGGCAGCCTAGGTAGTCTCCTAGGCTGCCACCTCATCAACAATTTGGAAAAAAAACAACAACTAAAATCGAAAGGGATCGCACCAGACCCACAGGAAAGCTGGCGGAATGGGATGGCTACAACTAGACACAAAGCAAAGCTCCACTGCTGCCATGTGGAGTTTAAAATTACGGTGAACTGGAGCCACCAGAGCCGCCGCCGCTGCCGGGAATGAGGGAAGCCAGACCTTGCTCCACCCCGGGCCCAGGGAGTGGACCATCCCAACCTGCCGTGGGAGCAAGGGAGCCGATGCCAGGCCTCCGCCAGGCCTTTGGCTCCTGCCCAGAACGAGAGGCCTTTGAGCGCAGTCTCCCCGCCCACAATCATCTCAGCCCACAGCTGTCCCAGCCCGCCAGCCGTGCTGGTGAGGAGATGGCGCAGCATCTCCCCGCCCGCAGCCAGCTCGGCCCGGCCTCCGCCCGCTGTGCTGGTGAGGAGCTGGCGCGGTGCCTTCCGTTCACGGCCCTGGCGAGTCCTTCCTCCATCACCATATGGCCGGGCCAAAGCTTCTGCCACTGCCACCATGTGGATTTTAAAACTACAGTAGAAATTGAACCACAGGAGTGTCCGTCCCTGCTGCACCCGCCACCGCCACGAATGAGGGAAACCCAGCGAGAACAGAGCTCACTCCGCCCTGGGCCCAGGGAGTGGGCAGCTTCAGAACTTAGCCTCCTTGTCCGCAGCTGCTCTGCTTCCTCCCCAAATGAGACACCTTTGAGCGCGGTCTCCCCACCCACAGCCATCTCAGCCCACCTGCAGCTGTCCCAGCCTGTCTGCTGTGCTGGTGAGGAGATGGCAAGGCGCCTTTCGTTCGGGGTCCCAGTGAGCCCTTCACCCATCAGGATCACTGCCCCAAGGCCTAGCCGGAGCCTCTGCCAGGACCCCAAGGAGGGGCGCTGCTGCCGCCATGTGGATTTAAAAAATACAGTGGAAATTGAGCCACAAAAGCCACCGCCTCCACCGCACCCGCCTCCACTGCCGTGAGTGAGGGAAGCCCACTGAGAACAGAGCTCACTCCACCCCGGGCTCAGGGAGTGGGTGGCTTCAGAGCTTGGCATCCACGTCCGCAGCCGTTCCGTTGAGACTCCTTTGAGTGCGGTCTCCCGTCCGCAGCCGTTCCAGCCCACCCGCCGTGCTAGCTAGGAGCTAGCACTGTGCCTCCAGTTCGTGACCCCAGCGCCCCAGAGGGGCTGTGTGCCCCCAGTGAGCCATGTGCCCCAAGGGGGCCGGGTGTCCGGGGGAAGCAGTGGGACCCGTGGGGAGGGACAATGTGAACCAGAGGAGGAGCGGACTCTATTCCTGTGGTCCTAAAATAGTCACCATAAAACAAGCAGACTACCAAATGAGGAGCAGATTCTATCCATGTGGTCCTAAGATAGTCACCATAAAACAAGCAGATTGTCAAATGACAGCGGGGAGGGGAAGAAGACCTGAGGGGAGATAAGAGAACAACAGAAGGACTGGTATGCATGCATATAAGTACAACCAACGAACACAGAACTCTGGGAAGGGAAGGCATGGATGGGAGGTGTGTGTGTGTGTGTGTGGGGGGGGTAATGGCAAGCTATGTACACATATAATACCTTAATAAATTTTTAAAAAAGAATAGATAATAAGCCAAGGAAATTTTGAAGACCCTACTATACACAGAGTGGAGTAAAAGTAGGTCTACATTTGTGTGTGAAACTGAGTTTAATCTTGTAAAATTATTTATTAACTGTTCTATTATTTTCCATAGGGACAACTATAAATGTACTTTGACAACCTCTGTGTAAAAATCTTATTTCAAGTCAGTGAAGAATATAAAAACTTAAATAAATAGCTATGGACAACTGGCTAATTAGGTTGAGAGAGAGAGAGAGAGAGAGAGAGAGAGAGAGAGAGAGAATGAGGAAAGTTTTACATATTACCTACTCTTAGTGAATTCTACATGTACTAAAGCTTTAAATGTAAAAATAATAAAGAATTAAACAAATATCTAATAAAATAGAAAAAAATCATTTGATTTTAAAATAATAGAGCCTTTTCAAGAATTAAGTATTCAATTGGTAACCATAAAAGACTATTTGAATGTTTTTAATACAGAGATACAAATTCTAAAAACAAAACAAAACAGTAAAGCAAAATAAAGATCTTATGTTCATTCTGCACATATATGCATAAGCACAAACATATGTTACATGCAATAATATATACATTGTTTCAATAGATAAAAATAGGTCTAATAAATTAAAACAATTAAATGGAGAATTGCTATTTAGTGTTCAAACCCTTATTAATTAAATGCATATTCAATTGACAAATATTTCTTTTTTGCTAATTAAATTGCAAAATATATTATTTAATAATGACTCCACTATTATTGAGAGTAAAACTACATAATTACCATGTGGTTCTTGAAATTAAAAATTGGTAAGACTTTGCCCGAGATGGTTTGCTCAGTGGATAGTGGATAGAGCCTTGGCCTGTGGACTAAAGGGTTCCAGGTTTGATTTCAGTCAAGGGCACATGCCCAGGTTGGAGGCTCAATCTTCAATAGGGGGCTTTCAAAAGGCAGCTGATCAATGATTCTCTCTCATCATTGATGTTTCTATCTCTCTCTTCCTCTCCCTTCCTCTCTGAAATCAATAAAAATATATTTTTAAAATTGGTAAGATTTTCCTGAAAGCCAGGGTGGACATTTAAAGAATGCTTGAAATGTCTAGGACATCCACAATTTGAATACCAGCTTTGCCATTTACTAGCTGTGTGACTTTGGGCAAATAATCTTTCTTTGTTGTTTTTTTCTTAGCTAAAATGGTCAATGTGAGTATTAAATGAATCCTCAGTTAAAATGCTTACAATGATACCAATAATTATCATTGATATAACTATTTTTATTATGTTATTTATAGTAGTAATTTGGCTCTTCTTTCCCTGAGGTTCTAAGCTGTTTATCTTTGTATCTTTATTTATAAACATTGTCTTAGAATAGAAAGTTACCAATGTGATAAAACTTCAGAGGTACACAAGGCCTTTCTAAAATAATATTGCTTATCTGGATTGGGCTGCGCTTTTTACTGGAAGGTATAATGACCTGGTTATACAATGGTTAACCAGGTTATACAAATGACCTGAAAATGGTTATACAATGACCATTTTCTGCATCACCAACGTAGAAGTTAAGGCTAATGACTATAATGGCAGCTAACAAAAGCCTTCCCCTAAATACTTTCACATATTTGAATGCCCTAATAGTTTTCATCCATTAGACATCTGAAGGTCAGCAAGAGTCCAGGAGGGATGGTGAAACTGAAACTTCTTTGCTTTTGGTCAACAAACTCTGATTTCAGTAATCCCAGTCATGAGGTTCCTATAAATTATTTGATTAAGAACCCTTACTTTTACTCAGCTCAGTGGTTGAGTGTCTGTCTACCTGTGAACCAGGAGGTCACAGTTCAATTCCAGGTCAAGGCATATGCCCTTGGTGCAGGCTAGATCCCCAGTGTGGGGTGTGCAGGAAGTGGCCAATCAGTGAGTGTCTCTCATCATTGATGTCTCTCTCTCTCTCTTTCTCTCTCAATGTAAATTTTTTAAAAAGACCCTTTGCCAGTTTTACACCTAGGACTGTTTTTCTCAATAATCTGGGAGACATCCCTTGAAAAGAAATTATCAAGGCAGATTAGGCTGCAATCTTTCCAATCTCGATGGGAGGACAAGGACCTAGCTTCAGTGGGTACCTGGCTGCAATTGGTAAAACTATATCCTGTCATGAAGATATGAGAATATGAGAACGTTCTTTGGTAAAACCAATTGGGTAAACACAAATGGTCTAAACTCTTTCCATTCTTCCCTGTTTCAGCAGAATTGAAATTATTAGAGTTGTGGTCTCTCTCCCCGGTTCCAACTGCCTCGAATAAAGTCTTCCTGCCTGTTTAATAGGCTATTATGATTTACTTTAACATGATACCACCTGCAATCTCTACAAAAGATCCTGCTTATTTCTAATATAAATGATTAAATCTAGCATTTCATCTCACCCTGCCTTTTTTTTAATAGAAAAAGAGTTGTTATAACTGAACATTATTTCATCTTTATTTCTATTTCATTAGTCTTCCATTTTCTTTTTATAGAATTTATCTAAATCCAGCTAGAGTTACTAATTGCAAAAGCTCAATAAAATCCGATTTGCACAATTTTGCATCTGAAATACCTCTGTCAAAATGTCAGATTCTGTAATAGACTATTCTATCTTCTTCCTTGTTTTTCTTTATTACAGGTCTTCATAATTTCAGGCTTTTCAAAGCCTCATGTTCCTCTCTGACTTGCACATGAAGAAAGTGGTATAAAACCAGTGGGCCAGCATCCTGAAAGATTAGCCCGACCACTCTATGCACATAATTAGAACTAATTGAATTAGTCCCACTCCTAGCAAAGAAGTAAAATCAATATTATAATTAAAACTGCGTTTCTGTATAATTGGATTTTTAAATGAAACCTGAAAAAGGGGGAGGAGTGGAGATCTTCTTATGTGTAAAAGTAATTAATATTTGTATTAAGTTTATGTCTTCAAAATAATCCTGCAGGAATTTGTGGCAATATTCTCAATTTCATTAGCCAGATCTGATTACAGGAGTTCCTTTCTCTAATTCTTAAGAAGAAAAAAAATCCTTAGCACTGAGCTGGGCTTACTTTCCCATATCAAATATTTCAGTCAAATTCACCATTGGGATATTCAGGGACCATCTTATGGAATGTGTTTGTTAAATCATATCCAATATTTTTTTTCTCTAGATCAAAATGAATCAATCTGAATAGAACTGAGCAGTTCAAGTGGAGCATACTTCCTTCTTGAACTGTATGTATACTTCCTTCTTTCCCAGTGCTTTGTGTCACAATTCCACATATAAAACGAAATTTCTTTTTATGAGCTAATGTTAGAAGAGTTTCACAGTTTATTAAAAAAAAAAGTGACATGATTGGGGCCACACAAAGAGGGCCAGTGGCTCTGACTCCTTCATGAGAATGTAGTGATTTAGGAAAGTTAAAAAGAGCAATGTTCTCACTCTCTTCCTTATGCCAGGAAGTCTGTTGGGTTCAGGCTTGAAGTGGGGGAGGGGGAGAGAATATATAGGTAAATTAGATAAATTTTTTGGACTCCATAAAGTTCTTTTCAAGTGGGAAAAGCATACATTATACACACAAAAGTAAAAAAAAAATCAGGATAGGTCATATGTCAAATGAGTGGCATGGGCATGCAAATATGTACATGTGATGATGTGGAAAGATTCTTGAAAAAGCTTAGAAGACCTGGTGCAAGCCTTACATATACAACTTAATAATTATACTAGAGGCCCTATGCACGAAATTTATGCAATAGTTTAAATTCCAGCTTCCCGCTGGCACCTGGGATCTGGGCTTCGCTCTGGCCCTGTCTTCCTCCTGAAGGATGTCTGGAATGATATCCAGTCTAATTAGCATAGTACCCTTTTATTATTATAGATGCCCTGAGCATGCAGGTCACTTGATCTCTGTTAGCCACAGTTTTCTCATTTCTAAAATTTGAACTAGATTAGAATTCCATGAAACCAAAATGTGGGATGTTTTAGTCTGGGTTTGTTCTCACACAAAATTGAAGAATGAAGCCAAAGACCAAAACGGTTTGTGGAACCAAAGTTTATTGGGAGAAGCCAGGCCTGGAAAAGGTGCAGCTGGGGTTCCAGGAGCAGGCCAGTGCCCAGAGCTTCCTCTCCATGTGACAGTTGGGTATTGAAGTCTATCAGTTCATGTGTAGCATGGTCCACATGGGTGCAGCATAGGGGAACATCTATCCTGCCATCCACCCAAGAATCTAGGATGGGGGTAGAGAGGGGTTGGCGGGGAGAGCAAAAAGAAGCTCATGCTTTTTAATTTAGAGAGTGGATACAGCCTTGCTAGCTTTTGATTGGCCTTTTCAAAGAATTCTGCCTTAGTAACATCCTTTGGATTGGCTTACTAGTATACACCTTACTGTCTTATGAATGGTTATCTGCAAGCTGCCTGTCTTAGCCATAGCCATACATTTTAAAGCTCATGTCTCCCATGAACACTCTTCCTTCCCCACCCAGTTGGGGTGCCTTAGTAACTTTGTCTAGTTGGGCTCCTAGTTTTACTTCCTCCTCCCCTCCTGTCCACCAACCCCTCATCCCCTGACCCGATTCTTGACTATTCAACTTACCTCTGTACCATCAGTCTCATCAAAGTCTGAAATTCAATGAAATTTAGAAGAGGGAGATCAGACCTTGGGATGAGGTGGCCATGGATGATTTGATTACATGAGGTACCTGAAACATGCAGTACCATTGAAAGATTAAGAGGGTGTTGCTGGACAAGGAATACAAAAAAGAAGACAAAGTATGTGCAAAGACAGTTACTGTTGTGTTTTCTTCACCTTGTGTCTCCAGGGCTGGCCACAGTAGCTGACACACCAGGTAATCTCTGCATACTCACCAAAGTAATGAATTAAATTGGAAGTGGGATGGCATCTGAAAGGTCACATTCTGTATTCGCATAAAGACTCCGAAGCAAAGAAACTAACAACCAGAGACAAATTTGTGCAGAAACTTTCTTCTATGCCTTATGATGGTTGTAAGTGAACATTTCCCATGTCAATTCCAAATTTCTCTCATTTGAATGCCCAAAATGTATTTAGACATTTTCTATGTTATATGATTAATACATGTCAAAATTCTGAATTAACCTGTGAAATCCCCTCTTCTGCGTCAGTTTCTAATCTGGGGAAAATTTCCTAAGCTGGTCCTGGACTTGACCTGTGACATGAACTTGATGTTCCTCTGTTCTCTGCAGTGTTTTTGACTCGAGTGCTGCATTCCCATGGCAGTTTCCAACTCTTCAGCCTTCAGAACAAATTCTCACTGAAATTATATACGAACCATCTTCTGAAATGCTGGCCATGACCAGATATTTCCCCCGTCCTCTGCCATGTTTAAAACTCTGTTGTTCATTGCACCTTCTTTTCTCCTGTAAAGATTTTGGGTATGCTTCTCACCCATTGCCTCCAAGGTGCTGGAAAAGGGAGCCCAGTATCTTGATTTCCACTGCATCTGCTCAAGTCCTAATAACTCAAAGCAGAAACACCTGAGAAGACATCTTTGCTTGCATATCACTTCTTGGCAATAGATAAATTGTTTCTCCATAGTTTTCTCTTTGAATTTTATGTTGGATCAGTTTTTTTTTTTTAACTAAGAGATCATTCTCTTTGGGGTAATACTTTTTTACTGTGTCACACCTTTAGATTTATTGTAGCAATACATCATCAGAGTGACAGCTGGCCCTGATGATGTATGGCTTAATACATCATCAAAGCAATCTCTCATCCCGGTTACGTATTTCATAGAAATGTTGATGCTTATATGTTAAAATATGTATTTATGTGCTTACAAAAGTAAAAGATGCTTTCTAGATCTGTCCCAAATCTAGACAGGCAATAAAATGAGCACTGGGTCTCAATAATAATGAGTGCTATCTAGTTCCAGCATAGTGACTGATGTCTTCCCTATAGATTTATTTTTTCAATAGGAAATGTATGCAGTTGATAAAAAAATTGAAAAGTACGGAGTATATACAGCAAAGGCTACATCTTGCTTCTGTCTATACCTGGCAGCTACCTATTACCCTTCCCTAGAGGGAACAACTTAGGAACTCTTATACAAACACCTCCGTATATATAGTTTTCACTTTGTATATTAATAATAACACATTATTTTGCATTTTTCTGGTTAATAGTATAAATTATAATTTGTCTCATGTAAGTACTTACATTGTTTTTATTCTTTTTTTTATCATAGCATACACTCCCCGGCCATTCTTCTGCTGTAATCTCTATATTCTAAAGAGGTGTTATCACTCTTCATAGTAGAATATCTACTTTATGTTATTTCATGGACAGAGTCCAAACTACAACAAGAATTTAAAAAGTGACTTTAAAAAATGGAGTTACTTTTATTTATTTTTTTTCTTCACTAAATGGCATAGATAGAACCATCTTATCCTTTTTATGACAGCATATTATTGTACTGATTTCTGATTTTACCTTATGGAGAACTAATTTTATTTTTTGGTGTTTGACAGCCCACACCATTCTGCCTTTATTGAGAGGGGTGGGTAACCATGTTTGTGCTGTAAGGAAAACTAATTTTCATTAATGAGGATTTAATATATTTTACATGAGATATTTAACTAGCTGACTCTTACCAAAGGTGATTAAAATATCTACATTTTGCTTTAGGAGAAAAAAGAATAAGACTGGGGAGAAAGAAGAAGATGAAAACAAAGGAACTAAAGTGTGCTTAAGAGTGCAATATTTTTTTTTGTTTTTTCTCTTGTCTAGGTATTTATCAGTGAAAATTCTGCTACGTGAGATGTCTATTATTTTTCTGCCTATGTTTTGGTCTAGAATTTTTATGGCTTTATGACTTACACTTAAGTGTTTCATCCATTTTTTAGTTTATTGTTGTGTATGGTGTAAGTTGGTGGTCTAGTTTCATTTTTTTTTACATGTATCTGTCTAATTTTCCCAACACCATTTATTGAAGAGATGTCTTTACTCCACTGTATGCTCTTGACTCTTTTGTTAAATATTAATAGAGCATAATGGCCTGGGTTAATTTCTGGGTTCTTTATTCTATTCCATTGATTTATATGTCTGTTCTTGTGCCAGGCTGTTTAGATTACAGTGGTTTTGTAGTATAACTTAATATCTAGTATTGTGATCCTTTCAATTTTGTTCATTTTTTCTCAAAATTGTTTGGCTATTCAGGGTCTTTTTGTTTCATATAATTTTTGGAATAATATAATAAACAAAATAAACTGATGAACAAAATATCCAGAGACATGAAAACATGGAACAGACTGAGGAAGCTCAGCGGAGGTTGGGGGAAGTAGAAAGAGATTAACCAAAGAGCAAACTTATATGCATATATGGGTAACCCGTGAATACAGATAGTAGAGCAGTAGGCCTGGGGGGAAGGAAGGGGGAGAGAGGATCAAAGATGGGTCAGGGAGAAGGGGACATCTGTAATACTTTGAACAATAAAGACACATTTTAAAAATAAAATAAAAAGAGTTCAATGTACTTTAAATAATAAGTAGCAACTCAATAGAACCTCACACATCATATAGCACTCATTATCTTTTATTTAGAAGATTGTTTTGAAAATTTAGCTTTGGTTTGTGTCATGGAGAGTCAAATGAACAATTATTTGGAACAGGAACTTTTTATATTCTCTCAAATGAGGAAAGGTAATGAGGGACATGAGAAATTCAAGTATCAAAAATCTCAGACCTTAATCTAAGTTATGAAAGTAGCTGCGGTTGAAGGTAATATATAGAGTACTATGAAAGAATGACTCCCCTCCAAATCAGAAGGGGTTTTAGGTGTGGCTATTATGATTATTCTTATAAGCCACTTAGTTCTCTATCAGTCCTTTCCTTAGATTTTGCTTTGTCACCTCTATGATTGATTCTATTATATTATAAGTTCATCCGTTCCCTCCTTTAACATCAGCCAGGTTACTTCTTTTAACACTGAGTTATAAACCTAAGGGGACAAAAGGCAGACATTTTGAAACTTTATAAGAGATTATTATTATTATTATTATTATTGGTAAAAGTACACACATTTTATTTTCTTTCTCTTTCCCTCAATCACCTTCATTTAACCAATTTATAAATCTGAGAGTGTATTTAACCAGAGTATCTTCTTTAAAATCTCTTCTTAAGAGTAAAAGAAAAAGATAAGCTATCAAGTACTGTTGCAGGACAAGATTATATCTGTGTGTGCACATGCTTACTTATTTCCAACCTTCAACTCTCCCCCCACCCCCGGCCCCCATTGTTCTGGAAATGATAAATTCTGAGTAAAGAATTTTAAAACTCTGAAGAACTGAAGGAAATAATTTGGTTTGGTGAGAATGGGAGAGAGTGGAGAGTATCATTCTTGAGAGTAGCGGGTGTAAAAGTGGCTGTGGATTAAGAGAAAAGAATGGGACACAGGGCTTCCTGAGAAGAAAGGGGATGGAGGGGGAGGAGATGAGGGAGAGAAGGGGGAGAGATTGGAGAATGAGGCCAGAAATAGCAGAGACTGGTCATTTGGTGACACTTTGAAATTCTTGCATTTTAAATAAATTTTTATGAAAATCTACTTAACAGGCAATGCTTTCAGAGTTGGATCTGGTTGAGTAATTATTCTGCCTATACGGTGGAATGAACTAAGATTAAAAGTAGTCATTCGGGCCACACAGCATTACTTCTGGAAATAAACATTGCTTTTTAATGACAGAATTAATTGCTGCTTTGAGAAGATAAGGTCCATTCCTTCTAATTCTAATCAAGTATCCTCAAAAACAGAATGTTCAAGGTCTTAGTGATCTTATTCTCCCACCTCTGCTGACTTTGTAAAGTCAAACAGTTCATAATAAAGCTGAAATAGGACAGAATGGTTAATAAGTCAGGTTCTGAGGTTTAAATTCTAGCACCAAGACTTAATAGCTTTAGAAAATTACTTAATCCCAATAAATTTCAATTTTTTTTAGATCTAAGTTCTTACCCAAATTTTTAGTGATTTTTTAAAGGATTAGGTAAATATTATCTAAGCTAATAAATCAGATATTAAAATTAATTTAATTTGTTAATTAACCTTAAAGTCTTCTATTACTTTGGCAATCCATGACTGGTCAAGTAGGAAAGTGACAATTGAATAGAGACCTCATTTTGAGTTGCTTTCATGTGAAGTATTGGAGATGGAAGAAAGTACTGGATGCGATTTTGAAGAATTTGAAAATATGCCTACCCTTCGTGTTGCTGTTTATGTGCTGTTTATAGGTTTAACAACAAAATTGGACTAAGATATTTTGTCAACTGACTTTGGAGGGAATGTTGGAATCTATTACCATATGCCCTAATCTCCCCTGTAGTCTATATTTCAATTATTTGTAACAGGTGTATCTAGACTTATCAGACAATATATTTCGATTTTTGTTTTGAAAACATAACCATGAACATGATGTAGCAGACAATCCTATATAATAAAAGGATAATATGCAAATCTTCCAAACGGTAGAATGACTGTTTGCTATGACGTGTACTGACCACCAGGGGGCAGATGCTCAACACATAAGGTGCCCCCCCCCCCAGTGCCCCCCGCTCCCTGGTGGTCAGTGCACTCTCACAGGTGTAGCGCTGCTCAGCCACAAGTTGGTGAGCACAGTGGTCTCTGCAGCAGCACTAAGGATGTCATTAGTGGGCCTAAGTTGTCATTTGGACATCCCCCAAGGGCTCCCAGATTGAGAAATGGCACAGGATCAGCTGTGGGGAACCCCCCTGGCCCCCAAAGCCTGAGCACTGGGACTCTAGTGTTTTATATAAGCTATGAATAAAAAATAAGTAAAGTCATTAAAAATGTTTCTGATGTGTTGATCAATATGTTTATATATACTTATAAGTTGAAATTTAAGAAATAATTATTACTTTTTCTATAGTTTATATTTAGGAATTAAAATGTTTATTCTATTATAGAAAAATATAATATGTTATAAAAATAAATGCATATTAAATATTTCTTAGAACAATTAAAAATAGAAACATATCCTATATAATAAAGAGCTAATATGCAAATGGTCATCATGCCCTTGTGCCCACACGCTGAAGCTGGAGGACCTGAGGCTGCACCCATGCCCAGCAGGGCTTGACGGAAGACCTGAGGTTGTGCCCCTCGCCCCAGCCTTGGGCTGGGGGACCTGAGGCCGCACCCCCACATGGTGCTGTGCCAGGGGATTTGAGGCTGCATCCCCAGCCCGGTGGGGCTTGACTGGGACCTGAGGCTGAGACCCCCACCTTGTGGGGCTTGATGGGGGTGCCACTAGCTGGGTCTGGGTCTCACGTGATTTCAAGGCACACACAGGTGAATAGGGACTTGACTCTGGGTTCTACAGCATGTCCCAGACTCTGACAGGAGGGAGATTTTCATATACCTACATTTTGCTAATTTTCTTTCATGTCTGACACTTCTGTTATAGAGAAAGGGCAAATAGCAATATTAAAATATTTTCTCTAATTAATTCCCTTTTGATGTTCACAAATTTTCTGCACAAGGCCACCAGTCTATTCATAATAAAAACATAAAACACTTATGTTTTTGTGAGTAAGGGTAACTATTTCTAAGTATTGATACAAATAAGTGACTTTTTTTGGAGGTAGAAACAATTTCATCTTTTTTCCCCCATTAACTTTATTCTCCTTTGCTTTTATTATTTTAGGGGTTGCCTAATGTCATAATTTAAAATTGTGCCTTGACAAGACATCTAAATTGACTTAGTTTCCATTTAACTAACTATATCATTCATCAACTTGCCTTTATTGATACTTATTCATTTAAAGACACAGAGAGGGGAAATATCATGGAAAAGACAATGAAATCTCTCCCTTGGTCATCGATTAATGTTAAAAATATCAAAGTGTTGGGGAGACTGAGACAAGATGGTGGCCTAGGAAGTCTCCTAAGCTGCCACCTCCTCAACAATTTGGAAAAAAACAACAGCTAAAATCGAAAGGGATCGCACCAGACCCACAGGAAAGCTGGCGAAATGGGAAGGCTACAACTAGACACAAAGCAGGACGCTGCTGCTGCCATGTGGAGTTTAAAACTACAGCGAAACTGGACCTGCCGGAGACGCTGCCACCGGGAATGAGGGAAGCCAGACCTCACTCAGCCCCGGAGCCCAGGGAGTGGGCCAGCCCACCAGCCTTGGGAACCAGGGAGCTGATATGGGACCTTTGCCACGCCTTCAGTGCCTGCCCACAACCATCCCGAGGAGCTGACACAGCATCTCCTGGCCTGTGGCCGGCTCGGCCCAATCTCTGCAAGCACCTTACTGGTGGGGAGCTGGCGTGGCGCCTTCCATTTGCGACACCTGGCGAGTCCTTGCATCACCGCCACCACCCGCAGCCAGCTCGGCCCGGTCTCCGCACACCGTGCTGGTGGGGAGATTGAGCTGTGCCTTCCCTTTGCGCCCCGGCGAGTCTTTCCGCCGCCACCACCAGCAGCCGGCTCCAAAGCTTTCCGCCACTACCGCCATGCGGATTTTAATACTACAGGGGAAATTGAGACACAGGAGCTACAGTCGCTGCCACACCCACCGCCGCCCCCGCAAATGGGAATCCACCGAAATCAGAGGTCACTATGCCCCAGGCTCAGAAAGAGTGTGGCTTCAGAACTTAGCCTCTGCATCAACAGCAGCTCCGCTTCTGCACCAAAGGAGACACCATTGAGGGGGAACTCTCCACCGGCAGCCATCTTAGCCCACCCACAACCTTCCCAGCACACCAGCTGTGCTGCTGAGGAGCCGGGAGTCCCAGGGGGCTGTGTGCACCGGGAGAGCCCTGTGTCCCAGGGGAAGCAGTGGGACCCAAGGGGAGGGGCGGTGAGAACCAGAGGAGGAGCAGACTCTATTCATGTGGTCCTGAGATAGTCACCATAAAACAAGCAGACTGCCAAATGAGGAGTGGATTCTATTCATATGATTCTGAGATAGTCACCATAAAACAAGCAAATTGTCAAGTGACAGAGGGGAGGGGAAGGAGACCTGTGGGGAGATAAGAGAACAACGGAAGGACTGGTATGCATGAATATAAGTACAACCAACGAACACAGAACTCTGGGGAGGGAGGACATGAATGGGAGGTGGGGGGGGGCAATGGTAAGATATGTACACATATAATACCTTAATAAAAAAATTGGAAAAAAAATATCAAAGTGTTATGTAAAAGTAATGATAAACCTTTATTAAGTCAATATTATTTATTATCCAGATACAGTTTTCAGTGCTTTATGTGTGTTATTTAACCATTCCAAGCCTATGAGGAGAGTATTATTGCCCATATTCTTACATAAGAAAAAGATAAGTCAAAGTTATGTAGTTGGCAGAGGACATGGTCAGGTTCATAATGAAAGAGTCTGCTTTATGACACCTGGCAATTAACCACCAACCCTCACACATACCATCTCAGTATGTATGACTTATTATAGAATATATTTTGAAGTAACTACAAAAAACTATATTTAATGTTCTTGGTGATTTTATCTTTTCAGAAAATTAACATTGAAAAATTAAAACAGCATAATATTTAAAATGTTGCTTTTCCTAAAGTGTATTTGTTTGGATTGTTTTAATATTTCTGGTCACTAAAAGAAAAAAACAAACTTTAGATGACTCATAGTTTCTGTTTCTGTATGGTTCTTGTCTAAGAAAAAAAAAAATAGATTGACCAGAGAACATTTTTTCATGTCTGCAATTTCTATAAATTCTAAATATGTTTGAAATGTCAGTGCACAGTACTTACCAACCTATTGGTACCAAATGAAGTTGGAATTATTAATGAGAGACCTTTGCCAACAAATGCTAGGGCTAGTGAAAAATACCTTTCCATAAATAGGAATGAATCATATATAAAATGACATGTCCTCCACTGCTGGTGGAAAGAATAAAAACAAGGAAGATAGTGAAAAATAACACACCACTTAACTACTTTCCACTTCAAAGACAGGATTCAGGGGAGGGGGAGATTGGAAAAGAAAATGGGGAGAGACCATTGAGAGGTGGAGGAGACCAATTAGAGATTAAATGAAAAAGTGAGGTAAAACGCAAAGGAATTGAGATGAGCTCAAGGAAAAGAATGGAGAGGGTTAACTGAGAAAAGTGTACAAAGAATCCTACATCCTCCGTTTTTTTGCCTCACCTCATCTAAAGCAAACATTCCTAGCATCATTTTTTGGTTCTCTTCTCTACAGTCTAATATTTCTCTTTAGGATTTCACCAGAAAGTGCCTTCAGAACTTTTTCAGTGTATTAGGGATCTTGTTTTTGCTATCAAAACCAGACAAAACAGAATTTGAAAAATTATTGGATAACTTTGAGATCATGAGAAAACATCTTTCTGGGCAACAACTATTGAAAACTGCTAAAGAGCTGAAACCAGTTTGGCTCAGTGGTAGAGCGTTGGTTTGCGGACTGAAAGGTCCCAGGTTCGATTCCGGTCAAGGGCATGTACATTGGTTGCGGGCACATCCCCAGTGGGGGGTGTGCAAGAGGCGGCTGGTCGATGTTTCTCTCTCATCAACGTTTCTGGCTCTCTATCTCTCTCCCTTCTTCTCTGTAAAATATCAATAAAATATATATTTTTTAAAAAAAGAAAACTGCTAAAGAAACATTTTATTTCAACTACACAAAAACTAACTCTATACCAAAGCAAAAAAAAAAAAAAAAAAAAAGAAGAAGAAGAACAAATAAAGAAAGCACTCATTTGAAAATAAAATATAAAATCTGAAGACAATTTCAAAATACTTCCCTCTTCATCATCTGTGAAACCCTGTGTATCAAACTTAATATCTGAAAGAATGTCCCCTTCTCCTTATTCTTTATTGCTGGTAGCAATCTGGCTTTGCCCAGGACACTGACCTCCCCCTGTATCTTGTATTTTGTCCGGCTACTTTTTTTTCTTCCATTCTCCTTACCACGTGGCCTACCACTAGGTTAGGTGTTCTAATTTGTCCCTGTACTTCTAACCATTTCCCCTCTCTCTTCTCTAAAATGCTCCAGATGTAACTATTATGTCCTTGTCAGTTTATACCAAGCACGAAACCCTCTCTCTTGCCATCATTCCCTCACTCCAGAGCGATTCATCCCACTCTGATGATTTTAGCTGTCTTAACCTCCAAAATTACTCCTGTCTTATTTATTGATGGCTGTGTAATCCACAAAGATGATACTTTCCATTCCCCGGGCTCTCAGTTCCAGACCTCCACTGAAACTTTTTCTGTCGTCTCCGGTAAACACCTAGACTGCCAACATGAATAACTGAAAGTTTCTATAACCACAACTATAAATTTCCCTCTAGCTGACAAGTCCTGTAGGATTTCCCTGCACACTTTGATTCCTGGATCCTAAAATCCAATGATTCTTAAACCTTTATACTGCGTCTGTTCTTCCTCATGTCCTCCCAGCCCTTCTCATTCAGCTTGAATTTATTGACCATACCTAAAACCATTTTATTATACACACATGCCACTTCCCCTTTTTCTCCCTTTACTTGCACAGTTGGCAAAACACCAATCCTGGAAAAACTCAACTTCCGACTGCATATTTGCGTTCATAAACTTGACTATGGTTGGAGAAAGATCTAAAATCATGGGGACTTAAATTCTCGCCTTAAATTAATAACTACTAATTTCAAATGAACCCTTAATACTTCCAGCATCATGCAATCCCTTTGTTTATGGCCTTATGAGACAATATCAAACATCTTTTCTGTCTCAAAATTTCACCTATTTTTAATAATGACATTACTTCCTAATTCAGGGAGAAAATTCAAAGTCAATAAAAATAAATCCTATAAACTCCTCCCTCAAATCCTTCATCTGCACGTGTGTGTGTGTGTGTGTGTGTGTGTGTGTGTGTGTGTGTGTTCTCTCTCCCTTTTTGTCCTAAAGGTGAACTCTGCTAAGGCCTACCCTTTATTTGTATACTAGAGTCAGTCATCCTTTCTTATCTATTCAAGAACATTCTCTAGCCAGACGCCTCTCCTCTATGACCCCCATCATCAAGTTTTCCCTTTCTAGTCTCCCATCATGCTGCTATCCCTAGAAATAGCATTCTGATGTTAAAAAACAACAACAAAAAATAATAATAACGTTAATATTCCTACCATCCTCATTTATAAACCCATTTTTTTTCTGTTCTGACTTGTGGAAATTTTCAAAAATAGTCGTTTACATTTTCTGACTCTTATTATCTCAGCAACCCTTACCCCCTACTGGAAACTACTATTGACATGGCTGTCAGTACCTTCATATTTCAAATTCAATAGTCAAGTTTCACTTTTCAGATCATTTGATCTATCATCCACATACAACACAGCTAATGACACCTTATCCTGAAGATGCTTCCTTCACTTGACTTTTCTAACATCATATTTAGGTCCCCTATTTTTTTCTTACTTGATTTTCTGAGCTTTCTTAATCTCTTTAATGGCCATGCAGCCTCATCTTCCTGACCTCTCAATATTAAAGTTTCCCAGTTCTTATTACCTTCTCTCTTTTCTCTCTATACTGTCTTGTGGGTTTCATTTGGCTTTGTGCATTAAATACCACCTATACATTAAATCTGACAGCTTTGTGTTTCTAAGGTAGTCCTCACCTTGGTCTCCAAAAAATTTGCTACAGTGTGTGAAAGGTGTCTAAGACATACTGAGCGGTGCAATCTACAGCTGTTGATTCTCTGCTTCTACATAAATCAGGTCCAGCTGCAGCATTCCCCACTTTAGGGAGCAGTCATTTTACACTTCTAATTGTTCAGTTCAAAATATCTGGGGGTCAGACAGGGATTTTGTTTGTCTCTTTTTTAAACAACACAAAGTTATCTCATATCTCACACCAGAAAATTCTGTTGGCTCCATCTTCAAAATCTATGTAGACACTTTGCATTTCTCATTAGTTCTCATTATAATCACCTTGATTCTATCTACACTCACCTTGCCTTGGATGCTTGCAATAGCTTCCTATGCAGTATCTCTGCTTCCATCTCTTCTATTTTGTCCTCTTTAGTCATACATTCTACAAATGTATGAGACATAAGTCACTTAGAACTTCTCAGAAACTCTGCAGTAACATCTGGTGTCAATTATCATGAAATATATTTAAAATAGACTAAAAGTCCTATAAGATTTGTCCCCTGGCCTTTATGGCTCTTTGGCTTCCTCACTAATTAATTTCTGCCCTTCTAGCTTTTCTTTTTTTTTTTTGGGGGGGGGGGGATACATATTAGGCAGACTCTTGCCTCTGTAGTTTTGCACTTGTGTATACCTTCTTTCTGTGATGCTGTTACCTCAGATTAAGGAATCCATCCACATGGTGAGCAATCTCACCTCCTTTAGGTTTTTTGCTAACATGCCATCTTCCTGCGAGTTCTTCTCTGAACATTTAAGTTTTACTCCCCCCTCCATCCTATCTGGGATTCTGGGCTTCCTTGCTTGCTTCATTTTCTCAGTAGCACTTTTGCCTTCTAACTTATTGTATAGATTTATGAAATTTACATAATCTTTTAAATAAAAGCTCCATGAAGGCAGGGGTTTATGACCATCATATTTATTGCTGTATTGCCAGGTACCTATAAAAGTACCTCTTATGTAGTGAGAATTCAACACACATTTTTAGCTGTGGAATAAATGAATGTTTGAATAAATAATTACTATTAAGTGAATACCACTTTATTGAAGATATATATGCAATATTGCACTTTGATTTTGGCTTTGTGTCTCCTGGCATTGTCATGGAATCATGAGGAGGCAGTAGTGCTTTTATCTAATTGCCTAACTGCTTGTGCTCTTTGAGGCTCTGTATAAGGACATGTTTTAGAGCAGTGGTTCTCAACCTTTCTAATGCCGTGGCCCTTTAACACAGTGCCTTATGTTTTGGTGACCCCCCCAACCACAAAATTATTTTCATTGCTGTTTCATAACTGTAATTTTGCTACTGTTATGAATCATAATGTAAATATCTGTGTTTTCCGACAGTCTTAGGTGACTCTGCTAGCGGTTCTCAACCTGTGGTAGCTTTAAAAACAAAAACAAAAACAAAACAACTCTCCTCTCTTCATGCTTCATATTTCTGAAATATTTAAAGTGCAACTTTCTAATGAAGACTGTTGTCAGTGTTATGGTTTTGGGGTTGAGCTATGTATGTCATTCATACAAAACTCTGTGTTTGAGAATTCCAATTGAGGCTGTTTCCCTTGTATTAGAAAATATGGGACCAAAAATAAATAGCAGAGAAGAGAAAAAAGAAGAAAATTAAGCATGAACACAGACTTTCTCCTGAGTCTAAAAATTAAAACTTCCCACAAGATGCACACAAGAGGTCCACATCAAATCACTGTCCCAATAAAGGAAAAAACTTAGAAGTGTTCTAGTTTGAGGGAGAGAATCTCTAATTTCTGATGTTATTGAAAGTTCAATAGAAAACACTGCTTGAAAAAACACTTCCTGGATTTGTTGAGTTGTCCAAAATTATGACTGTCACTCAGCCAAATTAATTCTAAGCCCTTGAAAATAATTTCCATAATCCTGATATATTTCCTGCATTCTTTAACCAGTTTCTTCTCATCAGCTATTGTGGGGAGTCCTGAGCCATTTTGCACTGATATTTACTCTCAAGTTTCATCTAATTCACAGTGTTTCTAATGGTATGTTTATGAAAAAATTTTAATTTTTTTCTTTACTCTACCTGTTATTTGGAAGCCCAGAGTTTACATAAATTGGCTGTTAAGTTTGGTTTAGGATGTAATAATCAATTGTGCATTTTTCCAGTTTGGGGATCAAGGTGAATTTGTTCCAAAATCTTACCTTAAACCACATTGAAAATTCAATATAATTAGTTACTGACAGAGATTTTCATTTCTTCAACCTAATAAAATGTTAGAACAGAGATTTAATGGCATGGTAAGAAAAGCTGTGCATTAGGTAATGCATTAACTGCAGGTAGAGAGAGTGTTTTTAAACTTCTATTATGGTATTTTCAGTCAAAAGATTGCAAATCTCTGGCCTTGATGGAAATATAATGGTGAAATGGAACAGCCATTTTTAATTATTACAACTACATTATCTGTATGACTTTGTCACACTGATCTTGACTTATTCTAACCTTAAGACAAATTAAGAAAAAAGAAAAAATATAAACAAGACAAAAAAACACAACAACAACCTTTCTTCACATAAGAAATACATTGCAAGGATAAATTAAACTATTTCTATTCATAATATTATTGAATTTTTGGATAAATGATGCTATATAAATGCAAAGTGCTATTATTACTTTTACAGAGACTGAAATAGTGTATAGAAGGATGAGGGCTGGATACAAATAAAATGTTTATGTTAGCTTTATTTCTGAATAAAAGTACTTGGGAAATGTGTAAGCTTAATCACACTTAGTTTTTCCTCCGAATAATTCAGTGTATATTTATCTTGTTCATATACAAAACAAAATAGTTATTGCTAGCAGTTTCTTGGGATCTTGATCTCAAGCTCATGAAAATGCTCAGCTCTGTGCCAACAGGAGCAATTTGACAAATTGAGCATTTGAGTTATCACAATCTTATGTGATCTCCCCACAATGCTACACACCTCTTATCTGTTTCCAATAGCTCAGGGATAACTTAACACATTGCATTTATCTTTGTTGTGATTTAATTTTGAATAGTTGGGATCCTGAGTGGAAAAGAGAAACTGCTAGAACTTCAAAATCCATGTTCTCTGCTTGCTAATTGCTTCTTCTATTAAATAGTTGGAAAGACACCCATAACATTTCTGACAGCAAATCCATTAAAGTCTTGTTTCAGCTTTCTAGACTTCAGCTGCTGTTGGACTCTTTGCCTGGCTTATTCAATCTAGAGAAACCACAACTTAGAAGTGTTCTTCTAACAACAACAACAACAACAACAAGCCATCACAGTATCACAGTCCTGTGAACTCAGTGGCTGTGGAAATAATCCCCCTTGATTTCTTATCATCCTTTGTGCTCACTGCTACAGGCTCTCACCTCAGCATCTATTGCTCCCACACTGGAGTAAGAGGAGTCAGAACTTTTGTGCATAGCTATTGACAGACATAGCTCAGGTTGCAGGACAGCCTTCATAAGAGATAACATCAAACATTGACGAATAAAGAATCCATTTACTGGAGGTGAAAGCATTCTTTAGTGCCAACTGGTAGAAGCACAGCAGGCTGAAACTCAAGAGATAGGGCTTCTATAATGATACCATCATGGGGATGAGTAATCTTCAATAAACTGCCTTTTTATCTGCCAGCATCCTTAATATAAAATGGAGGTGAGCCAAGACCAGTTTGGCTCAGTGGATAGAGCGTCGGCCTGCGGACTCAAGGGTCCCAGGTTCGATTCTGGTCAAGGGCATGTACCGTGGTTGTGGGCACGTCCCCAGTGGGGGGTGTGCAAGAGGCGGCTGATGGATGTTTCTCTCTCATCAATATTTCTGACTCTCTGTCTCTCTCTCTTCCTCTCTGTGAAAAATCAATAAAAATATATTTTAAAATGGAGGTGAACTAGAGAATTTCTCAGGTAATTGACTTTGATATCTTGCAGAAAAGAAAACAAATGCATATTTATTGTAAAATAATTATAAACCATATAAAATTTTAATGATCAAGATACACCTTTTTTACTTTAAATCACCCACAGAAAAATTAATTCATATCCATACAGATTTACATTTTAAACTCATAAATTTACAGGTGATAAATGTGCATAGCCAAAATTCATCTTAATGTCTTTAAATTGTGCATTCTCCAAAATACAGGCACATGAATGTATGTAAGTACAAGGCCACTGGATTGTGTTTAGAACTTCTATTGAAAAAAAGAGAGTAATTTAAAATATTAGAGTCATATTTAACTAGCAACATACTCAAGACATACAAGAGCCAAGGAGATCAAAATTACCACTTCCTATTTCATGATCACTCAGAAGCATGTGGGCTCAATTTCATAAAGTTGCTGATATTTGATAATATTAAAGCACAAAATGGCAATGCATACAGTTCAATGTAAACTGTTGATATTCTCTATTTTATGACTGTGTGTAGTAGAACAAAGTGTGGGTATGATGCAAATTCTTCTCTGATAGATTTTAACAGCTTGATGGCTGCTTCTAGCTTTAAAAAATATATATTTAATGCATTTTCTTACTATGGAAGTGTTGCATGCTAGAAAAGGAATCTTCATACAGGTGTCTTTGCAGTACTTATGTAGGACATCAAACTTTTCCAAAGCAAATTCATTTTTGGAAATAGGTTTATTCTGATTGTTGTAGGAGAGAATTTTGTTGGGAAAGTCAGGGTGGATCTGTCCCATGGTGCACACTGATTAGATGGAACTAAATGTCCTGATGCACCTTGTCGCCAGCCTTCAGATTCTGATCTCAGCACCTCAGAGAAGATAAGAGGGTAGGATTTTTTATGTCTCTAATGTAATTGAGAAACACACAAGTGCACAATTTTATAGGAAAAACCTAGCAACTAAATTTCAGGTAGAGATCAGTTAGTATCCCCTAGTCTGACATTGAGAAAAATCACTTAAACTTTCTGATCTTTATTTTCCCATTTGTAAACCAAGGGAGTGGTATTCTGTGATAATATATTTTCTTGAGTTCCAAAGTTCTATGAATACATGAGTCCTTGAGATAGACATGATTTCCTTATCACTAATAACTGTGTGGTTAAATTCTCTTAGGAAAACCCTCTCTACGTTTTATTTTTTATTTTTGCCTCTATCATTTGTTGTTCTGCTGAGAAAGACAGATCAATATTAAGCCCTTCAGAATGAACTAATTTCAGTCCTCAGAAGGAGCTCTTAAATTAAAATATGTTTCAATTGTTTGTATCCTTCATGTCCATGTATTGCTCTCAATAACCACCCAACTTCCCTATACCAAATCGTGCGACCATTCAAAACTTCATGTAGTAATCAGGTTTCGAATAGACTGACTCACATGGCAATTATATACTTGCAAAGAGAAAATTTTTAAATTTGTTTCTTTGGAGAGAGCTGTTGCTCTTCTGTGAGCTCTGCCTACAAAAATTCTTGTTCTTCACAAACCTGAGGGTGCTACCTTAGCCTCACTATAGTATACTCTTTCTTTTTCTTTTTTTTGTCTTTTTTCTGTTTTCTCTAAGTTGACTAAGGGTCAATTTAGTGTGATGATAGCTATTACTTGATGAGATGAGGCTAAGTTTTATAAAGAAAATATAAATATATATATGCTTACCTTTTCTGATTTACTTTAAAAAACACACACACACACACACACACACACACACACACACACACCACCACCACCACCACCATCACCACCAATCTATAATAATACATCATGATTCTCAAGAGTAAAGTCACTCAAGAAAAGGAAACAATGATATTCTTCATACTCATGGGATTTAATAAAATATGGCTTCCTAAATTCACTTCATTGGGTGCTTATTTTTATTCTTTGCTGTCCCTTGGTTACTCATATTTTGTCCCAACACAGGGAAGCCTTAAATGTGCAGCTGGACTAAAGTGGACTATGTTTTCCTACATTTAGATATATTTTCTAATTTTAGTAAGCATGTAAATCATCCATTAGGAATAGTAGTTGGTCATAGCAAATAGTGCAAAATTTATCAAAGCATCAGAAGGAAAGACTCGGTGGGAAGTCTTACCTGTATATAATTCCTTTACAACTGATTGTCCTTGCTAATTTTCAGATATGGAGTTGAGGTCCAAGAGTCATTAGCATTTGTTTAGTTGCAGTCATACATTGATAGAGTCTGCAAAATATGAATTATGATCTTGAGTTAAGCCAAATGATTTAATATTACCTTGATATTTCCTTATTGCATCTTGTAAAGAATATGATATATTAGGGTCACTTTTGGCATTAGATTAGCAAAGTAGAATTACATGGCAGGGTCCTGGCTTTGCATTAAGGATCATAAGAAAAAGGAGACAGACTGAGAGAAATGGTGAATCAGCTAATATTGATCTATGATATGCCGTGGATTCATTATTGGAAAACACACATGTGGCATACACACACACACACACACACACACACACACACACATGCACACGTACACACACACACACGAAGTACTCAAAGGAAAACAAAAGAAGGGGATCCTAATATGTTTAGAGAGTTCAGGTAAAAAAAAAGTTGCAAGTGAGCAAGAACTAACCCACAAGATTTCGCTCAAAGGAAAAAAAAAAAGGAAAAATATGATTTTTTTTAAATGTAACTAGCAAGTTTGGTGACATTTGTTTTGTGTGGCTTAATTATATCCAGGAATTTAAAAAGATCATTTTTTGGCTCCAACTCCCTTGAAACATTGATTTTACCTGTGGACAGGCTCTATTCATGCTCTCATCCCAAGATTCAAAACTCTTAAGAAATCCATTTTTTTTAAAGATCATGTGTAAAAGAATATAGGTTTTATTTACTGCCCCCAAGTATTATGTTCTGATAAAAGACAGGCAACTGAAACATGGAAAGGGGTGAAATTCCCCAAAGGAATTGAAAGAAGAGAATGAAAAGGTATTATGGCAAATAAAAATCATAGTTATCTTGGCTATTACATTTGACCTTTAGATTACTACATATTAGTGTTACCCAAACTCTTTTATATGGATCATCATTGACCCATGAAATATCAATCAGTTTTCTGTGGGGAAAATAATTTATGTAATAGAATAATTTTGGAAAATGTTTGATTAACAGAATACTAAAATTGCTCCCCCCCATTCCCATAACTGCTTATTTACTAAGGTCCAAACATGATGGATAATAGATCCCGAAGGAAGAGGAAGATCGATTTCTACATGCATAATTGTCTAGAACAAGTTCAATGATGTTTGCACTCTCCTACTCAATTAGAAAACATAAACTAGTAAACATAGGGAGGGTTTGTGACTGCGTAACTTTGACAATAGCTGTTGCTATGCCAAAACTCTGCTGGTTAAAGCTTCCATGAGGCACAGTTCCATGGGTACTATAATTTCTGTGAATGAAACGCTCATCCCCAATCCTCAGTCATTCACCTAGGTGACATACCTCATTGATTTCTGTTTTTATGCAATATAGCATCTGTCAGCCAATGGGTGCAATGCGGTATGCTACCTGCTTAACTGCAAGTCTGGTGAAGAGGACTTTGATGGAACTCTCAGAAACCTTAAAGTGTGCTCCCTGATGTCTGGGACAATGAAGACTGCTCCTGTGTAAGAAATGAAAGTGGCCTGTGGCAGTAGGCAGTGGAGTCTGTAGTGGGGTTGACTTGCTGATTCAGAGTTGACCTGGGTGAGGGATGCATGAGTGTTTCCTGTAGGTAGATGTGACCATGTATGAGAGTCAGAGTCCTGGTTAAGTAGAGCAACCTGGATTGCTAAGAGACAGACCTGGTGGTAAGAAGGTAGACACAATTATGGGATATCTGAAAACTGGAGAAGAAGTCATATATAATTCATAAGGGCCTAATAAACTGTCAGAGAGATTCCCACTAACAAATAAAAAATACCCATGAGACCAAGAGCTATAAAATTTCCCAGCTCAAAAAACATGAGCGGGGTTTTAAGTCCTTTATTATGCCCTTATGAGTCTTCCTTTCAGCTCTAAATCCTAGAGGGGTCAGAACCTGGGGCAGAGGAGAGGCAGAATGGTAAGTTGAAGGATATATCTTTTCTTCCAACTTAAAGCAGGCTTGGGCTGAAGTTGCAAAGAAGATATATTTTAAATTTACAGGTTAGAACCATATTTTGGAATAGACGACCTAATTAGGTATTGAAACTCTGTTTTTGACTAAAGGTAATTCTAGGGCTATCTAATCATTATTTAATAGTAATTAATAGAGAAGAGCCACAAGCTTTCTGATGTTTTAATTTAGGACTCATGTAAAGTCAATGTCAATGCTTAAATTTTAAAGGGACAAACAGCCTTATTTTTACATCATGACTGCTGCATGTTTAATGTTTCAGATATACAAAATTAAAGAAGGTTTTAGTGTTTTCTTCATTTTTAATTATGCTATTTTTCAGGGTCATTCACATATTATTCAGCTTGGGAATTCCTAAGATGAACTTGTAGTAAAATGGTGCTTCCAAATTATGTGGTCCTAGAACCATTTGTTCATAATACATCCACTTATAACTCAAAGAGCATACTACTGCAGAGCCCTGAGCCTGGAACTCTCTGAAGCCTGCTAATATACAAAGAATGTGTAATAAGCAGTGCAGAGCAAAGATTTAGAATAAAATGGTGAATAGCCCCTTTTAGTATTCTCCACAACTTGATAGTATAGGATAAGAATACACTAAAGGAAAAGTATGCCCTATGATGTAAAAGAAACATCTGCTATATTGGAAGGTGGGAAAACTCTGAAAGTTCAAAACAATATGTACATCCTCAGAAATCCATGGAAATTCAAGCAAGCATAGTATATGGAACAGAAGTAATACCAGTAGGAAAGATTAGATGAAAGTATAATCTGCCATGTGGAGGAAGTAGAATCCACTTTGTGCATGCAGAGCATACAGTGGGTAAGATGCAAATTATAACAGTGCTTGGAGGCTTCAACCATCTGGACATTCACCAGAAGTCTCATTCAAATATTTTTTAAAATACATGCTTAACTTAACTATTGAAATTCAACCTCCCAGAGGTGAGACGGGGAGGGAAATCCTAATCAGTTAGCCTGGAATGAATTATTTTGGGCAGGGAATAAGTTATTGCTGACTTAAAACAATGGGGACTTAAAAAAATAATGTCATTTTATAGTTTACATGGTACTGGAATAGTAAGCTTCAGAATACAGAGGCACATCTTAGATTTTAAGGGTATAGTTTAAATATTGAAATAAATCTGAAGATGATTCAGTGGCATCAGATTCTGGAATGGATTACTACAAAGTATAAGAAATAAAACAAATTCTGACCTGCTCCTCCAAAAACATGGGATATATCCAAAACACTCTGTTGACTACTGAGGAAACTCTCTAAGATTGAAAGGAGTGATGAGCAAAAATAGGAAATATAACTGTCTAGGTAGTGTAATATTTATACACTGGCAAAAGTTGACCCAAAAAGGGAATTGCAAAATGAGCTCAGGTAATCACAAAACTAAACACAGCAAAATATAACTTATAAAGTTATGACCAAAGCTTGACAGCTAAAGAAAACACATAATCCAAGATTTTATTTTGCTGTAATGAACACAGATGTGATAATTCACAAAATCTGAATATATCCCATAGACTGATAATCCTATATAATAAAAGCCTAATATGCTAAGTGTCCAGTGGTCACATTGGCTGTTCAACCAATCAAAGTGTAATATGCTAATGATATGTTAAGGCTGCTCAACCACTTGCTATAATGTGAACAGACCACCAGAGGGCAGACAGTTTACCAGTAGACCAGTTGCTATGATGTGCACTGATCACCAGGGGGCAGACACTTTGACCAGTAGGTTAGTTTGCTGCTGGGTCCAGCTAATCAAGACTAAGGGAGATGGGCCGAACAGACCCTGGAGCCTTCTCCTGGTCCCTCCCCAACTGGCCAACATCCTGTGTCCCGCCCCAGTCCATTCATGCACCCATAGAGTCCGTTGGCCTGGCCTGCACCCTCTTGCAATCCAGGACCCCTCATGGGATGTTGGAGAGCCGGTTTTGGCCTGACAGTGGAATGACCTATCACTATAATGTGCACTGACCACCAGGGGGCAGATGCTCAACACAGAAGCTGCCCCTAGTGGCCAGTGCACTCCCACAGGGGGAATGCTGCTCAGCCAGAAGCGGGGAAAACTGTTGGCAAACGCAGCAGCAGTGGTGGGAGCCTCTTCTGTCTCCACAGCAGCACTAAGGATCTCCGACTGATGGCTTAGGCCTGCTCCCCATCAGTCAGAAATCTCTCGAGAGCTATTATGGAATACAAAAGGGTGCAGGCTGGACTGAGCCCCCTCCCCCGCCATGAGCACACAAATTTCATGCACTGGACCTCTAGTAGTATTATAAAAAATGTGATTTTTAAATTTTGATAGTTGTATTGGGGCTCTATCAAAAAATGTTGCTAATAGTCTGTTAATTTTGAAAAATTAAAATATAATAGCTTAAGATAAAGTGTCACAAAGATAATTTCTTGAAACCTAAACTGCCTTTTCAGTAAAACACTAGAGAAGCAGTCACAATAAAGTTGTAGTGATGGGAAAATATTAAATGAAACACAGACATATAAACACAGACACGTTTTCATTTTTGTTATAGCACATCAACTGCTGTTGACTCACTCTGTTATTTATGTGCATTTTTTGTTATAGCTCATGCAACCATATCTTGTGAAGATATAAATTTAAAAATGGAATTGTTAACAGGAAACTCACCATTTATATTTTGATCTTTTCTTTGCCTCTCATTGCAGCCAGAAGGATAAAATTCCTTTGCAGTTGCATTTTCCCTATTTTATCCCTTTATTTTATTTCCAAAACCCTGAAATCCGGCTGGTGGGTAAGCATAGTAGTCAGCATTACATGAAAGGTGTCTTTGGGTACTCTGCCTTTTCATTCTATTTGAATATTCCCTCTATTTGCTGTTAGAAAATGTGCTAGAATAAGTAACATAGCATAGTTACTGTGCTTATTAACCTTTATATCCCTATTATACAATGCACTTTGAACTCTGAGGGTCTGGTTCATGTACTACTTTAATTTCCATTCCCCAGCTGGCACAATATCTGGAATATATCAGGACCATAGTGAACTAACCAAAATGAAGTATCAATTGGAGGTTCTCTTCTCAATTTAAATCACAGAGAGTTTTCAACCAAGATATAGAATGCATTAACAATGAAAATTATTAATAAAAGAAAATTGAATTTAGATAAATTTAAGTATCCAATCATCACAATTTTTGTGAGATGGATATTGCCATATTCCATATATTTTGGTAAATGAGGATTGTTAGAAATATATTTAGGGCTCTTTCTGCAATAAAATTATAACACAGGTTTTAAAAACAAGCTACATAAACTAAAAGCAAATTTGCTAGTGTTTAATGGAGGCCTTCAGGGATCATTTGGTTGACTATAACATTTGACCTCCCAATTTCTTATAATCATGACATTCTGTGATTTTTTATTTACTTTTTGACCTAGAATTTGTCTTCATATAATCTGAAGGTTTTTACATTCTCTGAAGCCATGGACTTTCTTTGCCACAAGTAATGCTGCTATTGACTCACTCTGTCACTTATTTATGTGGATAGTTTGATTTTCCTTAAATGAAAAAATAATCTTGTGCTAATAAGTAACAACTATATCCAGTTCATGTTTTACCGAGACAAATTTGCTCAAGGGACAATTATGAGGCTGAGAAATACTAGTACAGTATGGATCCATAGAATTCAGAGACCTCAACTGCGTTATGTAGAAATGAAACTTGCTACATTGATGTATACTTAGTAAATTTCAAATATATCAGCTGAAGGAATGATATAGTGAATTTAAGAGAAAAAATGATGAACTTCTTATATAAAACCAATCAGTAGAATATTCAATAAATTCAATATTCAACTCCCCACTATGTTTTAATTTCTTTATACACTAGGATATCTTAATGTTTTAGTAACATCTTTGTAAAATGAAATAATTCTTTTTGTTATAAGGGAACCAACCGTAGAAAGTAACATCTCACTTTTTGGTGAGTATATTACTTATCTGCAATCTATTTAACATAAAAAAATCTCTTCACGCTCACATTTGTAAGACTGTGTTTAAATGGTAGTATAAAATATGTATACTTTCAGTCTGTATTTACCAAATTCTGTAAAATTGTTGAAGAATCAGCCCCGGCCAAGTGGCTCAGTTGGTTAGAGCATTGTCCCCAACATCAAAAAGGTTGTGGGTCGATTCCCAGTCAGGGCACATACCTAGATTTCAGGTTCATTCCCTGATTAGGGGCATGTAGGGAGGCAACAGATTGATGTTTCTCTCTCTCAGATCAATAAATATAACCTCAGTGAGAATTAATTTTTTAAAAAGTTTGAATAATAAAATTCTATTTCTTACCCTGTATGTAATAAACATTCTTGTTTCTTTTTTCTTTCTTTCTTTTTCTCTCTTGCTTACTATACAACAGCAGTAACACTGCCTGTCTGCACGCTCACTGGTTGAATAAATCAAGTTAGATCACCTAAGTGTACTTTCAGCTTCATTTAACATTTGCAGGGCTCTTTAAGAACCCTTCATATGCCTTTTACTACTTAACCTTCACAGCCTTCTCTATCCTCTTTGGATATAGGGAACAGGCCAGGTAGGTAAAACAGTGTATAAAATGGCAAAACTGCGATTCAAATCCAGTCAATCTAACACAATAAAATTATTATGCTTGCCTTACATTTGCAATCCATTTCACAATTTAAAATTGGATTTTACTTGCTTTGATCCTCACAGCAAATTGGTCAAATAAGGGAACCTGGCAGTATTTTAACCTTTAAAACTCTGGCAAAGTCAAGGTCACATAGAAGAAGAATGGAGTCAATAATATGAGCAAAATCTTCTTATAAACAAATTCCAATTTCTCTATATCATCCAGATTATAAGCAAAGGTCTCACTCCCATGCTTTCTTCACTCTTTACCTTTCCTTCCTTTCTTATTCTTGCTTTATGCTTCTATCATTCATTCTCTCCAAATTCCCACCTCTCCTCCACCAACTATTAGGAGTTTCAGCCCGATTGGCTTGGCTCAGTAGTTGAGCATCGACCTATGGACTAAGAGGTCACAGTTTGATTCCTGGCCAGGGCACATGCCCAGTTTATGGGCTCCATTTCCAGCGGGGGGCATGCAGAATGCAGCCAAGCAATGATTCTCTCTCATCTTGATGTTCCTATCTCTCTCTCCCTCTCCTATACTCTCTGAAATCAATAAAAAAAATATATATTTTTAAAAGGAGTTTCTGAATGTTGAGTATGCCATATTTTTATTTCCTCTCCAATAAGAAATAAAAAGACTTCAGATTGGAAAAGACAGAGCAACCAACATTAAGTGAAAATAGAAGTTCAAGATGTGAGAGAAAATAGTAAGAGCTAAACTTGCATTTCCAAGGAGCACAAATTACTAGTTCCAGTTGAATTAGATGGTAGAATTCTGAAAGTTGTAGTTAGATGTGCAAACGATTAAAACCAGCTGCTGAAATCAACTTAAAATGCTGAATGAAAGTGTTCCCTCAGTCACAGAAAACTATAGAACATTCTGGTCAGCAATCTTCCTCTGATCTGGATAAAATTTTAAAATGCTTGTCAAGTGTATATCTGTATTCCCTAAAACTGAATAAATATTTATCTATAGGTTATAGCAATTCATTTACTACAGAAAAACATCACAGAAAAATATGAAAATTTAAACAAAGATGTTATATGAGTTCAGGATAGGGAAGGGTATAATAATATAATTATTTTATTATTCTATTATACGCAAAGTGGCCAGACTTTTCACTGACATGAATTGTTAAATGATTCATTCATTCAGATAATGTTTATTATTGTATTTTATGTACCAGACACTCTCTCTAGCACTGGGGATATCAATTAATATAGAGAGAAAGATGTTTGCCTAATGAAATAATATTAGAATGTCTAACCACTATACTGTACACCTGATTGTAGAGAGGGTGGATGTGATGCTGAACGCATGCAGAAGCCTAGTCTATGACCAGTGGTCAGTATAAAATGGGTTGATCTCCTGGGGATGACATCTGTCCCTGCTAGAGGAGCTCAGGGACATTTAGATATGTAGTTCCAATTTTCTATATGTTTAACTTAGTGGCATCTACATTTTAGAAAAGTTAACTCTTTTTAAAAAATATATATATTTTATTGAGTTTTTACAGAGAGAAAGAGAGAGGGATAGTGAGTTAGAAACATTGATGAGAGAGAAACATTGATCAGCTGCCTCCTGCAACACACCCCACTGGGGATGTGCCCACAACCAAGGTTCTGGAATCGAACCTGGGACCCTTGAGTCTGGAGATCTACACTCTATCCACTGAGCCAAACCAGTTAGGACAGAAATATTAACTCTTGCCCACTAAACAACAGAATTCCCAAGAGAGAAATAGTAAATATTGAAATGTTAATTATTAACAAATGACTAAAAATGTTACTCTACTTGCATAACAGCATATTTTAATTAGGTCAAAATGACATACTGATATGTAGATCTAAATAGAACAGAGTCTCTTTGGAAATAGATGTTTAATTTTACGTAGTATTTTAGACACATTTATCTGGCTTCATGTTTAAAGAAACTGGTGGCAAAATATGATCTTAATATTGCAGATATGATTAGCACAGCTGGTTAAAACCTGTGAGGAAAAGAGTACAGAATTTGCAATGAGATTTGCTTCTTACCATCTCTGTGGCCTGTAACATGCATTTAACTTCCCTGAACACAGGTATCATTTTTTTATAAACTGGGGCTGATGTTGAATGCCTTGTAGAGTTACTGTGAAACTAATTTCTATAGTGCACATAAAGTTTCTATTGAACAGTATGCTCTTCTAAATTTAATTTCATACTGGTCCTTCCATGAGCACCCACATAAGTTTTCCCCCAATGCATAAGGAATTGTTTACCTTACATGGAATATGAAGTTGGAATTTTTAAATCCACCAGAGGACTTAGAAGACACAAAATACTCAACTCCATTCACTTTTCATTTCCAGCCTGTCCTTTACATAGTGCTGGGTGGATCTGTCAGAACTAGTTGTTCTCTTTTGTGGCTGTTTCTCTTGTTCACTATGGTGACTTAGAAGATCGAGATATTTTAAAATCAAAATTGTTTAAAATGGCAAGTTAGGTTTAAATAAATCAGCTTTAAATTCAGAAGCACTTACGTCATAGAGGATGGGGTAGGAACTGATCTGAGCTTGTTAAAACCTTATATACTGGGTTTGTCTCCAGGTTGCTCCCCTTGAACTGGGCTCCCCAATTGCCAGATAAGCTGGAAACAGGCTGAGGAGGTAGATGAGATGCTGAGCTTATGCAATGATGCCTCTAAAATGACTAGTGGTTTGTCTGAAGTGGATTGATAATCTTGATGTGACAGCTCTTTTGTTGGGGAGACTGGGAGCACTTTGCTGGCTCTACTTTAAAGTCCTTTCTCCTGGTGCGCTGCCCTGCCCTCCCAATCCATTGCTTGCTGATTGGGGCCTACCTCTTTGGGGTTAACTGGATTTGGATTCAAATCCAGCTCCACTATTTAAATAGTCATATTGTTTTGTATAAAGCTCCTAAAATCTTATAATTTCATGACCTTACCTATTAAAGTTTCTTTGTAGTATTGCTAGATTTAAGGATTACTAATACTTTTCTAGCTGCCTTAGTAGCATTATGTTAAGGGTCCTCATTTAATGCCAAGTAACTATATGAAGTTGGGCTCAAGCTCCAAATTCAAAATAATGAAGGACAAAAAGGAAGAAAAAAAACCTATCAGACAGATTCTCCAAAGAACTTAATAGTTTCAACCAATTTATTTTCTATTTTAAAATTATTTTGTTTTTAATTATGGGAAAGTAAACTTTGCCATCTTAACCATTTTTAGGTATGCTGTTCAGTAGTGCTAAGTGCATTCGAATTGTTGGGCAACTGACCTCCAGAATACATCCCTTGAAAGGGAAGGAGAGAGAGGAGAGAGAATGCCAAATGTGAGAGAGACAATTCTATGGGTTGCCTCATGCACATACCCCGACCAGGTATGTGCCCTTTATTGGGAATCGAATCTAGGACCCTTCGGCCTGTGGGCTAATATTCTAACCACTGAGTCACACTGGCCAGGGCAATTTTCTTCCTGTTTAAGGCTGAATAATATTCCATTGTTTGTATATGTTCACATTTGTTTATCCATGGCAAATAATTTATTGGTATTTAAGGTTTTAATGCAAGAAATGTGCATAACATGACTATGTTAACATTACAAGAAGTCTTTACTTTTGTATACTTTACTTTGACTACAATAAATATGCAACTCACATTTTGTATGCAATAAATCTATAGGCTCTACTTTTTTTGAAGGCCTCAACAACTATTCTTACTGCAGCAAAATATTTGAATGAAAATATGTGCTTTGTGAGTGCTCAATATGGAGATGAGCTAAGGGCAGCGTGCCATAATGGACTGTGTGGTATAATAAATGCATCTTTTGGTTTACTAGTTAACCATTTCTCACCAAGAATTGAACTTATGCAGGAGGCATAACTTTTGAAAGCCAGAACTACAGAACAACAGAGAAGTGAATCCACATGATCTCATTTTCACATGCAAGATTCCTAAACATGGTGTGTACCAAGCACAAAATATGATGGTAATAAAAATCTTCCCTTTCTCTCTACCTTCTCTTTTCCTTTCCATTATGAGATGAGCCCAGATATTTGACAAACAATTATAGATGACAAACTATTGTACTAGCTATGTTATGAATAACTAAAGAACGTGCTGGCAGAAACAAGTATAATGCTCAGAAGTTTTCACTTAATTTTCATTGTGCAATATTACTATTAATTAATTCGAGAATTATACAGACATTAGGAAGGTACATAATTACGGTAGTAATTTTCTGTAATATTATAATGTCATATAAATGTTAGGATTGCTTTTGCAGAAAAGGAAAGGTAAAAGTTTCCATTACTTGAATCTAATCATCAGTGAATGAATTATCACAATTGCCCTCTCAAAAGTCTATCTATGGAATTTATTTAGAAGACACTGTGTCCTACATAGCAACAAAAGTTGTTACATGAAGTTATTTGGTTTGAAAATAGCCTCTTGTTAGGAAGAGAAATTAAAGAGATGGAGAGCATATTCCTGATGAAGACAGGAGAAGAGATGTGTCTGGGGATGTGTTATGCTTTGCTTTATATCATTAAAGTAAATGGAAGGGCAAGAATTTATTGTTTCAAATTAATTCAAGTGGGGCTGGATGTTTTGACTTATAAATAAACATGGCCTTATTTATTTTTTAAGTTCAGATTTCCATATGTCCTTTTACTAGAATAGAGCACATTGGTATGAGATCTGAATGGAAAATTTGAGAACAGTTCATGTTTAATGCACTGATGAATTAATCCTTTCTGTGTATATTGTGTATTTATTAAACATATATACCTAGCATCTGTTTTGTTCAAAATAAACCAGACTTCCTGCAGGAACAAACAACTTCTATCTTATTAACTTCAAACCAAAAAAGCTTTTTTTGGCACACAAGTTACATGTTCCTGACAAGATGACTAGGACCTCTGTTGATTATCATGTTACCTTTCCTCTGGCTCTCAAGCTGATGAACTGGTCACTAGCTACAACAGGCCATACACTGGTAGAACAGAAAGAGGCATGCGCTGTCCCTTACAGCTTCCACCCAGAAGTAACACATGTCTCTGTGATACACATTGTATTGGTCAATGCAAAGCACATGATGTGAGTTTAAAGTGCATTAGGATGCCCTAACAGATTTGGCTCACTGGATAGAGTGTTGGTCCTCGGACTGAAAGGTTCCAGGTTTGATTCCAGTCAAGGGCATGTACCTTGGTTTTGGGCACATCCCCAGTAGGAGGTGTGCATGAGTCAGATGATCGATGTTTCTCTCTCATTGATGTTTCTAACTCAATATCCCTCTCCATCCCTCCTCTCTTTAAAAAAATCAATAAAATATATTTAAAAAAAATAAAGTGCATTAGGAAACATACAATAAACAAAACTTCTAGCCACATGTGTAGGCATGTTTTTTAATCCCTAAGCTAAACAAGCCATAAAATAAGCAAGAATCATTTTGTTACTTATTCCAGAAAAAAATAAAGTGTCCTTGAGAGATATGAGTGCTAATCAAATAAAAGATATTGCTGATCAAAACTAACATCTCACTGTCAACAGAGGCTTTATGACCTGCACTTTGATGTGTCCATAAACCCAAAGCTTGTATGTTTTAAACTCTTCCTGATCTCCTTTAATTTCTATTTTGAAAGACATAATTTAAAATCAATCAGCTCTGGCCCTAAAAAGCTGAAAAATTTCCCATTGACTTCTCTCTTCTGATACAATATTAAGACTCTCTTAACAGTGTTTTTCTTATTTCAGCTGGTTAAAGACACTTTGCTTTGCTCTATCACTACGTTTTCTTCTTTTTTGAGAGGAATAGGCATTTGACATATGTCTACTTTATCTTGAAATGAGACAGGGAACCAAATATTACTGAACAGCATTAATGGTAATCAAAGTATGTAAATGTTGTGATAGGCATTTGAGATATAGAGCAGAATAACACCCAAGCCCTGGCATATGGTAATTACTTCATAATGTTTGTTAAGTAAATGAGTGAAATATAAACAAGGGAAGTGTGTATAAACCTTACAAAAACAATGATAATAGAGTTAGCAAGACAAATATTAGGGTACATACAAACTTTCTGCTATGCAACACAATGCTTTCAATGGAAATTTTTTTTCATGTTTCCCAGGTATAAAACAAGAGTACCCTACAGAGAGGTGACAGTTTCTATTTAATATAGTTTGAAACAAAGAACTTCAGAACTTCAGAAAGAAAACCTGGTATATATAAGAACAATATATTTGACTATTTCTCGAACCTCCTTCTCTTCCGTATCTATAAATCCATGAAGAGATGATGTTTTCATCTTCTAACATCTCATGCATTACAGATATACAATAAAGATTTTTTAGTGAATAAATGCCAACCTCATTTATTCTTGTGGCTTATGTTATTCTCACTATATGCAAAACTGTGTGCTGTGCTAGATAGAGACCCACCAGGAGTAGCATATAATAATCCCTTGAAACATCTTTGTACAAAAGAATTAAAGTCTGAACCATAGGAAAAACCACCATGGCTTCTAGAAGCTGCGGAATACCTGGGCTTTCTCATAACCCATAGAGGCTAGGCACATTTCCTAAAGAAATAATTCTATGACAAGCAACTTGATGTAATGCAATGAGATCGGAACTTAGAATGTGTTTCCAATGCCAGCTCCTCCACTTGATTCTCTGTGTGAATTTTGGCAAGTTGCAATCTACCTCAGTCTTAGCATACAAAATAAGCAATGGCATTTTTATGTGTATTATGAACATGGAAATACAGTATATAGTAATTGGAAAATAATTTAGGACCATCTGCATGTGTCCTGACTGGGAATTGAACTGAATCTAACTAGCGACCTTTTGGTTCATGGCCAATGCTCTAAACAACTGAGCCACACAAGCCAGGGGAGCACCATCTGCATTTAGACCTAGCAAAGTGTTTTTGTGTCTTCACCTTCTACCTGTTCACATCTTTCTCTCTTGTCTGTGGTCCTTTAGTGTCTTCTGGCATTTTATATCTTGCAGTGAATTGTAATCCTCTATTGATCTGCCTACTTCCCTTTGCAACTTCTCTGAGCAAAGGACTATCTTATTCTTCTTTAACATCCCGGGCATTTAATGCAGAGCCTGATATATAGTTGATGGTCAGTAAATGTTTCACAAATGGAGGAGTACATTTGTAGAGATGAATTAATGAGTGAATGAATGAAATGTGGAATTTAATCACTGTCCACAAAGTGCTCTGCTGAATCATTAAAGTAAGAGTCCTTGTCTCCTCTCATCTGTGCAGCTTTTATGAAGCTAAACATGTAAATGATGTTCAGCAAAGAATAAGAGTCAACACGCTAAAGCAGTTTTCCTAAGCCTCTTTGATGTTAAAAATTTTACTTGGGTATGTATTAAACATACAGCTTTTCATAACTTTTTCCTGAAGATTATAATTTGTAAGTCTGGAATATCATGTAGGGATTTGTATTTTTAATAAGCACTCCTGGACAATATATATCATTATAAAAATGTGGTAAGCCCTTATCTAGAAGATAATGTAAAATCTAGCAAACCTAATATAGTACATAAAAGGTTAAATTATTTTACTGAACTAATTTACTTAATTAATTTTTAGATACTGACTCATTTAATCTTCACAACAATCCTAATAGGAAGTTATTGTTATGACTTCCAGTTTGCATATGAGTTAACCTGGGCTATTGAGAGGTTAAGTAACTTATTCAGGTCACAGAGTTATATATGGACTAGAGGCCCGGTACACAGATTCATGCACCAGTGGGTCCCTTGGCCTCACCTGCAAGGATTGGGCTGAAACTGGCTCTCCAACATCCCCAAAGGGGTCCCAGATTGTGAAAGAGCAGTTCTTGAGTGATGCACCCCCTCCAATCAGGCTCCCTCCTCTCTGGTTCTGGGTGCATCACCTGAGAACTGCAGCTGCCAAGTCACTAAAGCTTGGCAGGTTCTGCACTGAGTGTCTTCCCCCGTCGTGGTTACTGCATGACATGGCTACTGATTGGACAGTCAGACAGTTGGACAGTTGCTTAGGCATATATATATATATATATATATATATATATATATATATATAGTTTTGAAGTTTAGCCATTAGACTTCTGAGTTTGTATTCTTAATATTTTATTACTTCCTCATTAACAGTAAAAAACTTGTACAATGGTACACAATTTAAAATGAGTTATTTTTACTAATGCTGAGAGTAAGCAATGCTCACAATGATTCTTTAAAGGAATTTGAAGAGTAAGGATCGCTTGGGGGAGTGGATTTTCCAGTACATAATGTGGGTAATGCATATGGTCACTGACCAGACTCCTCAGAAAGCTATTGTATTCGTTTCTTATTAATGCTGTAACAAATCATCACAAGCTTAGTGGTTAAAAAGCAAGTACATTTATTCTCTTACAATTCTGGAGGCCAGAATTCCAAATTAATCTCACAAGGCTACAATCAAGGCATCAGCAGGCTGAGTGGTGGAAACTCCAGAGGTGACACTATTCCTTGTCTCTTCCATCTTCTACAGTCTCTTCTGGCTCATGGCTGCAGCTCTTCGATCTCTTCTTCCATTTTCATGATGCTTTCTCCCCTTTTGTTCCTCCTTTTCCCTCTGTTATGATTACATTGGGTCTACCCAGACAATCTAGGATAATCCCCCCGTTTTAACATCCTTAACTGAAATCACCTCTGCGAAGTCCCCTTTGCTATGTAGGGTGACATATTCAGGGGTTCTGGCACCTGGCTAGCCTTGGTGGTTATGTGCAGCCTAGCCCAATAAGAGCTGCAGAAGGGCCTACCACAAAGGACAGTCCCTTAATCTAGATGTCACTGAGCCTCTCACTTCACTATATTTGTCAACCAAAGTCTGGAGATAGGGGAACATGTTCCAATATGTTTACTAGAATACCCGGGGGAACAAAAGTACAGGCTTTGATTTGACAAGACAAAGCAAAACAAAACGACACCGTAAAATGCCCAGGAGGAATGTTACACCTGATTAATGTCTGTCAACAACGGTTTTCCTTAAGAAAGAAAATGGTCCTGTTATGCCAACATAAAAATGCTCTCGGAATGGGTGATCAGGGTTATTCTGGATAACACTAAGTTCCTCTTCCAGAACAAAGTCTTTACTGACAAACTAATAACAAATCCCCCAAATGTGGAATCATCCTAAACTCCTTGGCAAGGCTTCACAGGTGCTCATCCTGACAGCAGTGTGTTTGTACGACACAGAGAAAGCTCCGGAAAGGGCTGCTCTGCATTTTAATGATGAGCGCTCCTCTCAGGTTGAAAATTTTTCAGCAAGTTTCAGAAAAAAAAACTGAATCCTAGGCATCATGGGAAGTTTCTGGAGGTTGTGAAGGACTAAAATCTGCAATAATTCTTGTCTCTTTCAGAGACTAGAAAACGAGATGCTGACTAAAACAACTGAATGCCCAATGATCTCAGCGATGTTTATCAAACTGGGATCGTGCCAAATAAAAACACATTTTCTTCTTAATTCCTTAATGGCTTCTCTCATTCTGTACATTTTAAGTTAATTCATTGACAAGAAGAAAGAGGTTGCTTTTATGAAGAAACAACTTGAGCTGGCTAACCAGATTGGGCTGCTAAATGGCAGTCATTTTCAGACTAGTTTCCTAAGCTTTGTTAGTTCATGTTTTACGAAGCCAAGAAGAAAATGTTGGGATTTCCTGTCACAAAGATAGATCAAGAGGATTTCCAGAGTGAACAACATTTTATGTCTGGGATTTTGTAGTGCATGGCAGGATAGCGCCGAGCATCCTCGAGTAGACTCGTGAGCAGTGAAATTAAGTTGTTTGCAAAGCTGTCTTTTGGGTCAAGGCGAATGAAGTGATCTGACACTAATGGAAGCTTGGCTTAGGTCCTGGAACATTATGCTGAATGACTTGGAGATGTCACTTCAAGCAAATCACTTATTTATACTTGAATCTCTCCATTTGTACAAGGCAGATATATACCTGCTACATCTTTACCTTCCAGTAGTACTTTAGAGACTTGTAATATTTCTCTTTATTTTTAAGTTATTTCAAAAGAAACTTGAACATGTAAGAAATCAGTATAATCTCTTCATGTTGTACATAGGTTAACAATATTTCCACCCTCAGGTGGAAATACCTTTCTGAGAAATTTATTATAAAGAATTATCCAAAATATAGAATATGCCATGGTCAAAGAACAAAGATATCCTTTTACATATTATTTGTAATAGAAACACTACATGGAAACAATCAAATTGTCCAACTTTCAACATTTGATTATATAAATAACACAAATGCAAATAATTGGGAATACTTATATTAAAAGTAAAGATAATGAAATCTATATGACACCATTGAAATGAAAGATTATTGCATGAAGTGAAAATGAACCCTTTTTACTAATATCTAAACTATGTTTTCCCTATGAATACTGGAAGATACAGGCAAAAGTAAAAACTAATAATGTGTTTGAGTGATCTATAACATAAGTTAAAGACCCTGTAGTATTATATAATCTTTACCTTTAAAAATATTTAAATTATGGTTTTCAAATGGAAGAAATAAAGAGCTCTATGGGAATATGTTGGGAAAGTGGCCCAAATATTTTGTTCTCGCTGCCCATTTCCGCCCTCTTTCCTATTCTCTAGAGTAAGCCAGCGCTGCTGTGTTCACTGGAAGCTTTCTCTGTAACCTGGGATGTTGAAGGCGTATCACTCTCAGGGTTCTGGCAGTGGAAGAGCTCTGTAGGGGCTGCAGGCTCTGTGTAGCTGCCCTTGGCTCATCCACACCACCGGCTGTAAAATTCCAAGTGGAAAATAAATGGAGCATTCGCCTACACCCAGGTTCACTCCTGAGGGAGCCTACCTCTGGGGAACCGAAAAAGCACAGGGGGAAAAGCAGAAATCTCCTGGGAATGGAAAGACAGCTGGTGGATTTGGCAAACCCACATCCCTGCAGGAACCCATCGTTCAGAAATAATGTGACCCACTTTTCTATGAATATCTACCTCATTGGACTGAATGGAGGGAGCATCTCCCTCGGCGAATGCAGCTTTTTCAAAAAGAGCGAACTAGGCTTTGTGCTCAGAGCTTTGCAGGCATGATCTCATTGAATTTTCACAACAACCCGAGAAAGAGAAAGCATAACCTCCATTTTAGGAGGGAGACGAATGGAGCTCTGGACAAGTTAATGACTTTCCCAAATGGAGCACCGTCTTACCAGAGAGTGTCTGAGCCTTTGGCCATCCCATTCAATCTTAGAAGACCGTGTATCCAGGGTTATGCAGAAAACACAGCAAAAATAACAAAATAAAATATCTTTTCTTCCATATCAGGAGAGCACGATCATGCCATTGGCGTGGTTAGGAAATGAATCATGGCCCAGGACCTTTATATTAGCTACTGCCATTTGTCCATTAGACACCCTTTCAGAATACAAGCCTTTCTAATCAAGCTATAAAATATTTCTTCTTTAAGCACCTGAAATAATACTCCTGAGGCACAGAAAAGCAAATCACGGGTAATACCTCAATCTCGGTATTTTATTTTGTGATACTACCCTGTTTCCCCCAAAATAAGACAGTGTCTTATATTAATTTTTGCTCCCAAAGATGCGCTAGGTCTTATTTTCAGGGGATGTATTATGTTTCCATGAAGTAGGTCTTATTTTCGGAGGATGTCTTATTTTCGGGGAAACACGGTATGTCTTAGAACATGTGTGAGCAGCACATGTTCACAATAATAAGTTTAGCCTGTAACTCAATGCCCCTTATGTATTCTTAGCTTCTATTTGCCAATAGAAATAGGCAAAATTTTGCAGTTAATTTTCATTTCAATTTATGGACTTTTTTTTCTCTCTCCTTAAAATCTCTGTCTAGGCCAGCCCACTCAGGTGAGGTGGGAGAGTAAGTTTCCTAAGAAGATCACACTACCGGTAAATGGGCAAAGCCGTGATTCTGAGAGAGGTTGAATCTTTTTCAAATGCTACAGGATCCTCACATCTCCCAGCACATCTCAAGCACAATATTCCCCAGACCTCACTTCCCTTGCTGGGCTTGGTACTGTGTATGGGTACTTAGTTGTAAACAACAGAATCTGACTCTGAGCAATTAAATTTATTTTTAGGGATATTAAATGAATCAAGGAATCCCTAGCAGGGCTGCAGACTGACCATAGCCACGAACATGTCACAGAACTGGTCCTGTATTGATGTCATCAGAGATAGACTGTCACTGCCTCTCACCAATTCTCAAAATTCCATTACCAGCTCTGACCCTGGAAAATGTCAGCTATACATCTGAGTTTCTTTTTCTCGTCTTGTTTGTTTGTTTTGTTTTGTTTTGTTTTTGGCTTTAAAATTTTAAAGTTTCCTTTTGAACTATAAAGAGTATCACCCACATAAGCTAATACAGTGTTATCAACAGACAGGTTCTTAGATTCTTCCAGTTTATCCAATTATGTCAAATAAAAATCAAAGTTCTAAAAAAATTGCATTGACTCAGGCTCAAGGGCAGAAAAAGAATACAGGAAAAGAAATGGAGAAAAAAGGCTTTATTTGTTCACTTGTTCCTTTTGCAGACCTGGTGAGTACAGGTAGGAAAAATGACTGAAAGGGAAAAAAAGAGTCAATGTGAATTAAGTCACTTAAACCAACCATTCCTTGATACAACATATATTTTGAGTGCGTATGTTGCCAGCACAGCACTAGGTACTGGGGATACAAAAATGTGTAAATTCTACTCGCTTTTATCACAGCATTTGCTTTCTTCATGCTCTGTGGCTCATGGATATATTTCCTTGTCCGGGGCTAATTCTAGGGAACCAAACTTGCTCATTTCCTTCTAAAATATCAACCTGGCATGAGATGAAACCAGATTGCACTGGCTCAGTCTGTGCTTAATATTCTGCAATCATAATTTGAGCCATAAATTTCATTCCTTTCAAGTGATGGCTGTCTGGGGATTCTCATGGCAGCCCGGAGTTTGGGAGTGCTCAGATCCCGGCTGACTCTGGCTTGTTCCAGTGACCCTGAGCAAAGCGAAGCATCTCTGGGACCGGGCCTCTTCATCTCTGAAAGACAGATAAAAATGCCAGCCACCTGTTGTGAAGATCAGGGAGCTAATATGTCTCAGAAGCTTTCAAATCTCTGGCTCTAAGCCTTTTGCTATCTGCGTATTAAGAACAAAGACAGTCCTCATTGCTTTCACCCAATTGCTGCATTCAAAGGAATAAAAATTACAATATTTGAGTTCTATAAGACTTGAAGGTTATTTTGTATTAGTTTGAATTTCAAACTGTTTCTCTCTGTTGTACTCTTGGCACTGCCATTTTTTAAGTACAGCACTTCATTTGCATAGTAATTACAAAGTTTAACAAATAGCCTTAATGTCTGAGGGAAAGAGGTACACTCCATTTAAATTACTGACAGTATTACATTACACATTTTTAACCGCAATCAGAAAAAAAGGGGGAGCTATTCCATCCTAATGTGCTGTACAGATTACCAGAACTCAGCAATATTTGTGCTTTATGAAGGTAAAATCTCTTCTTGTGCTCTTTGGTGACTTCTAACACTCGATTCATAAATACTGATTAAGCGATTAAGCACTATTTCACCATAGGACACAGTGCTGTTGGCACAACTCCCTGCTCAGAACTGAATTGGAAATGTCCGTGTAGTAAATTAGGCTGCATGTCCCGGTTGTACGGCACATGAAAGCATGAAAGCTCATCTTTAATAAGTAGGTGCTAATGTAGCACTTGGATCCCTTGTAGCTGCAAATGTCACCCCTTGGTCTTGATTCCAGGAAGTTAAAAAATGATAATGAAAGATATTCAAGGAAGGTGTGCTGTGTTAATGCAAAAAGAATAATAAGGTCAAATGTGAAAAAAGCAGGTACTTCTTGAAATAATGGTGAATTTGAACACAAATGCACCAGTTAACAGAGTGTGAGAAAAAAGGAGAAAAACAAAGCAATTTCTAACTCTGCTCACTTCTGTCTCTGTAGGGTATGTTTCGTTTTGTTTTTGCCTAACTGTGTTTCTTTGTGTGTTCTATGGTGTGCTTTCTTAACTAGTTTCCTTTTCTCCTCAATTATTTGTCCATACCGCTTTGAACAAGCCCAGGCCTTCTGGTAATAATGCATGCTGTGGAGTGATTCCTGACTTACCACCCTACCACTCCAATGATACATTTATTACAAAGCAATGAGCATGTGCACATGCTTGCGCGCGCGCGCGCGCGCGCGCACACACACACACACACACACACACACACACACACACACACACCTATACACACAAAAAAACTCTTGGACAAACTGGACTTCAATAAATTTAGTTTAAAATTTTGGTTGGGGGCCAGGCAAATAGTTTCTTTTTTTAAAATATGTTTTATTGATTTTTTTACAGAGAGGAAGGGTTTTACAGACAGGAAGGGATTTTTACAGATAGATAGTTAGAAGCATCAATAAGAGAGAAACATCAATCAGCTGCTTCTTGCACACCCCTAACTGTGGATGTGCTTACAACCAAGGTACATGCCCTTGACCAGAATCAAACCTGGGACCCTTCAGTCCTCAGGCTGATGCTCTATCCACTGAGCCAAACCAGTCAGGGCTAGTTTTTTTTTTAATATTTATGTTTAGATGAAGTTAAAACAACTATAGTTTCTACTATAATACCCATCTTTGAAGAATAGAAAAGAATTTCAAAGGGAAAGAAAAACTATGCGCAGATTATATGAAATAAATAATATTAAGAAATTTGATCTGGCTTGATAATCTATCTAAATATTGTAACCCATCTGATTATTGAACATGAGAATTGGCTGGTTCACCTATCTGATTTGAGACTGTAGAGTGCAATTATCAAGAGCTACCACAAATCCCTGATTTCCAGCCAACTATCAGCAACTCTACATATCACACTTCTCAAATCTCAGTTTCTCCAGTCATCTCATGAGAACATCTACCTCGTACAATCATTGATCTCACAGATTTAAAGGACTCGGTACAGTATCTGTGCTACAAACAGAGCCCAGTAAACAGAAGATACCGTCATTATTTGTAAATGAATGGAGTCATTTTGAGTTTTTGTATCTAAGATTTTGATATTTTATCCACAGCGTTAAGATGAAACACTGAGCTCTCTTTTGATGATTGACCGCTGGGTTAATGAAAAATGATAGATGGGGGGGGTAAGAAAAAGAGAGCAACCAAAGGACTTGTATGAATGCATCTAAGCATTACCAAGGGACACAGACATCGGGGGGGGGGGGTGAGGGCATAAGCAGGGGAGTGGGAGGTGGGGTTGGGGGGCTAGGGAAGGATAAGGACACATATATAATATCTTAATCAATAAAGAAAAAAAAGAAAAATGATGATTTGTCTTTGCTATATCTCTAGTCTTAAATATTCCACACACATATAGATGTTTTGTGTGTGTGCGCATGCTCTATCACTGACCTACACTTGAAACCTTCAGAAAAGTCTTGTATTTTTTTTGCAAACTTTATTTTCTAAAACTATCTAAATACTGCAGTAGCAGCTTCAATTGTGAAAGTCGTGGTATTTTAATAAAATAAAATAATGTGTGCTCTAATTTTACCCTTAGAGCTCATGATAGGAAGATATCTAAAATAGAGATTTAAAGCATTATGCTAAAGAAGCTCCTCTGCTATATCCATCTAATAATAGCATTATCTTGGATAAATTCTGAGAGGAGCCTCTAAATCTTGATTATAATAACTTCATTAATAATTTTGTGATTTTTTTTATTCCCCTTATTCTGTGCTAGGCACTGCTTTATCCTCCAAAAGACTTACTTATAATCTTTACCACACTCTTTCAATGAAATGCTTATATTACTATTTTAATATTAGAAAAGGGGAACTTCTAAAGTTTAAATAACTCACAAAGTTACATAGAGGTTAGGAGTCATCTCCTGCATTAAAATCTAGGCCTTTTTGTCTCGAACACCTACATCTATTTTATTGTATCAGCCTGTGTCCTAATTTTGAATTATAGGAATGCTTTGCTTAGTAATATTGATTGTTCAGATATAACATTTCCTTTCATGTGAAAGAAATGGAATTATTTTTGGAAGGTAATTCAGAGGTTATTTCTAAATGCAAAAAGTGTGTTTTATCATCCTTGATAGGCAATCCAAATCTAAAAATAATGAATTGGCCCCTTTATAATTCAGTTCCAGGAAATAACAATACCACAGAGATTCTCTAAGTGAACTGAGTTGATACAGTGGGTTCCAAGCAAAAATCAGAACTGGGTAACACAATACTGTATTTAAGAAACATATGGAGTTTCAACAGAAGAGTATGATACATGGAAATATCATTTATGGAGAGCACTGGAGATTATTTTGAAAGATGCTATTATATAATATCAATTCTATTTGCTTGATAAATTTTAGCAGATCTCTTGAATTGAATGTTTACAATCTCTTAAGTGTGAGCAGTATTCAATGAGCATTCATTTAACAAATAGAACTAAATACCCCTATATTCTTAATGAGCACTGATTGCTTAATTTGTGTCAACTGTTCAAACATTCATCATTCTTTTCTCTGAAGAGCACCGGTTTTTTTCAGGTGTTTATCCCATCTGCATCTCTAGGGATTCTGCAGACCAAACCGATTATGGAATCCCCTTTGGTTCAGGAGTAGGTTTATGAAGGCATGGGTTTATTTTCCATATTAGGGAAGGAGGGTAATATTTTCCCTTTTTACATGTGTACTTCGACCTTTTTTTTTCCTGAAGGACAGGGATGAGCCACATGAATCTGAATGTCTGACTGCTGTGTTGCAACCACCAGGTGATTCAATCTCAGTACAGAGCTGTTCCTATGTAAGCAAAGAATACAGATGGAAAAAACCTGGGTCTTAAATGACATTTTTATCCACAGAACATTAAATGTCTGGAGTCCACCTTACATTGTATTGATTAAGCCAGTTCGTATCTTGTTTTCTGTCACTTAATAGCCAAAAAGACCCCAAATGATACTCATGCTTTCTGTTATGTGTTGCAGATTTTCAGAAAATTAAATAAATAAGGATATAGAATGTCTGGTCTCAATCAGGGAGCAAATATATACATATATATTCAAATGAAATAGATATTATAGGCTATATATTACATATACATATATAAAACAGTCACGTAAAATATATGCATGATTATAAGCAATGTATAAGTGCTGCTAAAGATACTTGCTGTGCTCAGACAGAAGCACTCTCCTATCAGCCTCCACAGCAGAGTATGAGAGCCCACCAGGTGACATGAACTTAAAGAATGGCTTACCCAATTTCAGACGTAGAATGCACATTGTGTGACTTCAAGATTCATTAGCAGCAAATAATATGAAAACATGAGCCCATGAACATGACCTTCTCACATTCAGAGTCTGAAGAGATCACTGAACAGAAAGATAAAATTGTTCCTCACGGAGCTCTACAATGGCCTCTATAAGTTTACTATGCCTGTATAAACTTTAATTAATTTAAATTTTTATTTTTAATTAAAAATACTCTCTCTATACACATATATATTTATAATGGTAACATTGGAGTTGTGAATTTGTGTTGGGAGGACATAGTCATGAAAGTCTTCGTAGAGTTATCCTTTGGTATTCAAGGCAAGAATTCCCCATAAATTGGTTAAAGTTAAGAAATAGTGATTGAGCATTTACCATGTGGCAGGCATTATTCTGGCCTGAATAAGTAGCTCCGAATAACAGAGAAAAATATTATTTTAAATGTGGCTTACTTTCAGTGGTGCTAAAAGGGCCAGATAATAAAAGAAATAAGTTAAATTACTTGATATGTTAGAGTGATAAGTGCCATAGGGGGAAAAAGCATAGAAGTGAGAGGAGCATTTGAATTGGTGTGGGAAAATGAGATTTTCATTTTAGATAGAGTGGTCAAGGAAAACCTCGCTGAAAAGGTAATATGGGAAGAAATATATCTAAGAAAGAGCATGCTAGCTAGAAGAGCCGGCAGTGCAAAGGTCCCTAAAGTGGACCATATCGTGCATATTCAGAGGATAGCAAGATGACCGAAAACATCTGGAGCAGAGAAACAAGAGAACTGGAGAAGCTATACTGGAAGTCAGGTGAGACTAACAGGCCTCCATATGTTCTCTGAGGTTTATTCTGAAAGAAATGGGAGATCACTGGAAATGGTAAGCTAAAAAATGACAATACCTGAGTTAGTTTTCAATCAGGTCATTTTGATGCAATGTTAAAAACAGATGGCAATATGCCCCAAAATGGATGGTTTGGCTCAGTGGATAGAGTGTTGGCTTGAGGACTGAAGGGTGCTGCGTTCAATTCTGGTCAAGGGCATGTACCTTGGTTGCAGGCTCCACCCCAGCCCAGAATCTAGTCTGGACTCCTGCGGAAGGCGGCCAATCAATGTGTTTCACTCACGTTGATGTTTCTCTCTGACTTCCCCTTTCTCTTCTCCCTAAATATCAATGGGAAAATATCCTCCAGTGAAGATTAAAAAAAAAAAGACGACAGTAAAGAAAGAACATGGTTATGTTTAGGAAGCAAGAATGGCTAAAAGATGAGCGTGCAGCAGATGGTGCTAAACAAGCAAGGGAAGTAGAAACTGGATAAGGATGGACCTTGGTTTCTTTGGTAACCATCTTGGACTTTCCTATAAATGAAAGTGGTTAAACATGGAATAGCACACTAACATATTTCAGAAAGCAGTCAGTGATTCCCTCTCCTGGAGAGAAATAAGATTGAGGCATAGGAAATAGCTAAGAGGCTCTGAGCGTTAAGATGTGATTTTGCTGAACATCTCACATATAGGTAACTTCAACTAAAGAAAGTTTAAACGCTGTCTGTCTAAGGTTATCAAAATGATTCCTCACTTGACAAGGATTTGGACTTTTTCTATATTGTTGCATTACCATCCTCAATGCTGGGCATTTATGTCATGGCCCGAGATGATTGTTCCATTTCCATCTATCACATCTACTACAGTCTAGCTGGCAGAAAGAACAAAAAATTGAGAAAAACTTGTCATGTCACTTCCCTTAAGGACATTCTGCAAAATTTGCTCAAACCATTTCTTATTATGTCCTATTGGCTAACATTTAGCCTCCATATAGCCCCATCTAACTGTAGAGAAGAAATACAATTATTATTCTGGGAATTCATATAGCCCACTAAAATTCAACATTTCTATTTCGGAGACAAAGAAAAAAGAGGATTTCAGGACAACTACTCAGCGGCTGCAGAGACCATCGCAATGGTCCAGGCGAAAAGTGCTGAATGCCTGATCTCAGCTGGCAGCTCTGCAGATGGATGGCAGAGGATCTGAGAGATGTTTATAAGGGAACCAACCAGACTTGGTGAAGAATTGAATCTGTGGATAAGGAGCCCCATCTAATCTGCGATTTCTTGCCTGAAAGTGATTTTATGACAGAATCATCAAGAGAGATAGGGGGATCTTTGAAGAAGGAACGGGTGTGTGCAAAATACGTTTGGCCTCGTACAGGTCATATTTCAAATTCTTTATGAAAGTGAACATCTGGCTGAAATTCTCATTTTCATATTATATTTGTATTTTGAAAGAGGAATGTAAACCACAGAACACACATTCTTTAAAGTATAAAAGCACCATTTGAGTGGCTGAACTCATTTGTCCTACAGCCCTGGAAAGTGCTCCAGGAAATGCGTTTCTATTTACGTAAGAGCTACCTATTATTTTATTCTTGACCCTCCTGTCTTTTGCTAGCAGACGAGCATAGGTTACTAACTCACTCTAACCAGTTGTATTTTATTTTGGAGAGGAACAACGGCAATAAAAGCCTTAACGTCTGACCTCTCTTCTTTTGCATCTCCCGTGGCAATTATCCATTCAGGAAGACTCACCTCTAGGAAGGAGCTTCTTTCTGAAATCAATACAAGAGCAAAAGCAAACAACAGTGTAATAGCATTTCTGCCCGTTCTCTCTGTCAACAGAGATGCTTAAACCGCAAATGCCAATTAGCTTTAGAGGGGTTAGGATATCACTCTTGTGAGTAGGAGCCAGAGGCATATAAATAGCTGTCTGCACCCACTTGCCTTTTGGCCTTCTCAGGTTTCTTCTTTTCAAAGGCCTCATCGTGGAAACATGGAGCAACAACCCCAACACCCCTGCCCCCCCCCAAAAAAAAATAACCCTGGAAAGATACAAAAATGTGATCCAAATAAAAGTGGTTAAAAAGTGAAGGGATATTAATACATTTTAGATAAATAATGAGATCAATTACTGTTATTACTACCACTGCATGTTGCTGCTTTCAATGTTTTGTTTTGCTATTGTTTCAGAGCAAACACCTTTTGACTTAAAAACTTCTGCATTGGAAGACAGTCACTATAAAAACATGAGAAACTACTTTGCATTAACCATTATATAGACAATCAGCTTACTTAATATTTATATTTAACTTGACATAGACATTACTGTCATTGTACAGTGAGAAATCTAGATTTTAAATGACTATACCATATTCACAGAACTAGAATGTGAAGAAGTAAAGATTTGAACCCAAGGATATCTGGCTATAATGCTTGTCATGTGTATCCCAGATTCACTAAACTTGACATGAAATACTTAGGTGTAAAACTGACAAAACTTCTACAGGACATATATGATAAAAACTACAATGTACTGATAAAAGGATTCAAAGAATATCTAAATAATGGAGAGACATATTGTTTGTGGATTGGAAGAGTTTATTGAGCTTATAAAAGGTCAATTCTTCCCAAATTGATATATGTTTAACACAATTCCTATCCAAATATTAGAAAGATTTTTTTTTTTAGATTTCCACAAGATTTTTCTAAAATTTACATATAAATTGCAATTACATAGAATAGTTAAAACAATAATGGGGGAAATGAATAAAGTGGGATAAATGTGTTTAGTTAATTTCCAAACATGCATAGCAATAGTAATCAAGATTCTGTGGTGTTGGAGAAGCCATGAACAAATGGGATAAAATAGAGACTCCAGAGTGGCCCTAACAAATTTACTCAACTAATGCTTCACAAGGAATAAGAGGAGTTAAATGAAATAAAAATAGCCTTTTGAACAAGTGGTACATGAGCAACTGGATACAATTAAGCAAAAGACTGAGTCTAGAGAAACCAAGATGGCGGAATAGGTAAACACCTGAAATTGCTGCCTCGCACAAACCACTTCAAAACTACAACTAAAAGACATAATGAACATCATCCAGAACCACAAGGCTGGCTGAGTAGAAATTCTATAACTAGAAGAAAAGAGAAAAACTCACTGAGACTCAGAGGAGATGTGGAAGTAAAGCGCAGAGTTACGAAGGTACGTGAGCCTAAAGGGCTGGCAACTGAGTATATGGTTGTCTTTTTCAATCGAGAGGGAGACACAAGCTCCTGACTGATCTGAACTCCAGTTCTGGGTGATACTCTGGAGATCCAGACTAATATGGGGAAAAACAGGACTGTCTAACTTTGGGCGGCTTTCTCTTAGAGGTGCTTGCAGGGATTACCATAGGACACTGAGACAAGCAAAAGCTAAAGGAGTTTATAACCACAAAACCAGTATTATATGAAATACTGAAGGGTGTTCTCTAAGAGGAGGAAAACAAAGGTAAAGATAAAAATTATGAACAACAAAGTGAAAACAAATACATATCTATTAACAAGTGAATCTAAAAATCAAGCGAATAAAAACATCTGATGAACATAATAAACTGGTGAATATAATAGAATCAGAGGCATAGAAAGGGAGTGGACTGACAATTCTCAGGGGGAAAGAGGTGTGGCGGGTGCAGGAAGAGACTGGACAAAAATCATACACCTATGGATGAGAACAGTAGGGGTGCAGTAAGGGCAAAGGGTGGGGTGGGATCCTAGTGGAGGGGAGTTATGGGAGAAAAAAGAGGAACAACTATAATAATCTAAATAATAAAGATTTATTTTTTAAAATATTTTTTAAAAGACTGAGTCTAAACTTAGATATCATACCTTTAATAAAAAATAACCTAAAATGAATCATGTATGTAAGTTTGAAACATAAAACTATAAAATATTTAGAAAAATACATAGGGAAATAATATTTAGTGCAGAATTCTTAGACTCTATACCAAAATCACAATCCAAAAAAAGGGGGGGGGGGATAATAATTAGACTGTACCAAAGTTAAAAACGGTGATATGTGAAATCCCCTAGTAAGGGAATGAAAGACAAGCTACAGACTGGGAGGAAATATTTTAAAAACAACATAGACCACAGAAGACTGATATCCTGAATATGTAGGGTATTCTCAAAATTCAACAGTAACAAACAAACTTCCATTTAGAAAGTAGGCTGAAGACCTGAATAGTCATCTCCCTGGAGGAAGTATACAAGTGGCAAATGAACACATGAGAAGACGTGAGACATCTTTTGCATTTGGGAAAAGGAAAACCACAGTGAGGTCATCATAGAATAGCCATGGGCAAACCACGGCCCGCGGGCCAAATCCAGCCCGTTCGGCTGTTCTATCCGGTCCAGTTTAAGAACCCATTCTGGCCCTCGAGCCAAAAAGTTTGCCCAACCCTGTCATAGACCTATCATGATGGCTAAATTAAAAAGTTGTGCGAGGACAAATGCTGGTCATGATAATGGGAATGTAAATGCTACCGTCACCCTGGAAAGTGGTTTGGCAATTTATTTTCTAAAAAATGTAACATGCAGCTACTCTCTGAATCAGAGACTGCACTCTTGGGTATTTATTCCAGGGAAATGAAACGTATGTTCACGCAAAAACCCATACATAAAAGTTTACAGCATGTTTATTCATACTCGGCAAAAACTGGAAGTAACCTGGATGTCCTTCTACGGATGAGTGGTTAAACAATGCCGATAAAAAGGAACAGACTCTTGATACGCACACTGAATTGGATGAATCTTAAGGGAATTGAGCTGAATGAAAAAGCCAGTCCTGAAGGTTACATACTGTATGACTCCATTTTAAAATCATTCTGGAATTTATAAAACTAGAAGCATAAATAACAGAAGACTAGTTGCCAGGCAGCAAGGAGAGAATGAGGCAAGGAGGAAGTGAGTGTGGCTACCAAAGAGCAATGTGAGGGATCCTCATGGGATTGAAACATTTTGTATCTTGACTATATCTATGTCAATGTCCTTACTGTGATATCATACAACAAGTTTGCAAGATGTTATTGGTGGAGGAAATTGGGTAAAGGGTAAATGGGATCTCTGTACTATTTGGCATAAGTACATGTGAATTTATAATTATCTTAAAACAAAATTTAATTTAAAAAATAGAATATCTGAATTATATTAGCCCTATCTTTATGATTTCTACTAGAGGCTTGGTGCATGAAATTTATGCACTGGGGGTGGGGAAAGGGAGTCCCTGAGCCCAGCCTGTGCTCTCTCCCAGTCTAAAAACCCTCACTCCTTACTGTCTGCCTGCTTGCTGCTCCCTCCCACTTGGCTCACTGCTCCTTAGTGCTTCCATGAAGGCTCCCGCTACCACTGCTGCACTGGTCAGCCATAAGCCTGGCTTCTGGCTGAGTGGCACTCCGCCTGTGGAAGTGCACTGACCACAGTGGGCAGCTCCTACATAGAGGATCTGTTCCCTGGTGGTCAGCTCATAGCAACCAGTCATTCCACTGTTTGGTCAATTTGCATATTAGGGTTTTATTATACAGGATTTTATTGATGCTTTTTTCTGAATTTATCCAATTTCCCCCTTCCATATGCCTGTTCTTCTTAGACACATCATGTCTTGTTTTACTCCACAGGTTTTCTCAGTCTTAATAGCTACCCAAATCTTTAACCCACACTCTCTCTTGTGAAGCTAGAGTCAAATACATTCCTGTCCTGAGTTCAACCAATCACATGCTCAGAGTCCCTGCTTCTTTTTCCTGCCTCTCCTTGACTGAGTGAAATGCTTCTTTGGATGAGGCAAACCCTGAGGGGTAAATGAATCTCATCCACGCAAGACAAACTTTGAGAAAGGAGTTGGGGACAGGGACAGAATGGGTGAGAGCCAGGCCAATACATTTTCTTACTCGTCCTGGTAGACTGCTCAAGGAAATATTATTCTTACCATGTATCTTTGTGGCACATTATAAAATAATGGCTTCCGTGGTTGTATGCTTTTCTGCTTTGTTTAGTATCCTTCTGTGTCTCATGTTACTTTCCTTCCTTCTTCTTCTTTCTTTTTTAAAATATATTTCATTGATTTTTTAACAGAGAGGAAGGGAGAGAGAGTTAGAAACACTGATGAGAGAGAAACATCGATCAGCTGCCTCCTGCACACCCCCTACTGGGGATATGCCAGCAACCAAGGTACATGCCCTTGACCAGAATCAAACCTGGGACCCTTCAGTCCGCAGAATGACGTTCTATCCACTGAGCCAAACAGGTTAGGGCACTTTCCTTCTTTCTTGATGGCTAGGGGTTGAACCTCCTCCCAAAAAAGTATTGCTAATTAATTTCTGCTTCAGTTTTTGCTTTTGTGGAAGTAAGATAATTTTTATAGGAGATATCACTCTCACACACCAGATATTTTCTTTACTAAGGCAGTGAGGCAATTATTTTTATCTGATGATGTTGGGGGCTTGTTTTTGCCATTTTTATGGTAATCAGCTAAGTTGGAAATGGCAGAGCATAGTGATTTATAGAATAAATATGAAGTCAGATAGTCTTGACCTTGACATTTACCACTTGATTGCATTTGAAGTAAATTCTTGAAATTTGAGAAACATATGTTATATGAATAAGTTGGTATTACCAATCTCAATATCACAGAATTTTTGTGAGTATAAAATAAATGATGTTCAGATATATTCAACTGATCACCTAACCTGTAATTAATAGTACTGAATGGTGTCATTTTCCTTTGTTCTTCTCAACAATGATTCTAACAAATGACAGTAATGTGACATCATCATCTGTGATCATTTTACTTCTCCAAACCATTTCGACCTATACTTGTTTGTTTTAGGGCCACTTTCCAAATTGTGGCCTTGGCAACAAAATGCAGTGGAGCAGTACTTGAATACCTGGTAACCAAATGTTTACACTGCTAACCATGGAAATAGGCCAGTTACCTCACTTACCTCTGGCAGCTTTTACTATTCTTATATGTGAGTGAGAATAATGAGATATTGTGAATGTTAAATAAAATAGCTTTGATTCCAATAAATACACAAAGTGATAGCAATATTCTAATGATCTTCTCTTCCTACCTCCCTTCCTTCTTTCTTTCATTTATAATATTCCACCTTTCCTTGAGGTGCTAGTTTTCTCTTGGCAAAATTGCCAAATATAATTTCATTTTAGTACTACAGAAACTGATACTTCATTCACTTAAAGCTTAGAAACACCTGTTTATGGTGTTTTAAAAATTCTGCAGTGCCATAATAAGGTGCTAGTATTTTTATATATTAACATATAGACATAAGAAAAATCACAATATAGTACACTTGATTAAGTTTTTATGTACTTTCACTAGAGCAGTATTCAAAATTCAGGGTCATAAAGCTTTTTCATGAAAGGATATTTGATATTTGTATGAAAGGATATCACTACCCATGCATTTAAGACTCAAATTTCATGACCTCTGTTGTATGTTGTGAAAAGGAAAGAGAAAAAAAAAGATTCCTAATTACAAAGTGCAGCCATTTATAATTGCCCTTAGTGTAAAAAAAAAGTGATAAAGATGTTGAAAGGAAAATAAATGAATACAATTAATAAAACAAAAAAAATAAAAGAAAAGAAAACCACTAAAGAAGCATTGCACTGCTGTTGTTCCTTTCAAGGCTGCAATGTGGTATTAACTGTAACTACCAATCACTGCAGCCTTATTCAAGTACATTAGCCATAGAGGAAAGGAATAAATTTAGTGCAAGCTTGTTTCTTGTATTGAGTTACTTACTAATGTTAGTGGCAGCAGAATTACCGTGATCAAATAAACACATTTATGTGCACCTGTGTAATTTAAGTGAGACGTTAAATCACAAAAATGTAAACAACAGTGTGAGTTATTTGTCAGAAACTTCTTGGGAAAATTGTCAGCCAGCATTTTATTGCTGCTCTAAGAAATAAGTGGATTCTGCTAGCATCAGCAGCTGCCTCCAGTGTTTCTGGGATTGGCCTTGCCCTGACTTTCTGCTAAGATACCAGGACCCATCACATGATTTCTGATCTACTGCTCAGTCTGTGTGCGTGGACAAAGAGACTTAATTTGTTAATCAGCCTGCCCAATTGTAATACACTTTGCTTTTATTTTTTCATAGCTGTTACCAACTTATTTTTGTAATTCAAAAGTCAACTGGGAAGAGAGGCTTACAGCAAATGGATTTACGCTATGTGTATAGCCATGATTTAATTTAATGTAGAGAAACTTGCACAGTCTAAAAATTAAGATGAAAATGTTAGTAAGGAACAAGATCTACACAGTCAAAAACATTTGTTCATCTAGAGAGGTGTTGTCCAATGGAAATATGTTAAGAACTACACACACAATTTTAAATTTCTGGTAACCACATTTCAAAAAAATAAACAGACACAAACAGTGTGTATTTTAGACTTTCAGCACATCTCAGTGAAGATTAACCTCATTTTTAGTGCTTAATAGCCACTCATGGCTAGTATCTACCATATTGGAAAGCACAGATCTAGAATTTAATGTAATACAAGCTTACATGGTATAGAATTCTAAAAAAGATAGGGATTTTCCTGAACAATTGCAGAAAACTACAATCCTATGCAATAATTTTAACATGTTGGGAACAATAATTATTCAAAATATTAGTATTCTAGAGGAAGATTTTGGATATGAGGTGTGTTTGGAAAGATGGATGCAGTAATTAGTAGATTATTTGGTTTACATTTTAAAGTTAATAGTTTTTTTCCAGATGACAGATAAAAAGGCAATCACACTGAACTATAGAAAATAATTCATGTTACTGAATTTGGAACTCAATGGTGTCATAAGTAAAATTAAAAATGAATTGAATTAAATTTTTCCAGTTACTTTTTAATATATCATAATAAGGTGATAATATAAAGTTGACATTCTTGTTCTTAAAGGAATCATAATGAAGTGGTATGAGTAGGATGATATATTTAAATAGATATTTTGAAACAAATAAAAAATTAACTAAGTCCAAAAATTTGAATTCTTGATTATTTTAGTTCTTAAAAATCAGTAAGATGACAGTAGAAAAATTCAGTTTCATCATTTTTAGCATTACATTTTTATATTAAGATAAAATATTTAAATTGTGACATCTTTTTAAAAAAATAACCTGATATGCTACAAAGATATATCCAAACCTGCTTTAGAAGTAGATTTATTGTTAAATTCACAAATTTGAAAGATGATCTATATGAATAAAAGAGAGATATGCAAATTTATTTTACCTCTATGATGTCCACCAACCAATCAGTAGTGCATATGTAAATTAACTCAGCAATGATGGCATGTTAATTTGCATATACAGGCATGAAGTGAAGACTGAAGGCTCTGGACAGAGCAAAGACTGAGGACTGAAGACTAAATGAAGACTTGGGTCCCAGGGGCCAGAGGAAAACTGGTGCTGGTAGCCAGGGGAAGGAATACCTATTGCCTGAATCTTTGTACAATGGGCCTCTAGTTAATTTATACTATCTCCTCATGAAACAAAGGAGTCAATAAGTTCTTAAAGACCTAGAGGATGATCATGATATTTTGTGAATAAAATAGGATACAAAATTATAAATAAATTATTTTAAATATGTCATTTGAAAATATATTCAAGAATATATGTCAAATTATTAATAATAGTTGTTTCTGAGTCATCCATTTCTATTTTTTTCTGTTTCTTACTTTTCACCTATTGTAGATAGTTACTTACATTTCATTATAAAAGCCCTGTGATCTCATCACAAGGAAAAATAAAATTTTGGATTTGAATTTATAGAAACTTAAAACTCTATAAAGCAACAAATATCAGGAAACAAAAGCAAAACAGAGAGGAATAGACAGAAGTTCTCCAGCCATGAAGACAGAAGAGACACAATTCAGAGATGGAAGATGGTGACGACACCTCACCATACCAGCAGACAGCAGCTGCGTGTTGCTGAAGGATGCCCAGGACCAAACCAGAGACAGTCGGACCTGCATTACCAATATTTTTCCACCAAACAGATCTGAAATATCACGGCTGACATGTACACATAAGGAACTATTTGACATTGAATTTGGGACTCAAAAGAACTGTTGGCCCAGAAAGGAACTCACTACAAACTGATTCATTTGCCTCTCAGAATAACCATTAAGGCTTGCTGCAGTTTAGGTTCTTACAAGGGTAATTCTTGGATCACATGACCTCACACGTCTAGAGAAAATAATGAACAACATAGACTGGTGAACAAAAATAGACCCAGAGAAAGAGAAGCAGCGATCATACTCTCAAACCTCAGAGGGAAAGTGGGGGAGGATGGGGATAAAGGGAAGAGATCAACCAAAGGACTTGTGGGCCTAGCCAGTGGCCATGGACAACAGGGGGGTGGAGGAATATGTAGGGAGTGGTTTGGGATGGGAATGGGGGGATAAGGACAATTATGTGATACCATAATCAATAAAAATTAATTTAAAAACAAACAAACAAACAAAAAACATTTGACAAGAAGTTAATACTCCCACTGTATTGTTCCACACAAATAGATTAAAAATAAGAACCCTGAGCAAAGGATACAAAAATAAATAAATTTATAGATTTGAACATACAAGGATTTTTACTTTCATCAGGCCAAAAAGAAAAACAAAATAGATTAAAAAATAGATGAAAATAAGAACAATAAGCAAAGGATACAAAAATAAATAGATTTGTAGATTTGAACATACATAACATAAAACAAAAATAACCACAGAAAATCAACCTCATTAATAACCAAAGGAGTGATAATTTAACCATGAGATACCATTTTTAAATATTAATTTAGAAAATATTTTTAAAATAGTATACATATTATATATACAATAGAGGCCTCATGCACTCATGCATGGGTAGGATCTGGCTGGCTCACCCCAATGGGGCCAGGCAGTAATGGGGGAAGGGATATGGGAGGTTGGCCAGCTGGCCCTCCTCCTGATATGGGTGGGAGGGGTGGACTGAGGGTGGGGCTGAGGGGTGGACTGAGGGGAAGGGGCCACGGGCAGTTGGTGGGCCAGTCCTGTCCCCTAGTCAAACTTCAGGTCAAGGGACAATTTGCATATTAGCCTTTTATTATATAGTATAATTATAGTAATGATGGCTAATTCAAATGTTTCACCACTCTATACATGTTCATAAATGATTTCAGAAACACTACCAGTACTAGACTTTAGCAAGTAGGTAAACTCACAAATACAGAATCCACAAATAATGAGGATTAACTCTATATGTGATTAGTAACCATACCAGTAGGTCCTTGCTTACATAACTAAGTCAGGGAAATATGCTCTGAATTATCTAACACTCATGACTCTTTTGACATTTTTCATAGATATAGGATTATAAATTAGAAGCCCAATGCATGGCATTCCTGCAAGAGTAGGCCTTTGCAGGCCTGGCTGCCTCGCAGCCCTGCCCTCCTCCCCCATCCACTGGTCATTCTGGAAGGTCGCTCCGAAAGGTCATCCTGCCTCCTTCTGGTGTACTTAGCATATTAGCTCTTTGTTAATTGGATATGTTAGCTATTTGCTCTTCATTTTATAAAATGGAACTACATATACAATGTTTTAGTACAATAAATTATTTATTTTTTGCTCTAAAATAACAAATATCATCAGAGGCATCCAGATTTTTTTTAAATGTCTTTTTAAAATTTTAAATAGCCCTGGCCAGTGTGACTCAGTTGGTTGAGCATCATCCCATGCACCAAGAGGTCAGGTTCTTGCAGCTGTTGATATTTCTCTCTCTCCCTTTCCATTCTTCCCTTTCTAAAATCAACAAAAACGTATTTGCTAAAAAAAAATAAAATAAATTAAAAAAATCTTAAGTAAAGCTGCTATCAAGCTATCCATTTTGGGAGAATATACATCAAATAGCATACTGTGGAGAATCAAAATATGTTAACTTCATGTTACACAAATGGAAATGAAGACTGAAAAATAACTAGTTGCATTTTAAATAAAAGAACTACCTGTTTAATAACAAATTTATATCTTGATAAGAATGAACCAATGTTACCCGGAAGAGTCTAGAATTCGTTGATCTTTGAAAAATTAGTATTTTCTTAGACTTCTTCAACCATTGTTCTTTGTTGCTTTTCCTGTGAATCCCAAAATGCTTATTTTCCCTTCTTGAGAGCAGAAAGAAATATAAACCAGCTACTTGGCATAAATGAGAATTTGTGTTGGTACTTAAACAACTTAAATGTATAATTCTAAGCAAAATTCTGCAGGTACCTCCAAATAAATGAATATGCTTAGAGAATTTTTAAAAAGTAAATGAAGAAAGATATTGTAATTATTTCAATTGAATATTTTTACTTTAAGAAGCATAGATTTATTTGTACATTCACAATATGTTGTCTGGGTGGATTATGTTTGTGTGTGTGAGTGTGTGTGTGTGTGTGTATGTGTGTGTGTTCCACTACCACAGAAAGGTAGAATTTAGAAGAGAAAGAGGAAAATGAATAAGAAAAAAGCAAACATTTCTCAATACATTTCAACAGTACATTTTATTTCTATTCTAATGTTCTCAGCAATATATGGAAATGACTGCTTTTTGCAAAGGCAATTTTCTTTTTGGCCTGATGAAAGTAAAAATCCTTGTATGTTCAAATCTACAAATCTATTTCGAACTTCAAAGGACAGCACAGCCTTGGCATTGGCATGGTTCTTGCAAGCAGTTGGGTAAATTGACTACATAATGAGTCCTTGGCTGTCCCTAACCAAAACTTTGTTGGACAGGTTCATTTACAATCCTCAAACAGAATGACCTTCCATCTGGCTTAATGGCCCCTGGATTGTTGCAAATGCGACCTGACATTTCCTTATGGGTGAGTTATTAAATTATATCACAGAACACAATAACATAATTTGGTTTCAGAGCCTAAGTGAAAGTGATAGTCCAGCAGATTAAGATGTAAAATTCCTTTGCAAAATTAAGTTATTTATAATCTGATGCATACCCCCTTGTTTTATCTGCCATATAATATAATTATTCTCCACAGCACAGTAGCCACATATACTGGCAATGCTGACAGAACAGAAAGAGCACTTGAGGAGGGGAAAAGAGCTTCAGCAGGCAGGGAACTGGCTTTTATAGCCATCTTTCTAAAGTGAAGCCACTTACAATTTTTGCTTTTCCCCCCTCTCCCTAATGGAATCGATCCATTAAGCAGTGCTTCTCTCTTGCTCCTAATAGTATTAGACATACTTAATTCTATGAGCCATAATTCCTTAATACATCCTGAAATATCTCCTTTGAGATGACTAACACCAATATATTTTAAATTTAGGGGTTTTATCTATTTAGCCATTTCTAGGAGTTGTGACTGAGTGCAAAGTAAACCACTGTCTCATTTGTTACTCTAACAGACACTTGAATTATTATCTCTAATTCTCTAATAGTCTGGGTAGATTTAAAAAAATCAATAAAGCTAAAACAACACATTTCTATAATATTCATAGATAATGTAAAATTGTCCTTACACACACACACACACACACACAGATTTTGCCGTCAGAAAATGAAAAGTTCAAAGTTGGATTTCCTGGTTTAGACAACTCTAATTTTCATTCTAACAACAGGTTTTCAGGTTTTTCTGGTACATTTCACAATCAAGAATTCAGTTCTTCTCTGCATTCAATGTCTTTCCCAGAGTTTCCTAATTTTTCAAATACTTTCCTTTATTCTGTTCAGCCATATGCACTGTTTATTTCCTCTAAACCCATCTTCAGTTTAGCAATACTTAGCAACATTTTTTGAGCACTTACTAGTCAGCCACTGTGCTAGGTTTATAAAAACAAAGATAGCAATGGAAATAATTATAATGTTAGCTAACATGAGATAACATACAAGGCCTATGTCAGGGAGGGGAAAGTTCCCCCATCCTTCTTTAGGTCTTACTGATGGCTTAATGATAAAATAATAAAATTGATCAAAGACTACATTAACAGAAGAAGCACTCTAGATTCTTTTAACTCTTACGCTTGTCTTTCTCAGCCCTTAGGTGCAGACAGGGCACTTATCACATGAGATATATATCACCTGCCTTTTGGGGGACAGAGAGATCAGGGTTTTCTTCTTGCACGAAAAGTTTCTTAAGTGACCTTAATTCAATACAGCGATTAATATGTCATCACGGGATAATCTGGGGTGGCCTGCCCTAAGCCCTAAAACCTACTATGTCAGAGATCTTTTTAAAATCATATATGTATCCTAAGTGCCTAAAATATGCCTAAAACATAGTAGGAACTGACACATTGTAGAATAGTGCCTACTATTTGCTTCACGTATGTATTCTCACTTGACCCTTAAATAGTCCCTGGCAGGTAGATAGACTTATTTCTCCTTATTCCAGATGAGGAGAACGAATAACAAATAGGTTTAGTCATTTTTGTCAAGGTCCTGGAACTAATAATGGCCAACAATGTCTTAGAGGCAGGGAGACTGTCTCCAAATCTGTTCTTTGAGCATTGTCCCATTGTTTGTTCTACACTAGGGAAGCTCATGGTCATGTGGAAATTTATCCACAATTAAGCTTAATTTGTGATCTTTTAGCATTATGAGGGCATTTTTAATTATATATATATATATATATATAAATTTCAACTCCTTTTTAAAACCAATTTAAGAGCTAGCAACTTCACTTGAGGTATCATCCCCACATTGCTGGTTTTATTAACAGTTCATTGTTCTCACATTCTGTCTTCCAACTACATTACTGATACCGAATTTTTGGACTAGAACCCAGATTCTTTGTCCGTTGGAACCAAAGAATCAATCCATGGACAGAAAGTATAGCAAAGGTGGTGATTTATTGGAGAATAAGTACAGACTCGCAAGTGGGGAGAGAGAGAGGGTCCCACTGGGTTCCCAATGGCTTATAAAGGCTACAGATACTGGTGCTTGATATCTCCTCTGATTGATTGGTCACTATTGCCCTTCAAATTGATTACTACAGTAACTCCTGGGCTCAAAAGACCTCACAAGTGCTGGCCTTCCTTCTGAAAGAAGGGCTTCCTTCTCTTTATTTTGTAAATGTGACCTTTCTTGGCTACTTCCAGTTCCCTTGCCTTATGGAAATATATCTGTCGCTGCCTCCTTGTCTTACAGAGATGTAACTGCACCTGGCTTCCTTGTGTTATGGAAATGTACCTTCTCCCAGTCTGCAGCTCCATGCTTTTCCATGGACCCCAATTCTAAAAATTCCCTAAGCCTACCTTTGTCCCCCAAAATTCCTGCTTTATTACTTATAGCTTAAAATCCAACATTAAACCCAATTTTCTGCACTGAACCTTCTCTCATTTAACAACACTGACCAGTCCATGCATCTCTTGATCTAATTGGGCTATGTGTCTATAGATCCACGTAATCTTACAGCAGGACAAAAACACCAAACTTACACAAAGTCATGGAGATCCTACTGAAGGGATGCATTTCTTTCCTGCTAAGTTTTTCAATAACACCATACAGATAACCTGTACTGTAAAAGAAACTATATACACACACTCTCTCACATGCATGTTGTTTTCTTTTGGATGGGACAGGGATTTAAACTCAATGTCCTATACCCTCTTGAGATTAGAAAACAGGTATTCTTTTTAGTGTTGACACTTGCACATGGTTCTTTCCTGAGAGTCAGAGGAACCCAGACAGTGATCAATAAAAGCCATAGCCATTTCTATATCATGGCACTTAAAGCTTGCAAGTCATTGGTTTTTCATACTAAAAATATGATGTTTATTTGTAACACTACTTTAGGTACACTACAAGGCATGTACTGTAATTGACAGTGTTGTGCCCGGTAAATTCTGGAACCCACAGACCACAGGGAGCCGAGTCCAACACAAATGCAGAAAGTCTTTATTAAATCTAACCCGGGTTAGGGTCTGAGCCGGGACACCAGCGCAGTGGCACTCGGGCATTCCAAACTCAGATCCCGTTCTAAGTTTCTTCCCAGAGTTTTATACTCTAGGCAAGCAAGCCCCCTTTGCCTCCCCACTTCCCATTCCTTTGTGTAAGTCCTTGTCTGCTGTTGAGGCACCTCAGGGCAAGTGTGGTCTTTTCCATAATTACAGGTTAGGCTGGTCTCTTCCTGGCAGGTGCATTTGTGGTGGTCAGCTCAGTTCCCAGGGGGAGAATTCCACAGCAGTCAGGGCTGAGGTCATAAGATGAGTATCATGAGATGTTGTACCTACAGGGTATCTCCCTCGGGACCTAGCCCTGCTTTAATGTTTGTCATAAAATATTGCATTCTGGCTTTACTAAACTTTATATTTGTATTCTGATTTTACTCAACCTTACAATAGTTTGCCGTTGAAGAAGCTGCTTTCAGAAAGTTAAACAAATGTGAGCGGGGTCAGTTAGCCATCTAATGTCATGGATCTCCACTGGGCTTCTTTTAGGATAAATGATATTTTTAAGATACTGAATGATTTAGCCAAGGCTAATAAAATTATCACCTTGGTATATAGTTACTAGGAGTAACTCCTCCACCTACTTCTCAATCCTTTTATAAATCACCCAGGGACCACGAATGCTGCAGCCAATGAGAGTGCCCGATGTGAGGCTGTCTCTGACTGACAGTCCCTGCCCCACCCAGCCTTCCTCCACACCCGGAAGTCCTACTAGCCTTAATGACCAAGCTTAGGTACAAACTATTCCTTGACATTTCATCACCAGCTGGATGTGCATTCTCCATGTGCTGCACACTTAAAACCGCTTTGCCTCTAATGGAAATGACCTCACAATGTCCTGCATTGACATTTTCCCTCTTGTCCACTTTGTTCACCTCCTGAGCCCTAAGTCTCCAAGGGCAGGGGGAATAAATGTGCTCTTCCCCACTTACCACACTCTCACCCTCACATAAATGCGCACTCTAGTGGTGTTCTAGTAAACTGCCCATCCCCCCATCACAAAGAGAGAGAGAGAGAGAGAGAGAGAGAGAGAGAGAGAGAGAGAGAGAAGAAGAAGAAGAAGAAGAAGAAGAAGAAGAAGAAGAAGAAGAAGAAGAAGAAAAGAAAAGCAGTGACTTGCTGTGTTTACCTATTTTAGTAATCTAAATAATTTTTTCTGGCCATGTTCAAGCTACCAGCAATTTAACAATCAGTTATCAACATTTCTTAAAGTTTAAAAACAGTGACCCTTTGTAGGTTTTAGTAGCTGGATTATATACACACATTCACACGTAGTAGCAAAGTTCCATGTGTACAATCAACACTCAATAGGCCAGCAAGAAAGGGTAGAGTATAAAAAGGTTGAAAAGCACAGCCCAAACAGGAAAATCTCAGTTTTTCAGGTTAGTACTAAAGTGGAGCACCATAAATTAATTTGTTTCCCATTATTATTCATGAAGCCTCTTCTCAACACACACACACACACACACGCACACGCACACGCACACACACACACACACACACTCACACCATTCTTTGCCAACTATTTTTCTTTCCTCAGCCTCCTCTCCAATAGCTAACAGTGATGGAAGTACAAGGAGAAAACCCGGGGTAGTAGAATTTGAAAAGTAGAGCATGAGCATCCTCCACAATTCCCAATGCCCATGTCAACAGTCCATTCTTCAGAGCTTTCATTAACCCAGGTTCGGACGCTCAGGTCTTATGAGTCCCAGCATTTTACGTCTCCAGGAGATTACCCACCTTGCTGCTTTCCACTGGCAGTCCCCTGGCCCTAGATGTCTTTGCAGCTAATGATCCTTTAGATAATTCTTGAAATGGAACTGCTTAAAGCTCCATTTGGGTTTGCATAAGTTTGTGCCATTCGGCAGATAGAAGTTCTTCAGGAATATGATATTCAATTCCATCTGCATCAGCCGGCTAGCTACAATGTGGCTGTAACATTTACTTAGTTCTTTAGTTGCTTTAAAATTGCATCCCATGATGAAAATGTCCCAGGGAGTAAACTGAAGAATTAGCACATTAACTATAAATAAAGCAAAATAGAACAACAGCCAAAACCGGTTTGGCTCAGTGGTAGAGCGTCAGTCTGAGGACTGAAAGGTCCCGGGTTCGATTTCTGTCAAGGGCATGTACATTGGTTGCGGGCACATTCCCGGTAGGGGGTGTGCAAGCAGCGGCTGGTAGATGTTTCTCTCTCATTGATGTTTCTAGCTCTCTATCTCTCTCCCTTCCTCTCTGTGAAATAATAGAACAACAGCAATTAGCAGCTCAAAATGTATTTTTAATACTATTGCATTTTTAGGGGTGAAAATACAGGTTTAGAAAATTTTAGAAATTAAGGGGTCCATGGAGCAGCAGAAGGTGTATCTCCATAAATTAGGGGAGCTGAAAAGCTGTAAGAGGTACATTTCTATAGAATGAGGAAGCTGGGAAGAGCAAAAGGTCTAAATTTACAAAATAAAGAGAACTAAGCCTTCATCAAGAAGGAGAAGAAGAAAACCCAAAAGGGAATAGGAAAATGATAAAGAAGGAGTGGGGAGAACCTCCCAGGTCCCAGTCTAAGGGAATAGTGACCAATCAGAGGGGATATCAAGGGGCCAAGACCTGCAGCCTTAATAAGCAGTAGGGAAAAGGAACTCAGTGGGGACCCTTTCCCCCTCCCACATGGGAGTCTGTGTTTGAGAATCTTTCCCTTTCCAAAACCATGTGGGAGTCTGTACTTGCTCTTTAATAAATTCCCACCTTTGCTATACTACCTTCTGCCTGTGGATTCATTCTTGGACTCTGGAGGACAAAGAATCCAGGACATCCTGCCCAGGGGAAACACCATTTGTTCTAGTCCAAAAATTCTGCTTCACTGTCATTCATGCGGGGCTATGAATAAAGAAGAAAAATCAGAAAGCGAGAAGATAATATGACCACTCTATCTATCTATCTATCTATCTATCTATCTATCTATCTATCTATATCTATCCTATCTATTTATCATATACCTATCATCTATCTTGTCTGCCTATTATCTCCCTAAGATCTGTAGTTAAGAATACCTCAGGAATTTTTTGTATTTTGTTTTGTTTCTTAATCCTGATTCTGCCACTATCTACCTTGAAATACAGTTAATTTAAACTCTCCAATTTATATCCCTTTCTGAAAAGATGATGTCTGTCTGAATGCCTCAGGCAGTGATGCTAATTTTCAGCTTTCTATTGTTCTCAGTATTTGTTTCCATTTCATCTGATTTTAATAAAAATGGTATACCAGTACATTGGAATTCATGCACATTATCTGTTTCCATTGAGATGGAAATAGCCTAAATCTATAGCGGAAGACATTTAGGCTAGGAAAACAAGTATATTTTACAATGGTGAAACTTTCAAAGTGGAGTAAGGATTATTCTCTTTTTATATGGTATGCATTTTTATTGGTTCCTTTTAGCCTGTCATTCTAAGTATCAACTTTTCCTGCCATTTCTCCAAACCTTTCAATAAAGATATTGCTTCCAGGACTATATTATATCAGCCTCTCAGAGACACCTACCCTTCTCAGAGAGATCTCCTAGAGCTGGTGGTGAGGTTTATACTAGTAACTAGACTATGAAGATCTGCATGGCAATTTAAGAGTGTAATGAATGCCTTTATATCCCTGGAAGCTAACATCATGGCTGGTACAATAACTGCAGGTTAATTGAATGAATGAAGGACAGAATCTCATAAATGGTAATACCATGGTGGAAACAGAAAGTGTATTGGTTCTCATGAAAGTAAACAATATATCATTCTGCATATAGGTTGTTCTGATGCCCCCAAAAGAAGATAATGTGTCGAAACCGGTTTGACTCAGTGGATAGAGCATCGGTCTGCAGACTGAAAGGTCCCAGGTTCAATCTTGGTCAAGGCCATGTACCTTGGTTGCGGGGACATCTCCAGTAGGGGGTGTGCAGGAAGCAGCTGATTGATGTTTCTCTCGCTCATCGATGTTTCTAGCTCTCTATTCCTCTCCCTTCCTCTCTGTAAAAAATCAATAAAATATATTAAAAATAAATAAATAAGATAATTTTCCAGATAAGAAAGGTTCCTACTCTTCTGTGTCACCTAAATTTTTAAGTATTCAAGTAAATATAACTTCTAGATCAGTGTTTCCCAAACTTTTGACATATGTGTACCCCTTCTATAATTTTCGTAATGCTGATTACCCCTTGTCAAAAAAGGATATGTTTTTAATAACAATCAAAATATATTTACTTTTTTGGTACATACACAAAATAATAATAAACAAAAAATAAAATTATTCATTGCACACCGGACCATCTCACGCCTCACAAGACTGTCTTGACTTGACTCATGAGAACGTAGAATTATGTGCAGCTAAGCACGGTGCACTGCATATCCCCACCAAACTCTGGTGCAATGCGTACCCCCACCAAACTCTTCCCGTACCCCTGGGGGTAAGTGTACCCACACTTTGGGAAACACTGGTCTAGATCATTGTCTCAATTTAACTCTTACATTAGATTAAAAAAAAAAAAACAACTCATGGAGGTCTATTTAGGTCCCATAATTAACATTTCTTTGTGAATAATATAAGAAATTTTTCTAGCCTGAATACAACTTGCAATATCTATACATGTCTTCAAACCTCAATGACAGTAAAAATAATTTATGTGTATTTGGTTGTGTGCTCAGTTCAGGAAAAGTTAACTATATATTGGACTAGAAGCCAGGTGCATGAAAATTCATGTACTGGATGGGGGCGGTGGGGGGGGGGAGTCCCTCAGCCCGACCTGCCCCTCTCACAGTTCAGAAGCCCTCAGGGGAAGGCGACACCCCATCATATCTCTACTGCTGCCACTGCCGGCAGTGCAAGTCTTGGCTGACCCAGGTTACCTGAGCCTTTTGGGTGGCCCTGGTGCTTGGGAAGCCTCCATCTGAGCGTTGCCTGCACCTCGAGCCAGCCCTGGGGGGCTGGAGGGCTGAGGGGACTGGGTGCTGCCATCTTGTGGCTGTGAACACCTCCATCTTTGAGGGAGGGGCAGTCAATTAGTATATTCCCTCCTTATTGATTGTGGTCACTGCCATCTTTGTGATGGTGTGAGGGTCAATTAGCATATTACCTCTTTACTAGATAGGATGTCCCAAAACTGTATATATACAGTTTTGAATAATTATAAAGGCAGTGCTTATTAAAATAAGATTTCATCTTCAAAATTGAGCTATCAGGTGTTTGTATGAATTTTTTTTTTTGGGGGGGCACCATGTATATCAACCTATAATTCACTTAAATCCACTGTACATTTTCTTGAGATCAAATGGCCTCCCTGCTTTGAGGGTCAGGGAAGATTTAAAAAAAATGAAAATCTACTTGACTTCCACTTTCCCATTTTCAAAGGAAAAGGATATCTCAGTCACTTGTAACACATCTTAATTGCTTCATTATATTTTTATAGAGTACCTGAATTGCTTGGAAGCAGTTTAATTAAAATGGTGCTTGTTTTATAGTTAACGGAAATGCAAAAATCACATATCCTGCAGCACCATCAATCATATTTCTCCTGTGCCACAGTCTTGAAGACAGTGTTGGCTGAACTGATTAATAAGGCCCTGAAACATTTGAGCACCATCCGAATTCAGATGTGTGCATTTTCTGGAACCTCAGCTCCTTGTAAACTTGAACTCTGAACTCGGTCTTTACTTGAATCTGCTACATCGTTTCATGAATGGCTGGCTGCAGTATATTCTATGGTCTTGGCTGTACATTCGCCAATGCTGAACATGGCCAGAAAGGGAATATTCAAAAAAGCAGGAGTTATAGTGAGACACAATTTCACCTGCACATTGCATGTATAGTTCATTTCACTATGACTTTCCATTAAGATTATCAGAAAACTTAAAAGTTGCAGCTTTGGGGCCTAATTCAGTGGCAGGCATGATGTGGGATCTTGATAAAGTGACTTAATTTGTGTTTTTCTCCCTGTTCTACATAAAATGGACTTCTTCTGGGGAGATATGTGATGTAATAAATGCTTTGCGTTTGTCACAAGACTGTTAGGGTAGGAATGATAGAATTGGAGAGGGGAAATGGGGAGAGGTGTTTGTAGTACCCGAAGGTTACGTGAATGTGCATGGCAACTGCCAGCTTCTGCAATGACTTTATAGCTCACAAGGACTCTTGCCACAGTGCTGCTATGACCCACCACTTGCACTTTTCTTCCTTACAATCATGGCCCCATCAGGGTTTGCAGGCTCTTGAAGGTCGACACCAGATGCTGCTTCAGGTCTCCTCTGGGCGTGGGTATTAGGGATTTTTAGAAGTTCTCCTTACTAGGACTTGTTCCAATATTTATACAACCCTATAATAAAGCATTCAGACACTCATTAGTCATTTGCTCTGTAACTACTTCCTGAACATGTATGTGTTTCCAGCACAGTTGAGGTCAGACTCTGTTGTTTGTGGCATTGGGGCCTGCTTGCCAGATACAGAGATGAGGTACAGAAGAGAGACAGTGTGTTCCTCAGAGCAAGGAAGTATTTGGGAGTGAAACTTTATAAAACAAATTCTGACCGATACATTATGATGTTAAATGTTCTGCTGTGAACACAGTAATGCAGCCGTGCCTTATTAAAAATGCCAGTGCACAAGGAAACTCATAGAGTTATATAAATGTCAGAGCCCAAAAGTAAACAACTCTTTTACCTTGGAACTAATGTTGAATTTTAAAATACATTAGTTAAAACTGGTAGTGCCCACCCCTTCTTTCACACACACACACACACACACACACACACACACACACACACAAACACACACTCTGGAAAGAATTTAGTTACATAGAGAAGAGAGAAAAGAAGTACAATACTCAAAGCTTAGGATCCAAAAACACAAGTCCCCTTGACTAGTATAACCAACCGTAATGGAAAAACTACCTCTAGTTGAATAAATCATTGTTCTGGTATAGTGGTTTGAATGGTAACTCTTAAAAGGTACTGGTATGTCTGATAGATGAACTAGAGAAGGCCAGAGACCAGGATGCTAGGACACAGGCTTTATTGAAGAGAAGAGTATCACTGCAGGCTGCTTCCAGAGAGAGAGGGGGGAAGAGAGCTAGGGCTGGGGTCCATGTACTTTTTAAGGGGAGGATAGAGAGGGGATTAGGGCACTCAGCACACACTGATTGGTGATTAGGGAACTAGGGACATAGGAATCAGGGGCTTAGGGTATTTGGCAGGTGCTGATTGTTGGTTCAGTGCTCAGGAATGTCTGGCCACCACAGGTGGGGTTTACATCCACCCATCAACTGGAGGAAGGGAGGATCTATCAATGTCCATAGCTCCAGAGCCTGTGAATGTCCCCTCGTCTTCAAAAACATGTTTTCAGATGTAATTGACTTAAAGATCTATAGCTGAGATGATTCTGCATTGCTTGGATAAGCACTAAATCTAACAGCAAATGTCCTCCTAAGAGACACGAATAGAAAGTCACGTGGGAAAGAGGAGAAGGCCCTGGGAAGAGAGAGGAGGAAGGGGTTGGAGGTGAACTGTCACACACCAAGGAATGCCTGTAGCCACCAGGAGCTGGAAAAGTCACAAAAGAATTCTCCCCAACTCAGAGGGAGTGTGCCCTTAATTTTAGACTTCAGGCCTCCAAAACTGTTTGGGAATAAAACTCTATTTTTGATAAGCTACCAAATATGTGCTAACTTATTATGGCAATCCAAGAAACTAATATACCTGATAAACAATTTACCTTTTCATGTGACCCACTACACAGTGAAATGAATTGGCAGAAACTAATATCGTTGTAACTTCTTTGTCATGACTGAATTCTCCTAGAACCTTTGGGAGCCTGCCAAGAAATCTTGTCCTCCTGCAGGCTGAGATCATGTCCCCAGTTTATTTGCTTTTTAATTTTCTTTGTTTTATAACACATACCTTGAAGTTATCCTGCTAAACCTATCACCATTTCTGTAAAGTTCTTGCCTTTGCCATCCACCTGAAAAATCCACCAGCAGGCCAGGACATAGCATTGAACTTCATGGTTGTCTAATTCTTATGGTTTTCCCTTAAGCTTCAAGGCCACGCCCTTCACCACCATTTCTGTTTTATTTGTTCCAAAAGAGATTTTATTACTGTTTGCCTCTTGTTCTCTCACATTCCTCTTTTCAATTGCTTACTTCCTTTGGTGAGCCAGTTGTCTTACCATTCTATCTTACTCATTATCACATGCTATCTTGGTTTTGTTTTAATTTTTTTTTTAATTTTCACTCCACCCCCCCTAAATTTCTTTAAGTGCTAAGCACAATGCCTAACATTTACTTCCCTTTTCCACAGCAAAGTTTTTATTCAGATATATTCTTCATTGGCTCTTGCATTACTGTGGTCACCTCCTTATTTTATCTTGCAGAATCATTTATTAATTTCCATGTTAATGTTTTAGTATGTTAATTATCTTTGAATTAAGAAAATAAAGCTATCTGAGCAGGCCTAATTTGCAGTTCATATCCAAAAGGTTTTTCAAAGCAAGTTTCTAAAAAATATAAATGTATTTCCTCTACTAATACCAGTTGCCATGATCCTATCTACCCAGCAATCAAAGCTCCTTGTCCCAATGCAGCCATGGAGAATGTGAGAAAAGATTGCATGAACTTTCATATTTCTCTTTTCCTTCTTCTCCAGCCTACAACTGTGTTTATATTGCAATATTCCTGCCGGATTGTACAGCAGGGGTAGTGAGATGTATATTTTTAAATTGTCATCACAGACAGAAAATTTAACAGTTGGTTCTTTTGAGCTAAAATTTCACTGATACTGGCAGCTTTTCTTTACAAGATATGCATTGCTGACGCTCTGCAAGATAAGTATTGCTTTGAAGTTCATGAAGAAAACTTTATTAATCATTTAGTTCCTCATTCTCCAGAACTAAGGGATAATTTAGCTCTTTCATAGAACGAATATTTGCATAACTATTTATTTATATATCAATCCCTCAGTCTTTATGAAGGCTTCTTACATATATTGGTATTCTTTCTACACTGCATTGCTTGATGAATGAATGGGTAGATAGATGAATGAATATTACTTGAAACCATCATGCTAGTTTGGCCTCATTTGTTCAAGAGGTTTTGTGCTTGAAATGCTTTTCCCCTCAACAACTTCTTTGAATAACTGCCCATCTTTCAAGGTTAGTGCAAAAGTTATTTTCTATAGAGTAATGTCCTTACTTGACTGGGTTTCTTATTGAAAAAGAAATTCTAAGTCCTTCTGAAGGCATCAAATCAGAACATCCAAGAAAAGGCATGGGTTGTGTATTTTTAACAAGGCCTCCAGATGAGTCTTGTGACCACTTTAGGAAAAAAATAAATTGAGTGAAATCTGTAAATGCCAGTGAGAAACATTCAAACATTCTCTTTAATTTTGTGTCATTTTCAGAATACTTTTTAAAAAAAGACAATATCTTTTTTTTAAATTGATTTCAGAAAAGAAGAGAGAGAGATAGGGAAATAGAAACATCAATAATGAGAATCGTTGATTGGCTGCCTCCTGCATGCCCCCTACTTGGGGGGGGGGCAGGGAGAGGGGGAATTGATCCCGCATGTGCTCTTGGCCAGAATCAAACCTGGGACCCTTTTAGTCCACAGGTTCACCTTTTATCCACTGAACCAAACCAGATAGGGCCAGAATACTTTTAATATTCTATTTTAAAATACACTTTTTATGTGTCAAGTCTAACTCCACTATAAAACTGTGCCCCTTAAGAGTTAGAAACAGGTTTGGGTTAAATTTTCAATTCACCAGAATAAATCATAGTGCTCTGCAAAGAGTAAATATTTGTTTAGTTGAATCATTGCATGTACTTAGTAGCCTTTTCATCTCTCTACACTCAACTCAAAGAGATGAAAGGGATAACATTTGCTTAAAAGACAAGTTTTAAATAAAGGTAGGGTAATTTTGTTTATTATTTCTAACATGAAAAACACATTAACATAATTTTTAATAGAAATTGAATCCCAATGACATGTTGTGTAAAGTTAACACAACATGGTATATTTAGTCACCTTTTCTAATGTTACATCATTACTTACAATTTTTCATGACTTCTGTTAATAGTCAGGAGACACCCAATTAATTTACCTCTTATTAGTCATTATTTAAATAATTAATGCCTAAATAATTATATTTAAAAAGAAAATCCTAAAATAAAGAATAAGAAAATAGATTGTAAAGCATGCCAGTTGAGGGAGAAAAAGAAAAAAGAAAAAGGTTTGTCTAAGGAACTGAAGTTGACACCTGGCAAATAAAAATTCTGTGGACTAAATGCAGACTATAACACATCCATCAGGAAGGCCAGACAGGCAGAACCAGGGCAGCACACTGAAATGTGAAGGGATGAGATTGTCAGACAAGAACTCTTCTCAAGTTCACTGGCAATTAAGCAGGGTCTATTCTAACAATGAAGAAATGAAACAAAAAGAACCTCGTGGCCGGTAATTTTCACTATGAAACTCCAACACTATACAAGCACTTCCTGTGATGATAAATTCAGGCCACATTATTAAGTGATATTTGATTCATATAATTGAGGTTGTACTTTTAAAAGTATTTTTACTTATTATTTCATTTCTTTTTCTGTTTCTTTGTGTAAATTTCAAACATACAGGAAAGCAGTACAGCGTAATGGTTAAACCTTCAAATTCTGGAGTCCTCCAACAAGTTGTTTAGTTTGGCTATCCTTCAGCTTTTTCCACTGAAAATGGAAGATGTTAATGCCTAACCAATGAGGTTGTTAAAAGAATAGAATGGGTTACATGAGTTCAACTGCTTATTTTCACAAAGGACTCCATAGTCATATCAATTAGTTTAGCAGCTATAAGCAATTAAAGAGTAATGTGTCAAGGTGTCTTAAGTACATAAAGCAAAAATTCTTAACTATCTAGCTTAAACAATAGAGAAATATAACTTGAGGTAGGCAATTTAATGGTTTCTCAAAGATGTCTTTGTTCTATGGAGGGATCTGTAGATATGCCACTTTCATGGCTGAAGGGAATTAAGGTTGTACAAGGAACTGAGGAAGGCAATCGGCTGGCTTTGAAATGAAATTATTCTGGACTAACCAGGTAGGCCCAATTTTATCACAGGGTCCTTTTAGTTGAATAAAAGAAACAGGAGATAAGTGAAAGAGAAGTGATCTGGGAAGCCAGAGTTGGAAAGATGTGATTTCTGACTTTGAAGATTAAAAGGGGCTACAAGCCAAAGAGTATGACCAGTCTCTGGAAATGAGAGGTTGAAAAAAAAATGATCTAGCCCTAGAATTTTCAGAATAAATTCAGCCTTGTCAATACTTACTTTAGACCTATTTAAGATTTCTAACCTCCAGAACTGGAAGATAAATTTTTGTTGTGTTAAACCACTAACTCTGGTACTTGGTTAGCCATTGTAAGCTATGATGTCACTTAGCTGAATCCATGATGGTGAGTCTCCAAAATTTTTGAAATCAGCAGCTCAGCAACATCATCAGAGCCCATGTTGCCATCATTAGTGCAAGGCTGACATCCCTGTTGGACATGAAATAACTTTACAGGCTTCCCATGCCCGACAACTTTACAAGCCTAAGGGCAAATAGATGACATGTCTTCTTTCTACTGCTGAGACTGGTCAATTACCTTATTTTTGATATCTTCATTATAAAGGTTTTTTATGCTAATTTTGATAAATAGATCAACCTTTGTCTTTTCTGTGTATTGAAGAGGATGATTCCTCTCAACATCAAATAGTTTTCTGTGCTGGTCTCCGGAGGATGAGAAGATAAGAACAATCGCAAAGCCTAAAAGTATAACTCAAAAGGAATGGGGTCATTAGCTCTTAAAATAACTGCCCCAGTGCCTTTGTGGGAATCTAGACCATATTGGAATCATCTCAGCAGTCAAAGATACCTCTTACTGTGTCTGTTTTTTAGAGGCAGAGATTGAAGTTAACCATAGCAGAAAATGTGGATTTCTCATTTAAACCATTAGAGTTATTTTAGTACTTTTTCAACAATGAGGTATTTGGAAACTAGAATGCCTTTTGATAATGCATAATTCTCCTCAGATTCCAGGGCAATTTTTGGTGAATAAATGGGACTGAGAGATTTTGGGTGAGTTTGAGTATTTAAGCAACTATTTAAATTTCAAAATGAGATGAAACCTCATTTATACATCAAGCAGTGACATGAGATATACCAGTTAGAAATGCATACTCTAATGGATAAATCAGAAAGGAAAGGATTCCTTGCTTTCAATGTCTATTAGAAAAAGATGAATGTAAGAGCAATGAAGAAAATAGGAGCAATTATAGTCATAGGCTCGTGTTAAAATAGTGTGAGAAATGCTCACCTGTCCAAATTCAAATAACGAACTTGGAGACAGAAGAATGGCAAAAATGAGACTTTTAACAGGTTATTGAGAGCGGATGTCTGTCCCGTTGCACAGGCACACCTGGGGCAGCAAACACTGCCCATTTATTCATCCCCTCCTTCGTTCCTCATTGGCTGAGTACTATGGGGTCACCTGTTTCCTCAGACATTGCCTAGGTTTTGCTTTCTCCTAATGGGCCATTTAAGAAAATTACACTGAGGCCTTTTCTAGTTGCCTCCACCTCCCCATCTAGCTGAGGCAGGAGCCTCAGGGGTTTCCACCATGATGCTGGTCCCCATGCACAGTTCTCCTTTCCTATATCCTCTTCCCTCCTCCCTACATCCTATTTTCCCTGGGGACATTCAGCAACAGTTT